>CM076584.1:909017571-909392170 GCA_034641835.2 Pinus albicaulis
TATATATATATATATATATATATAGATTAATTAAACATATATATTATAGTAATAATAATAATAATAATAAATAAATAAATAATCTATCTAACTAGAGTTCTTACTTAATTTCCAACCATTATAGCGGTTGAGATTCTTAGCATGTTGTTCAGGAGATTGTGTTTAATATATGTAGCATGAGGTACGAGACTGATTGTGTTTAATATATGCAACATGTTCCAGGATTCTTTGCCTAATGGATGCACCCATTTAGCCAATATAAGGAGTTCCACATGAACAATAAATCATGTAAACCCCTTTCATGTCCTTATAGATTAATTAACTAATATCAACTATATTTACTACATATATTATTGATATATATATAATTCCAACAAATTTTTATTTTTAAGAAAATTGTTAAATTATATTTATAATATGCAATTATATGGTTTAAATTTACAATATGATGTTAGCCTAATATAATTATATTATAAATTGGCTTACAATGTTAAAATAACATCAATAAATATATAAAAATTAAATTAATTAAATATGGTTAAATGTTACTGTGTTCTTAGTTTAATTAGACAACTATTTTGCCAAAAACACAATACAAATCTATCATAATTTTTTGGAAATCCATGTTTTATAAAAATTAAATTAATTAAATATGGCTAAATATTATTGTGTTCTTAGTTTAATTAGACAACAATTTTAAATTTTACCTGAAACAGAATAGAAATCTATCATAATTTTTTGGAAGTCCACATTATAAGTGTTAAGCTTAGAGGTTTGAGTGCCTCAAAAATTCCAAAAATCTAGATAGCACTCAGACTTATTTCCACCTCGACAAATAATTCCAAAAAAATTTCTCGTTGAATCACTGTGAAAATTTCGCCTGTCTGGAAACGGCTTATTTTGTATGGACAAATGACCTAATCATATTTATTATATATGCATGTGGCAATCATGGCCCCCAACATGCGCAATTGAGGGCAGTCCCCACTCGATAACCTCTGATGTTTTTGAATTCCGATATTTACTTCTTCCATTTTTAAGAGTAGAGCCATTATTAATTGGTAGGGTTTAGGTTTAGTGAGGATATGATGTTGGGGAACAAAAGAAATCTGGAGAAACATAAGAAGAAAGAGCGAAAACAAATTTAAGTTGATGAACTTGATCTTATTAGTAGCAGACGATAAGCCAAAGAAGAGAGAGGTGGAAGGATGGAGAGTTTAACACCCTTGCTTCAGCCTACTGTAGTAGAAGCGCGTAAGAGCTTAGGCAAACATGCAATTCTATAACTTCACGTTCTCATCTGTGAACAAATGGAGGCCATAGGAGCATCATCATTATCCCTTATGCCATCAAATTTCGCTGGCACTAGCGGTACAGCTTCTTCGATTCCACTAGAAAGACTAAAACCCATTTCGTTAACGTAGTTGCAGGTTCAGAATATCCACCAAGGCCGAGTGATCTACGGGACTCTCTGATTCGAGCCCTACTGGATGGGAAATATCATGACTGTCCTTGATGACGATAATGGGCTTGCCATCAGGCTGGCAATCTTCAATGTGTCCAACTCGCAAACGAATATCGAAAAGCTTTACCCCAAAGGAGTGAAGGTGGCCATCAAAGAACCCTATTATATTCACGACGTCGACGGTAGTGTTGGAATTTAATTCCAACTGCCTGTACGAAACAGCAGGACGACGAAGTAAATTTTGATGGGAATGAAAAGAGCAACAGGACGGCGGACTTCAAAGCTAATGGGATTGGAAAGGATAGCAATGGCGGTGGAAACCTCCAGTCTAGAACTTCACGTAATCTTGAACTAATCCACAACACCAACCAACCTTCATTTCTCTACCAAAAACATTGAATGCACAACCCGCAGAGCACCATTCCGGGGGTAGCAGAGATAGGCAGCGATGGAGGAAGGTAAACCCTCGGAATGGGTGACGTCATCCATTTGTGGACCCACCTCTTCACAAATCAAAGTAGTTTCGGGAGGTGAATAGAACTCACGTGAAGGTCTTCCAAGCAGCCCCTGGAAAGCATGAAAGGAATTAAGTTTTAAACTTTAGGACAAAGTTCAATTTTTTTTATTTAATTTTATGTTGTCTCATATGTTTTATTTTTACTGTGGGTTAATTTATGTTAGTGCAGTACATTTATATTTTTAACTTTGGTTAAATATGTTTTGATATATATTATAAATATGGAATATATATATATATATATATATATATCTGTGTGTGTGTGTGTGTGTGTGTGTGTGCAATGTAATATGCCATATGTGCATCAGAGTTACTGTGTATTGTAATTTCTAGCCAGAAAGCAGAAATAGAGAAAACACAGAAAACAGAGAGAAAGAGGAAGTTTGTTGTAGCGTTGTGTCTACAGAAGCCAGTGAATTTTTGTTGTGAATCCAGAATATTGTTCTGAAGAAAGATTACATCTTGTAACAAAGTTTTTACTTTTAATTAAATAGCAGTGTTTCATTTCATCTCTCTGTGTCTGCAATTTTTATTTTAATCTCTGTGTTGTAGAAGAGGAACTTTATTTTCCTCTGTGTGTTAGAATTACTCAGAAAATTCCAACATGGTATCGAAGCTAGTCTAGGCACTCAGTGAAAGAAGTAGAGATTTCTCTTCACTGCAGAAGCTGTAATAAGGTTATTGAAGTGGATTTCTCTAGTAGAGAAATCTTTTGTTTGTTTTTTTTTTAAAACATAGTCAAGGAAACTGTCCAGTTTACACAGTCATAATGGCAATAGCAGGCACCAATCTAACAAATCCTCAACTTCCACAATTTAACGGGAAGAACCATGAATATTGGGCTATCACCATTGTTAGTATGAATCCTTTGTTGAAGTGTACGAAAAAGGACCACTTTAGCTACGCATAACTAATAGCCCTAACAGCAAATGTGGCTGCCAATATCTTCAGATCTACAGTTAGTTGATCAAGAAAAGAGCTGCAAAAAAACGAGATCTATGCATAGAAAGACATTAAGCAGTAAAAAGAAGGGTTTTCTCCATATACCAATAGACAAGACAAGAACAATTTTTGAAATAATTTTTGTATTAAGGGCACCTGGGAGGAAAACAAGAAGGCGTATCCAATTCTCCTCAATGGGATGGGTTCTTGGAAGTCCTTAGCACTTCAGATCTAGAATCTCTCTCTCTCTTGTTGGTGTAGAAAACCCAGACAAAGATAGAACTCAAAGGGAGCTCACACAGCAAAATAATGTAGAAAAATGTGACCAAGTGTATAGATCCAGAGTGATCTAATAGGCAACAAAGGTGAAGAATGGTAGGAAAAACCCTCCTATTTATAACAAAATATTGGGTCATTCTAGATCTTGGTGCATGATTAAAATAATGTTAACCAAATCTAGATCCACCTTTTATGGAATATTTTATTATATTTGTTGGAGGAAAAAGTATTTGACTTGGGTCAAATCCCTTTATTTGTTAATAATAAATAAATAAATGATTTATTTATCTTTTTAAGGAAGTGGTTGAAGGATAATTAAATAATTAATGATTTATTTAATTATTTGTGGGTGATTTGGTCATATTTAACAAGGAATATTATCTAAATAAGATTTAAATAATTATTCCTAGAAAATAATAAGATAAATAAAAGTTTATCTAATTAATTTCTTTGTTTTTGGGTTAAACATGACTAGGAATAATAATTAAATTATGGTTTAATTAATTATTCCATGAGGAAAATTAAACAAAATAGGTTTGTTTAATATTTCCTTTGGGGTTTCCTGTTTAGACCATAAACAACCTAATAAATGTGGTTTATTAAGTTATTTTACATAGTGAAAGCAATTTTACTTAGGGTAAAATTGGTCTTACATGGTGTACTTGGGTCCATCTAATGATAATAGGTTAGATGACCAAAAAATGGTGCAACAGATTGCCCCCCAGCGTGCGAGTGTTAGGAGCAAATCGTATGACCGAAGTACGTTGTAAGAACTCAATCACCAGACATCAAGAGGGAAGTCAGAGAGAGAAATGTAAGGTAGACGAGTGTGCTGAAGAACTAGACCCTGAGGAGACGAGACTCGCAGGTGCAACAAGTCTCTTTTTATGAGAGGGTACCTGTGCTAAAGGCAGCGAGGGAGGCATACCTATGCCTGTCGAGACAAAGTACAAAAGAATAGTGTGTCCAGTAAACAAGGGACCGAACCATAAAGTACAACCGGCATAAACATGAGCCAGATAATAATACAATGAGGAATCCCACATACATGATGTGCCTGGGATAACAGCCAGGACTTATACAATAATATCTGAGTACATGAGATATAAATACAGCCCAAATTCCCCCTATAAGCATGGAAGGGCTCACAAAATCTAACTGATACATGCAAATCAAAGAGGCGTTGCAAGCGGCTAAGGCCGACATCATCAAATATATGGAGCTGCATCGAAGGTTGCAATGAAAAGGTCATCTGGGCATGTGGGGGGCTACTTGGAGGGCCACCCCCTCATGAGGGCTGAGACATCTCACACACACCTGGGAGTCACCAATAGTTGCTGCTGTATCACTGAACCATCAAGCATACAGATCTCGATCATGCTGAAAGGAGCTGGAGTGGAGAAACAATCAAGTCAAAGGGAAATGAGAGATCCCTTTGCCTGATCCGAGGCACTGAACAAGAGTGGAAGCCGGAACCAAGGTACACCGCCCTCTAGACCTGGCTTCTGGAATGAATGAGCTGATGTTGACAGAAGGAGGTCCGCCATAGGTGAGGCAATGAGAGATCCTCAACTAAGGCATGAGAGAAAATAGTAGAGCGATGGACAGACTGACACTAATGATGATGGTGAAATGGAAGGGACTGAGTAGCGAATGGACGACTTCCCTTGTTAGAGCATAAAGGGCATGAATGACATGGAAGTGACTGACGCAATATCATAAGGGATAGGAGACAGTGGGACTGAAGGCCATAAAGTGCGACACAAGAGAGAGACCAAGTAATGAAGGATGGAGGGCTATAGCGGGGTACAAAGGGACTCAGAATAGACTCCATGAATGCGATGATGACTCAACTTGGATGCTCTAAACAAGGGCGACTCGATGGTGCTGCCACACAGTAAAGGCCCAATGGGGGACCATGAAAACATGAGTACAAGATGGTAACTCATGACGAAAATCGACACGAACAAAGACAAGTAAGGAGGCAAAATGGTGCCCCAAGTACAAGTGTCATAAGTGAAGAAATGTGATTTTAAGGAGAGGTGAAGTGACCCTTCTTGGAAAAAATGTGTCCTGGTGAAGTATCAAATCACAAAAAACTAACAGATACCCATTGGAGGGCTCGGTGAGAGCTTTCCAACGGTGCGGACGGTTTGTCAAACGGGGCTACGGTATGGTCGCAGCAGGCGAAAGAAGAAACAAGGGTTCTCTTTTAATAAGGCAGGTTTCCCTCCAAATTCACTCATTTGCTAGTGTTGCTATGGTGAATGTAGAGAGGAGAGAAGGCCCTAAATCTTGTGGCGAGCATAGCGAAAAAACCGACCGTTGGAATCGAGATCCGTCAGTGGCAGGTAAGAGGCCTAAACTTACTCTTTCATATTGATGGATTGAAAGTTCATTTTAGGGCCCAAAATCTCAGTAACAGACCCTCCTTCATCTCTACGGCCGGGTCGCACTTTTTGGGCCAAAAAGTGCGACTGGGAAAAGGTTTGGGGCAAAAGCTTGCGACTTGTCGAAACACCTTCGAGTAACAGGAGATGAGGGTTTTAGTATTTGTTTTATGGCTGAGTTGGGTTTTTGTGTTTGTTTATGGTATTCTCGATACATCTTGACAAAAATGATGTTTGCGGATATGGCGAATATACGGGTCACGAGAGACCTGGGTACATTACGGGCAGAGATCCAGGCAGATCAGGGCGTCCGTCGTGTGTTGGCCAGGTTTGGGGTTCTAAAGTTTTTAGAGAACCCTTTGATAAGAGCGGGAGAGCCTTTGTTGGCCCAGATTATCAGTTACTAGGATCCAGAGCATGAGGTCTTTGTAGTGCAGGGGCACAGGATCGAACTGACAGTCCAGGATGTGTATTTCCTGATGGGTCTCCTGCCACTGGGGATGGTGGGAAACATGCAGCCAGTATTACCGTGGGGGCGGCATATCATGGAGTTTGTGGAGTGACATTGTCGACCGGGTCTCCAAGTCAAGGGGACTCGGATACCGATCGGGGACCTAGAGAGATTAGAGACCCGTGCAGTGGCCGCAGCAGTGCTACGTATCCTGGGTAACCAGGTGCTCCATCACATCACTGGGGGGCAGATGATGATTATGAAGAGTGTGTTGAGTGGGACCTACTATGGGTGGGCCCAAATGATGTTGGTGTCGCTAAAGCGACAGTTGTCGCTCTGCAAGCGGCAAGTGAAACACGATTGCTCATATGGGACTTTATTGTGCGCCTTCTTCTTTGAGAAGATCCTAACCTTGTGGCCTCGTATACAGCTCCCAGATGGGGGCCCGAGAGAGCCCAGGATGCGCCGGTGGGGGCGGCTACTATGCAGAGGAGGAGGAGGGGCGGTCGGGCGAGTGTTTCGACCTGAGTTCTTTGCCCATTGGGATCAGATGCCGTTATACATAGACGACTATCCCTATAGTGGGATGAGTTATTGTGGGGATCCGGACCTACCACTTCTGCCTGGTCGAGTATGGGGGCCCAATGCTAAGTGATAAGTAACTATTCTTGTATGGGCATGTTAAAGTTATTGAATAGTAGATATGGTACCGATTCATGTACTTTTGGTATGCAGATATAGCTTCGGTAAAACTGGCCGGATATATGGGACGCCCGGCAGCCTCTAGAGCTGCAGGGTTGAGTGGGTCGAGAGCAGCGCGCAATGAGGATGCGGCTGCCCTTCTAGAGGACATCCACCGTAGATGCGAGACGTTGCTGACCAGAGTTTCAGAGCGTGGGTGGCAAGACTTAGACGACCAGTACGTGGAGGCATGCATTGGTCTTCCCTCGGAATGGCGAGGTGTCATGCGGCGCATGGCGATGGCCGGTCAAGGCATACATGATCTACGGGCTGCAGGGGCAGAGCCATTGGCTCGGGATCAGCCAAATAGTGAGTAGGTGTGGGGCATGTGGTGCCCCCTAGTGTGTATGTAGGGGCAGGTGGTGCCCCCAGTTTTGAGTTTTTTGTAACATGCTATGGGCATGTCATATGTATCAGAGTAGATGGACTCTAAACACATGTTTTGTGACACATATTATGGATATGCATCATTTTTAATTATTATGAATGTTATTGTATTGTATGAAATGCGTGTGATAAATGCCAATCTAGAACATGGTTTGCAATACTATCTACATAGTGATTTTGTTCTAGAGGTACATGGTTGAAAGTTATGGTTTCAAATTCACGTATCAAGAGTTTCACTCATAAATATCATCTAAACAGCACAAGGTTATGCACACGATAAACACCATTTAGTTGCATGACAAGAAGTAGGGAATCCAAACGAACATGCAGATGGAGGATGCGATGAAAGAGGGCATCGGCTAAGAGACCATGCACTGCATCATATTCAGCCTGATTGTTGGTGGCAATACCAATGCAGACCCCGTTAGAGAGGACAAGGGCATGCAAGGGGGTGAAAATGGCCCAACCTACCGAGGCTAGATTCCGGGAATAACGACTTGCACCATCGGCGTAACCGATAAAGGGTGGGGACGGGAGGTCCTGCAGAATGGTATCACAAGACAACAAATGGGGGGAGGAGATATAATGATGGCAGCATGAGTGAACATAAGACATCGAGCGGCAACTGCGGGAGGGAGTGCAATGAGCAGGATGGATATGGCTCATATACAAACTAGAGGGTGGTATATGAGGGCAATAGGAGGTATGGCGGGGACTCGGGCTGCAGAGGGCAACAGAGATACGGGTGGAGTGATCTCGTGTATCGGTAGAAAAGAGGGGGTTAGGCGAAACAACAAGGGAGGATGCAAGGGGACTGGGCTCCAAAGGTCGCACAGAGGAGGATAGGTAAATAATGGTCGTAGTAGACTCCGTCATCTAAACATCAGGGGGGGGAATGTCGATGGAAGCGGGGAGATCCTCAGGCTGGCCTGAAGCATACTGCGTGAGTATGGGAGAGGCGGATTGATTTTTTTCAACCTCAGACTCTCGGACTACTTCTAAAGAGGCGCGGTAATGCGTCAGGTGAGGAAAATGGTGGGAGTAATGGCCATGGACGCCACACAAAGCACAGGGTTTGCTAGTGCGAATAGTTTTGGGGTTCTTGGTTACGGACGAGGACGGAAGAGAAGGGTCGGAGACCGTAGACTCATGGAACGCGACTTTAACCATGGGTTGAATGTGGGGCAACTCAGGACAAGTATGGGTGGCATGATTGACGACATCACACAAGGCGCAAGGCTTTGCGGGCGGCGGAGGAGCTGGGTCAGTCGGGGTGGCTTTGTCTTTGGATGCCCCCTTGCGAGCTTTGCCTTTCTTTCCTGGAGCTGTCACCACAGGGGTAAGGTCCTGGGGAGGTGCAGGGGGCACCGTAGCAATGGAGGAAGCAAGGGGGACCGGTTGAACCGGTGTCAAAGCAAGATAGGGTTTGGGGTGACCAGGAGGGGTAGCGGCTGGAGGGTCAAGGTACCAGACGGGTATACCCAGGGTCAGGTTAGGGAGAGAGAGGGTGGCCATGACGGGGACCGAATAGACTCCGGGAGGGGGAGCCAGGAACGGTATCTGACCAGCGGGATAATGACCAGGAGGGACGGCTCCAAGATGATTAAGGCCTGGGGGAATCGTTCCAGGGGGATAAATGGGTTCAGGGATACCAGCTGTAGGAGCAGGGCCAGAAGGAGGAGGTCCGGCTGGCGGAGATGAAGGGCTAGGAGCAAGTTTCGGTGGGAGAGGTTGAGTCTGAGGTTGCTAACTAGCCGAAGCGGGTCGCTTAAGGGCAGCCCGAGACGATTGCATCATGCAAACATTCGACAATCTGGGATCAGAAATATGAGGAGGGGGAAGACCAGGAAAAGTTCCAAGCAGGGAGGAATCTTTGTAGACGCCGGGGGAGACACTGGTCAAGGAATCGACGGTTTGCTTATTGGCTACAGAAGAGATGGTCGTCTCGGGGGAGGTCTGAGACGGCGGCTCATGGTAAGAAAGCTGGTCAATGGTGACTATCTTTCCATTGTGAGGGAAAGACATCTTTCGAAAAACCACAGATGGGACAGCAGACATGGCATAGGTGTAGCTTCGCCCCAATAGAATGTTGTAGTCTAGAGAGGCGTCAATGACTTCGACGTCAATGCAAATGGTCTTACCGGCAAGGGTGACAGGACAATTACGGAAAAGGCCAATGGGCTGGGAGGCGTGGTCGTCCCACGCTCGAAGGGTGATCGTGGAAGGGGCCAACTCAGAAGATCCGAGTTGCTTCCAAACCGAAGTGGACATCACACAAGTGGATGCCCCCTCATCAATTATACACCGAGAAACGTTGGCGTTCCAGATTTTGACTGGGATTTGGAAGGCGACGAAAGCAGGAAGGGGAGGATGGTCTGATTGATGGGTGTCGAACACAATCATTTGGTCATCAGCAGGATCTACAACACCCACGGCAGATAGTAGAGCCTTCTTTTGGGAAGGGCACGACTGGAGGAGCTCCAATGTGGAAATGGCAGTAGGGGATTGCGCCAAATCATCTACTATACTATACGAATGAGCAGCTCGACCAGAAGCAGCATTTCGATGTAACGGTCCTTTAGGAATCTTGGGATGGACCTCAACTTTGGGTTGAGGGATATGTAAGGGACCATTGGTTGTCGAAAGAGGCTCTGTAGAACTGGAAGAAGGGGACTCGGGGACAGAGTGAGTGGGAGGCTTCGGGTACTGGCGAGACCGAGTTTGAAGGTGAAGGTCGACGGTTGGGGAAGGATCAGAGTTCATCATAAGGATCTGGTAATCGGAGGAACCAGAAAGGGAAGGTGGAGTGGCGACCTGGCTGTCAGGCGGTTGGGTAGCCACGAATCCTTGCTGAGGGAAAGAATCAGTAAACACAGCTGGTTGGGTAGTGGCCACATTAGGAGGAGAATGAGGGGAGGCGTGTTGTCCATGCAATGTGGCTTGAGACTCCCACATCTACCACATCTAGGGTAAGAGGGGACAATCGTGAGTGTAATGACCATAAACACCGCAACACGAACAAGGCTTATTTGTGCGAAGCGGCCTGTCCGGATTGGGCTGAGTGCCCTGTTGCTGGTTGGCAGTGTTAGGGTCAACACCTTGAGGATTGGGTCCATGAGTACCAGGGGCAGATTGGTTTGGATTGCCTCTCCACCTTCTTTGAGAAGAAGGGGGATTAGTCGCGCCCTGCTGTGCAAATACTTGCCCTGGAGGGGGCTATAGGTGCTGTTGTGGGTTTGGAGGAGGAAAGGGAGATGGAAGCTCATATGCCGGAGGAGCTGGCGCACCAGGCTGCGAATAAAGGTAATGGTTAGATTGGGCAACATTGAGGTAAGCAAGAGGTTGGGAAAAAGGAGGAGGCATGTCGTATCCTGGATACATGCTACCGAGAGGGGGAAGAGTGCTAGAGGTGCTGGCCCCTCCCTGAGGGAGACCATAGCCCATAGGAGGTTGAGCGTACGGATGGGAAAGGGCTCCAATGATACCGTCGGCGGAATGAGATGCCCCCGGGGCATTAGCGCCACCGGGCCTGGGGAGGTCAGGAAGAACGGTATAAACATAACCAGACTGAGCATAGATCAGGTCATATTTCAAGGCTATTTGGAGGGCGGCTTCTTCGGTTTGAGGAAAATGGGAGGCGACATCTTTGCCAATGGGAGCTAAGAGAGAGCGAAGGAACCATTCCATATATATCCGATCTTTGAAGGGGGGAGCTCGACATAAGCTTCGTCTTCGTCGCCATTCCTGGACATGGGCGGAAAGGCGGGTTGAAGAGGTTTGCTTGAAAGAGGTCAAAAGCTCCGTACCACTATCGTATCGGAGAGGGAGCTGGAAGTAAGATAAAAAGTCTTGGGCAATGGTCGCAAAGGTGGTATGGGAAGAGGTGGCTTGGTCTACATACCATTTAGAAGCTTCGCCGGTAAGCGTGCGTTGGAACAATCGAAGACGGATGGAGTCATCGGTAATGGAATTGGAGGAACACCACATGTGGAAAGATCAGACATGATTGGTTGGATCTTCTCTAGCAAGGCCTTCGAACTTAGGGATGTCAGAGGGGAGCTTGGTTGGCATAGCAGGCCAACCAACATCGTGGCAGATAGGGTCATTGATCAATTGATTGAAATTGGGGAGGCTGAGGCCTACGATGTACGGCAGCAAGGGTATGGCCGAGGTAGTTCCTGTGGCGGTTCCGTTAGTAGTAGTTCTGGCATTAGGGCCAGGAGCACCGCTAGCGTTAGGCCCTGGACCAGACATAGTGAAGGTGACAGGGGGAGAACCAGAAGGAGAAGGAGAACCCAATGAATTAGAAGAGGAGTCGGAGTGCGGACTCGGAGGAGGACTGGCTTGACGATGGCGGGATGGAGCAGGTCGATTGACCGGAAACTGAGGGTGAAGGCCAAGAAGTCTCCGGGAAGTGCGCCTTGGGGGCGCAATGATGACAACAAAAACACGACACAAGGGGAAGAAGAACGACCACAAGGGCAAGGAGGTGCAGAATCAAGTCGAAACAAGGGCAGATAGGTGCAGTGTCAATTGATTTTAAAGTCTTTGCCTGGCGGTGTAAACCAGGATCTTCTTCACTTAGGGTGAGTGTGTGGCGTGCGTTAATTTTAATTTTTAAACCTTTTTCGTTTTGAGAGCAAGAGAAAAAGTGTGCTGCGTAATTGAAAATAAATCTGCAGAGAATAGTATATAATGCTGAAATAACAGAAAAATAACAGCTACTAGTGCATCGATTCAACCCAAGAAGGCGGGTCACTCAAAAATAATCTAAAAAAGGGAAAAAATCTAGTCAAAACACACTTAAAAAGAGGCCAATAGATCTAGGGTCAAGAGGGACAGGGATCTAAAGGATAAAGCTGCTGAAAAGAGGTGCAGATCACAGCCAAGAGGCAGAGGCAAGGTGGCTGGAAAAAAGGAGGAAATAAGCAAAAAGTATAAGGGGCAAGGAGGAGGCCCTAAAAGTATATCCAAACAAATCTTCAGGAGGCGATTTGAGAGGTAGAAAAGCTGATTAAAAGGGATCTGAAAAGGAGGTAACAGATCTGGAAAAGGGGAGGCTGAAACTCTGAAAAATCAGACACCTGAAGCAGCTAAAACTATTCCACCAAAAGTGGAGGGTACTGAAGCCCTAGGGGGCTAGGTTCCCACTTATATGAGCAAAACAGATCAGGAACAGGTTGAAACGGGCTGAGACAGAGGTTGGAAAACCCTGACAGAAGCTTCAGCAAAACCCAGAAAAATTGCAGAAAAACCACTGAAAAATTGGCAGGTTGCAGGTTCTGACCTGTTTTCAGTGCAGGTCACAGAAAAGAGGCTGAAAAGTGTGACCTGGAGGTCCAGGTCACAGTTTTTGGGCTGAAAAGTGCGACCTCCCGTTTCGGTTGTCTCGGCGGTAGATTTTCGGTAAAGTTTCCGTCTCAGTTGCGGCTGATGTCGCTTACCTGCGCAATAGGGCCAGAAACACACGGAAGTTAGAAATTTTAATGTTTGAGGGTTTTATAGGGGAAAAACAACATGAAAATAGGAAAAACAAAAATCTGAAAAGAAACCCTAGGGTCTGAAGTAGCTGGATATGCAGGAATATGAAAAACGACAATGGTCGTAATTTAAAACCTGTGTGGAGTCGCCATTTGTTAGTATGAATCCTTTGTCGAAGTGTACGAAAAAGGACCACTTTAGCTACGCATAAATAATAGCCCTAACAACAAATGTGGCTGCCAATATCTTCAGATCTGCAATTAGTTGATCAAGAAAAGAGCTGCAAAAAACCAGATCTTTGCATAGAAAGACGTTAAGCAGTAAAAATAAGGGTTTGCTCCATAATAGACAAGAAAAGAACAATTTTTGAAAGAATTTTTGTATTAAGGGCACCTAGGAGGAAAACAAGAAGGCGTATCCAATTCTCCTCAATGGGATGGGTTCTTGGAAGTCCTCGGCACTTCGGATCTAGAATCTCTCTCTCTTGTTGGTGTAGAAAACCCATGCAAAGAATAGAGCTCAAAGGGAGCTCGCACAGCAAATAATGGAAAAATGTGACCAAGTGTATAGATCCAGAGTGATATAATAGGCAACAAAAGGTGAAGAATGGTAGGAAAAACCCTCCTATTTATAACAAAATATTGGGTCATTCTAGATCTTGGTGCATGATTAAAATAATGTTAACCAAATCTAGATCCACCTTTTATGGAATATTTTATTATATTTGTTGGAGGGAAAAGTATTTGACTTGGGTCAAATCCCTTTATTTGTCAAAAATAAATAAACAAATTATTTATTTATCTTTTTAAGGAAGTGGTTGAAAGATAATAAAATAAATAATGATTTATTTAATTATTTGTGGGTGATTTGGTCATATTTAACAAGGAATATTATCTAAATAAGATTTAAATAATTATTCCTAGAAAATAATAAGATAAATAAAGGTTTATCTAATTAATTTCTTTGTTTTTGGGTTAAACATGACTAGAAATAATAATTAAATTATGGTTTAATTAATTATTCCATGAGGAAAATTAAACAAAATAGGTTTGTTTAATATTTCCTTTTGGGGTTTCCTGTTTAGACCATAAACAACCTAATAAATGTGGTTTATTAAGTTATTTTACATAGTGAAAGCAATTTTACTTAGGGTAAAATTGGTCTTACATGGTGTACTTAGGTCCATCTAATGATAATAGGTTAGATGACCAAAAAATGGTGTAACACTAGGAGTACAATGGTTAAAATATTTGGGGACAGTAGCTTTTAATTTTCAAGAACTTTTCTTGAAATTTTTTTCAGAAGGAAAGGAAGTCGAATTACGGGGTATTGCAGGGAAGCCAAGAAATATAATAAGCTCTAATGTCATGAAAAAGCTTCTAAAGAAAGAACAACGAGGCGAAATTGCACAATTATGCTCACTAGAAGTTCCAACATAAAAATCATCTATTTATGCAGATCTCCAACAAGTCTTGGACAATCATTCCAAGGTGTTTGAAACACCCAAAGGACTCCCACCTATTCGTGATCATGATCATGATATTCATTTGATTCCAGGAAGTGTTCCTCCAAACATCATGCCTTATAGATATCCTTATGTCCAAAAGAGTGAAATTGAACGTATGATTATAGAAATGTTAGAGGCGGGTATAATTCAACCTAGTCAAAGTTCTTTCTCTACTCCTATAGTATTGGTACACAAGAAGGATGGATCATGGCACATGTGTCTGGATTATAGGGAGCTCAATAAGCTCACCATTAAAGATAAATTTCCCATTCCTGTGATTGATGAATTATTGGATGAATTATATAGATCAATTTATTTTACCAAGTTGGATCTTCGTTCAAGATATCATCAAATTAGAATGAAGACTGAAGATATTCCAAAAACAACATTTCAAACTCATGAGGGTCATTATGAATTTTTGGTCATGCCTTTTGTCCTTACCAATTCACCTTTTACATTTCAAGGGTTGATGAATTCCATTTTCAAACCCTTCCTTAGAAAATTTGTGCTAGTATTTTTTGATGATATACTAATCTACAGAAGGTCTTGGGAGGATCATGTTGAACATGTTGACAGGGTGCTCAGACTATTGCAGGAGAAACAATTATATGAAAAAACATCGAAATGTTTCTTTGGAGTACAAAAGGTGGAATATCTGGGTCATATTGTATCTCACGAAGGTGTTAAGGTAGACCCTAACAAAATTGAAGCCATTAAGGAATGGAAAGTCCCCACAACCATAAATCAGTTGCAAGGATTTCTCGGGTTAACAGAGTATTATCGCAAGTTTTTTAAGAATTATGGGAGAATAGAAACACCTCTAACAACATTATTGAAGAAAGATGAATTTTCATGGACTCCTAAAGCAACTAAGTCCTTTGAACATCTTAAAGAGGAAATTTGCTTAGCACCGGTCTTAGCTACACCAGACTTCACAAAAACCTTTATTGTGGAATGTGATGCCTCAAGAAATGGAATTGGTGTTGTTTTAATGCAGGAAGGAAGACCCATTGCTTGTGAAATTAGTCCAATCAAAGGAAAGTATTTACAGAAACCTATTTATGAGAAGGAAATGTTAGCAATACTGCATGCACTAAAGAAATGGCGAACTTACCTAATGGGAAGACACTTCAAGGTAAAAACTAATCATGATAGTCTTAAACACTTTTTGGAACAAATACTATCTTCAGAAGAGCAGCGAAAATGGGTCACAAAGATGTTGGGTTATGACTTTGAAATAATCTACAAAAAAGGGAAGCTTAATGTTGTTGCAGATACACTCTCAAGAAAGAATGAAGAGGTGGAAGAATTTCTTTGTGCCATTTCTATTATCCAACCAGATTGGATAACCGAAGCAAGAGACGAGTGGAAGAAGGAAAAAAAAGTATGGACACTCATTCAAAAGTTGCAGCAAGATCCTAGTACATCTGATACATTTAGTTGGAAAAAATGATTCTTTATGGTACAAATATCACTTATATCTTTGTAATAATTCCCAACTAAAACAAAATATTATTTTGGAATTGCACACTTCTCCTTTAGGAGGACACTCAGGATTTTTAAAAACTTATCACAGGGTGAAGAAAGAATTTTTTTGGGATGGCCTTAAATCTGATATTCGAAAGTTTGTGGCGGAATGTTTGGTTTGCCAGCAGAATAAAGTGGAAACAATTAAGACCCCAGGACTTCTACAACCTTTATCCATTCAAGGTCAACGTTGGGAGGAGATTTCAATGGATTTTATCACAGGTTTACCTAAGTCTGAAGGAAGGAGTGTCATCATGGTGGTAGTTGATAGACTTACCAAGTATGCACACTTTGTGCATTATCTCATCCATTTAAAGCAAGTACAGTTGCTACTGCATTTATGGACAGAATTCAAAAGCTACATGGAAGCCCAAGGGTTATTGTGAGCGACAGAGATCCCATTTTTACTGGAAATTTTTGGACGGAGTTATTTTCTTGTTTGGGTACTCAATTAGCTCATAGCTCATCTTATCATCATCAATCTGATGGTCAAACTGAGATAGTAAATAAATGTTTGGAAGGATATCTTCGTTGTTTTGTATCTGATAAACAAACACAATGGGTCAAGTGGTTACCTCTCGCTGAATGGTGGTATAACACTTCCTTCCATACTGCGGCAAAAATGACCCCATTTATGGCACTTTATGGATATCATCCACCATCCATCACATCATCTTTAAGAGAAAATTCGAAGGTTCAAGCAGTGGAAGATCACATCGAGCATCAACAAGAAGTTCTCAAACTCTTAAAGGATAACCTGAATTTGGCACCAAATTGAATGAAACAACAGGCAGATCAACATCACAGCGAGAGAATTTTTGATGTAGGAGACTAGGTATTTTTACGGATAAAACCATACAAACAAATGTCCCTCAAGCAAGCTAAGAAGGATAATAAATTATTGCCAAAGTACTATGGTCCTTACAAGGTGTTGCAAAATATTAGTACTATGGCATACAAATTGGAGCTTCCTGCTTCTTCACGTGTGCATCCAGTTTTCCATGTTTCATGCTTAAAGAAAGTTATAGGTGAAAATCTTCCAGTTCAAACAATAATGCCAGAGCTTGATGAGGAAGAAAAAATCATATTGGAACCTGAATCAGTCACGGAAACAAGAACTCGACAGCTACGGAATCACTCAATTTTAGAGTATCTCATCAAGTGGAATAACTTACCCACTGAAGATTCTACATGGGAGGATGAGAATTTTATACAAAATCACCCAGAGCTACTCAAGCATTGAGGACAACACTTTTTTGAAGGAGAGGGGCATGTTAGGTCCCTATATTACTAGTATAATCCCTTATTGTTGTTAGTGTAACCCCCTTATTGTTATTATTGTACCCCTGTAACCCCCATATTGTTATTATTGTGCCCTTAAATTATTATTGTTAGGTCAGCTAGGATTACATTGTGGCCCCACTAGGATTACATTATGGCCCCATGGACTCCTATATATAGAAAGGAGGTTTTGTAATTTGTATAATCCAAAAATTTTTCATTCATGTAATGTATTGGAGGTTTCCCCCTCGAAGTGGTTTATTTCTAAGGCGTTGATATCTCTTTTCTTCTATTTTTGGAGCTAATTTCACAACATTAATGTAATGTATTTATGGGATAATTTTCATTGTTAATGGTTTATCTATGTGGTGAATTGATCTGGATATTAGGGGATAATATCTAGGAGCTATGAATGCAAAGAGAGGAGGATAGGGAGCATACAGACCTTCCCTAAAACCATTCTTATAAAAACATTGAATAGGAAATACAGAAAAAATACCTAACTGTTGAGAAATTAATATGCTTGTAGATTAGGGTAGATTTCTCTAACTTGATAATTACTTGTGAATGTTTTTTGGCTTCTTATGAAATTTTATGCTCTCTTTTTCATCAATAAATTACCAAAATACAAAACACGAATATCGCAAGAGACAAAGAACACAAAGATGTAGGCTCCAAGAAAGGGAAAAACCCAAGAAAATCCTCTTATTTTATAATCAAATTAAAGTGAGATATCCAATACCCAAGACCATGACCACTATTGCCACGAAGGACAAGTCAAAGTAAAGAAGGTCAATGATGGTCAAACCTATGAAATCTGGTCAGCTAGTAAAATTTTGGCTTTCTTGAAATTTCGAGCTTGCAATACCTCAAACAAATTTGCAGAACTAGGGAAAAAATCATCTTATTTCTCTCTTTTGAGTTTCCTCTCCCCTTTGAATTTCGTTGTATTATTCTTATTTTTTGGCACAAAAATTGAGTTGATGATGTGAGTGAATGAATAAGCTCCAAAGTGATCGAAATGTCCTTATATATATCGATCTAGGAGGTCGAATAAGTCTTTCTAGGAGCCTAGGTTGACTTTGTTGAAAAGTAAAGAGTGAAGGTATACTTTGACTTGTTCCTTATCCAATGATACATCAACAAGTTCTTCTTTAGCATGTTCAACTTCCTAAAAATTAGGACGAGATATGAAGCAGTTCAACTGATGCATTGGAGTAGGAGGCTCAGTTTTTTGTCTCCTAGTGTGAGTTAGTTTTGGAAATTGACATGCATGAGTCTCATTTTCTAAATTGGGACAGGACGAGTTACATGAATAAGTTGGACTTAGTTAAATCATCAATCATTATTTCAATTTCCATAAATTAAAACTTGCCAAATTTATCCTATTCGACTTGATTATAAGGAGGACCAAGGCATGATTTGTATCATTGTTCTTGAGCATAAGTTTGTGTGTGAAGATTGTGAGAGAGAGATGAGACAAGGAGAGGCTTGAGCAAGCTTGGTAGAAAGATATTTTTCCTTATGGAAATTTTTAGAGTTTAGGAGGAAATTACTAATAAATAGGAGCTCTTCATGCACTATGGAATAGGAGCTAATTCCGCAAATAGTGCAAGGAATTCATAGCTAAACCAAGCAAGGAAAGAAGGGAGCAAAGATCATTATTCTTGCAAGGGTTTCAAGCTTAGAATGAGCAGGGAAGACAAGAGTGTTTTCTATTGAAACATGAGTGCATTTTTAGGATATCTATTGCTCTAAATTTCTATCAATAAAATTCTCAATAAAGTAGAGGGTTTTCCCAGTTGAGTTCCCTAGAAATAAATTGTATTTTTCTATCGTGTAACTAAGTTTTAATTATGTTCTATTCTGCTACAAATAAGTAGATAAATTATGTGTATTTATGAATAGAAACTAGTTTTGAGAATTTTTCATTGAAGCAGTTGCAAAATTTCAAAGAAATTCTACATGGTATCATATCTATGAAAAAAATAAATACCATCATTAGGCAGATCAATTTTTTGTTGGAGAACAAAGATCAAAATTTTGAAGAGAAATTCCTTGGATTTGGAGAATGGTGTACCAAGGACTGGGAGCTGATCACTATCTAGATAGAGCATCAAACTTCATCTCTTAGAAAGGGAGGATCGTGATAGTGTTGTAAGATAATGGGGTGGGATAATAGATCTAGTAGGTGATAGAACCACCTAAATATTCCCAAAAATTGGCCCAAAATACTAATAATTATATCAAGGATAAGAGGATTATCCTAGAGGAGGTTAAATATTATATAGTTCCTCATATCCATGAGAAGAATACATCATATGAGATGTATTAAGCCACCTTAAAATTATATCAAAGTATCAGTGATACTAGGAATATTTATCTTAAGGAGAAGAAAAAGTGTATCCAGATGACACAACGAGAGCCCACGACCACATATATTACTAGGTTCAGTCAGGTTCAAGATGAGTTGGGTGTCGTGAGTGAAGTTTTATCTGATCATGATATTGTGAGTTTTTCCTTACTTGGACTTCACAAATCTTGGAAAGGATTCCATGATGTTGTTAGTGGGAGAGAATTTTCCCAATTGGGAAAGGTTTTGGATTGATTGTTTTAAGGAAGATATTTGAAGAGGAGCTAGATAAGGATGATCAGTCAAGACCGAGGATGAGGATAATTTTTCTCTTACAGGAAAAGAAAAGGTTAAGAAAGGAAAAGGGAGGGGTGAGAATAGTTAGAAGGGTGACAAGGAGAAGAAGTATCTAAGAAATATCAAGTGCTTCCATTTCCATGAGTTTGGGCACTATGATACTAAGTGTCCAAAGTGAAAGAAGGGATATAGTAAGGATCATGTTACTACATCAGATGAGGTAGATTGGTTTTATTCTCAGTTTGAGTAAGAATTTTCATTGATAGCTTACATGGAAAGCTTAGTAGGAAGTATCACATGGCATATTGATTCAGGAGCTTCTTTCATATGACTGGTAACAAGGATCATTTTAGCTAGCTGGAGGAGAAGGAAATGTAGGTTCATATCGAGCTTGGAGATAATGGGAATATGATACCAAGGGAGTTGGTATTGTCAGCTTTGAGAGGTAGTCTGGGAGCTATCTTGATCTTTGAGATGTTATCTATGTTCCAGTGCTGAAGGAGAACTTGGTTTTAGTAGAAACCCTTGAGGACACTAGATATTATGCCATCATCAAAAGGGGTAAGGCATACTTCAAGCACCCAGCTTCTAGATCTATGAATCAGATAGGTGTGAGTATGAGGAAACAATACAAGTTTCAAGTTGGGATTTGCACAACCTTGAGTAGCAAGGAGAGTTGTGGGCATAGTAGAGATATTGGAGAAATTTGGCATAGGTGCATGGGTCACTTGCACCATGGGGTGTTAAATATTCTTTAACAATTATCCACGGGGTTACCAACATACAAATTTGACAAGAGTGGAGTGTGTAAGGGATGCAAACTTGGAAAGTATGTTAAAACCTATTTTTAGGGCCAAGAAAATAAAGCCAAATATATTTTGAAGTTGGTGCATTCATATGTGTGTGGACCATTTTCTTCTCCATCACTTACGGGAAAAAAATATTATGTCACTTTCATTGATTATTATTCTCGTAAAACTTGGATATTATTTATGAAGAAGAGAGTTGAGGTTTTAACCAAGTTCTTTGAATTTAGGGCCTTGGTAGTAAACCAAACAGGGAATAAGATCAAGTCATTGAGAATTGAAAATGGGGGATAATATGTCTCCAATTCATTCAGGGAGTTGTGTGTGAAAGTGGGAATTAAGAGGGATTTGATTGCACCCCATAACCCTCATCCAAATGGGGTGGCTGAGAGGAGGAATCACATCATTTTTAGAGCATCTAGGGCCATGTTGCATGATCAAGGATTTCCTATGTAAGCTTGTAGGCAGAAGCATGCACCACTATAGGATTTATGTAGAACGAGAGTCCACACAAGGTTCTTGGATGAGTTACACCAAAGGAGGCAATTACAGGCAAGAAGCATGATGTTTCAAACTTATAGATCTTAGGAATAAGTTTTTATTGCCATGTTTCCAAAGGTAGTAAGAATAATATAGAGCCCATAGTAGAAAAGTGTATTTTTTTGGGATAAAGTGAGACAACTTAGGCATAGAGGGTGTATCTACCAGGACTCAAGAAGAAACATTTGAGGTAGGATATGATATTTGAGGAGGGAAAAAATCTAAGGGAGTCCCTAGAGCATGAGTAGACAATAGTACCTCAAATGGAGAAGCTAATATCTCCTAAGGAGGTGCCTTAGGCATGATCATAGACAAAGTATCAGACAAGTATAAAGAGTCTCGCATAATAGGACCCACAAAAGGATGCAAAATCAGATGATGAGGAGAAGAGACGAGGACTATAACATGTAACTACTCAGTTGTAGACTCCTGGCTTAGGGAGGAAGAGATACAAGTGGGTTGACTAGTTGATTTAAGAGTCCTAGGAGCATGTTGAAGCTCCTAGCACCATGTCCAGGTAGAGTAAATAACCACAAAGGCACACTGGTTATATGGAACTGACGAAAAAGTTGGTGGACATTGAGCTTTCTTCTTACAAGGAGGCAAATTCTCAGTAGGTTTGTCCAAATGCCATGGTGGAGGAATATTCCTCCATCATGAAGAATGATGTCTAGGAGTTTGTGCCACGACCCGAGGGAAAATTAATAGTTGTTTTGAGATGGGTGTACAAGGTGAAGCATGGAGAAAATGGGAGCATGGAGAAGTACAAGTCCAGGTTTTCTCCAAAGGGCTTCTCACAAATTGAGGGCATAGACTATGATGATACCTTTTCCGCAGTAGAACATTATTCATCTATCAAGATGATTTTGGCCTTGCAACATATATGGGGTGGAAGATCCACTAGATGGATGTGAATACAAAATTCCTCAATAAAGTGGTTGAGGAGGAGAATTATATGGAGAAGCTAGATGGGTTTGAGAAGTTAAGAAGAGACACACATGTGTAGGCTAAAGAGATCACTTTATGGGCTCAAGAAGGCTTCAAGAGCATGTTACACTCATGTTTATAGCTACCTTAGAGGTTTGGGTTTCACCAAGAGTGAGAGGGATTCCAACCTGTACTACATCATGGTTAGAAGGATGCCACTCATTATAGTGCTTTATGTTGACGACCTTATATTGACTAGAGCAAACAACTTGATCCAGTATTACAAGGAGGACCTTGCAAGGGATTTTGAGATGAATTATATGGGGCTTTCACACTATTTCCTCGACTTGAAGGTTTGGTGGGGTGATGGTGAGATATTCATGGGACATGGGAAGTACAGTACATATATTCTCTAGATATTTCATATGCAGGTTTGCAAGCCCATGACCTCGCCTCTAGTTGGAAACGAGAGGAAGGTAGATGCTAGTATGTCAAAGCGAGTGGAAGCAACATTACATAGGAAACTAATCACATATTTGATATCCTTGGTCAACACACAATTTGATATTTCTATTGCAGTTAACCAACTAAGTGAGTTCATGGTAGAACTGACCAAAGCTCATTGGGTTGTTGCGAAACACATGTTGATCTATATCAGAGGCACAACATCAGATTATGGATTAGAAATATTGATGGAGTGACTCTTGAGGGCTTCACAAATGAAAATTTGGTATGGAGCTCCATAGATAGGAATATTACTTCAGGTGGTGTCTTTAGCATTGGGTCAACAATTATTTCTTTGTATAGTAGGAAATAGGGATTAGTTTCACTTATTTTAGCAGATGCCGAGTACATGGCTACCAATTTGGAAACATGCAAGGATATTTGGATAAGGAAGTTAATTTTTCATATAGAGGATGGAGCCTACAATAATACACTATGATAATCAAAGTTGCATCAATCTCCCTTAGAACCTAGTGTTTCATGATCGCTCAAAGCATCTACAGATTAGGTATCATCATCTTAGTGATTGTGTGCATAAAAGGATAGTGAAGTTATCTTACATTATGATAGAGGAGGAGACAACATATATATTGACCAATGCATTGGAAAGAAGCATCTTTTTTCATTTCATAGATAAGTTGGGAGTTGTACATAATCCCTTCCTCACTAAGCAGGAGTCTTCTTAGCGAGTGAAGGTATTCTTTGACTTGTTCCTCAGTCAAAGAGATATCAACAATTTCTTCTTTAGCATGCTTGACTTCCTAAAACTTAGGACGAGTTATGAAGTAGTTTGACTAATGAAATAGAGTGGGAGGCTCATTTTTTGTCTCCTAGTGTGACTTAGTTTTGAAATTGACATGTACGAGCCTCAATTTCTAAATTGGGACAAGACAAGTTATATGAGTTAGTTAACTCATCAATCACCATTTTGATTTCCAAAAAATAATAAATTTCCATATTTATCCTATTCGATTTTCTTATAAGGAGGATGAAGGCACTATTTGTATCATTATTCTTGAGCATGAGTTTCTCTGTGAAGCTTATGAGAGAGAGACGAGCCAAGGAGAGGCTTGAGCAAGCTTGATATAAGGATATTTTTCCTTGTGGAATGCGCTAGAGTTTAGGAGGAAATTCCTAGGAAATTAGAGCTCCTCATGTGCTAGGAAATATGAGCTAATTCCTTAACCAACACATGGAATTATTATCTCATCCAGGCAAGGAAATAAGGGAGAAAAGATCAAAATTCTTTTAAGGGTTTCAAGCTTAGAACAAGCAAGGAAGGCATTTTTTTTTCTATTGAAACATGATTATATTTGTAAGCGATCTATTTCTCTATTTCTATCAATAACATTCTGAATCAAGTAGAAGGTTTTCCGAGTTGGGGTCCCTATAAAATATTGCTCTTTTCTATCATGTGATTGATTTTTATTTCTATTCTATTATGTTGCGAATATGTAGAGAAATTATGTGTCTTTATGAATAGAAACTAGTTTTCAAAATTGTTCATTGAAGAAATAGAAAAAATTCAAAAAAATGATATAGACTGGTTCCCAAGGAGGGCCAATTTGGTCTTCGTGGATGACAAAATTGACTTTTTGACTCAAATAAAAGGATTTTTTTTTCTTACAAATAGTCCAAATGGAAATTTGACTCAATAATATTTCTTTAACTCATGAAAAATGCTATTTTGACGCAAATAAACGTACAAGCATGAAGAACATGCTTTGACAAAAAAATAAAATAATAATAATGAATGTAATAAATGAATAAAATAAACATTTCAATAATACATTTGAGTTACATTATGAAGACTGGAACTATTTATATTTTCAACACTAATAACATATGAAAATCATATCATATTTTATTAAATGGGTAATTCATTTATACAACATCGTGGTGGATGAATTTGTCCTTTTACAAGGTGATGATTGTTATATATAGTATTTTCAGTGCCTTGTTGTGTTGCAATACCATGGGTGGATGTGAATTTCCATTCAAATAAATCCTCCCCTCTTATTAAGAAATGGTCCCCATTGTGTGAAGTTACCTCTTGAGAATATTTTTTGAATATGAGCCAATGAAGAGAACGGTCTTGTGTGGTTGACCCATAACCATGATGAATGAAGGTTTGAGGATAGAGTTATCATGTAATTCTTGTGGGCCAAATATGATAATGATAGTGTATGGCCTAGAAGATGGCCTTTGATGACAAGGATTTTGTGTGTTTGACCTATAACCTTGGTTTTTTGGGTGACCCATAAACATGATGAATGAAGGTTTGAGGATAGAGATACCCTGTAATGGTTGTGGGCCAGTTGTGATACTAACTGTGTATGGCCTAGTGAATGGAATTTGATGGAAATTTTCTGTGTGGTTGACCCATAATAGTGGGTTTGTGGGTGACCCATAACTATGATGAATGAAGATATTAGGATAGAGATACCTTGTAATGCTTGTGGGTCAATTATGACACTGACAATCTATGGCCTAGAAAATGGACTTTGGATAGTTTGTTGTCGGTTTGGAAAGGCTTGATAGAAATCTGGTGGCTTAAATTTGTAAATTCCCACTATCCAATTAGATATGGTAAAGGCTTCCTCCAAGCACTCAAGTTTCACATTTGTGATTCCCATTGTTGTGATTTGCTAGTTCCACCATGACACTACCTTAGCATTAGGAGGGGTATTTTGTCCTAACCAGAAATATTCTTCAAGATAATAAAAAAATATAGCCTTGTCACCATGGGCACCCCCTAAGAACAATAGAGGAAGATAAATGTATCTTTTATGTTGCGAGTATGATGCATGGATAATCAACAAAGATAACCTTGTCACCATGGTAACCCCCTAAGAACAATAGAGGAAGATAAATATGTCTTTGATGTTGAGAGTATGATGATTGAAAAGAACGAGAAAATCACATATTTTAATGTATATAAAATATATACGAAGTCTTGTATAATTGAAAATGTAAAATAATGTTCACATAGATAGTTATGGATTTTACAACAAAGTGGGTTTCTAGTGGGAAAATTTCACTCACCGTAGTCCATCCAAAAGTTGAAATTTGAGTTAATATTGTATGCCAACTAACATGTTCTCTAATTTGATGTCTTGATGATGACATGTTTTTCATGATAAGAGATCAGGGCCCATGCCAATGATTCCAAGGAAGTGGTTTCTGTATTTTCATTGAAGCATGTACAACATTGAAGCTCTTCAACAATGCTCTTTCTATCCATATCCCAGATCTTCACACATTGTTGTGTAGTAACAAAAAGCCAATACATGTTCAAATTGAATGATAATGAATTAAAAATGTCACCATAATCTAGAGAATATGAGCAGTTACCCTCCACCAGATCCCAAAGCATGGAAACCACATCCTCACCTCTGCTTGCACACAGGGATCCATTGAGCGATAAAATTCACATGTTAATATAACCATTGTGGCTTGTCAGTGTAGTCCTAAGCTTACAATTGGAAATATTATAGGCCTTGATGGTGCAATACAGGAACATGAGATGATCATGGGTTAACCATGGATGATGATAATATAAGGAAACTCAACCAATTCTTGTGGGTGTCCGTGTCCTGGATTATGCATTTTTATTCTTTGATTTTATTCTATAGTATGATAAATTGGTTGCGGGAGACTGAGACAATATGTAAAAAACCAAGTTGTCCAGTAAAAATACCTCACAGCTCTGTCAAACATACTCTAACTAAGAATTCCCATGAATATAGTATTATAGGGAAGGTTTTCCTTCATATTTTGAATCCTTGCACAAACTACAGGAGAAACAAGAATTCAAACTAGTGGGACTTGGAGAATTTGATAGCCTCCATATGGATCATAAGATGTAGTCAAAGATGCCATATAGCTTTAAGGACTGTAGACAGATGTAATGGAACACACAAATGTGCCAGGAGTATGGTAAGTTGTAGGAGTGTAGTCTCCACTCATTCTCATTCATTTACTTGGGTCAAAATTTTTGTGTCTGACACTCTTTTCCCATACAAATTATTCTTATATGTTTTCACATGTAAAAAAACAAATTTTTTTAGCAAAAAATTCTAGATTTTTAAGAGCATCTCTAGCTTACATTTCCATTTTCGTTGTGGTGAAAAGCATAAAACACATCGAGCTATCCCCTTTAAAATTAAATTGTGAATCTTCATAACCTTTCCACCATCTTAACAAGTTTTGGAGTTATTTCTCCTTATATATTTTGGAAATCCTAGCACAAATATTTCCCCAATCTCTTCTATGAGGTTGTGTGGTGATTCTGCTTTCATAGAAGCAACTGAAGTGATGCATTACACAGATCATGATACTAATGATGAAGCCCCATTTCTACCATGGAATTATGGAATTGTATAGAACAAAACCATCATCTTCTACCTACACAAGTGCACGAAGAGATGTATATGAAAGTGGAAATAGTCTCTTTAGTAATGTCTAGACAATCCCACTAGCTTGTCTCCTCTATAGTTGGAACAAGTTGATCTATGAAAACCTACATGATGTGTAGAACAAAAATTTGGATAGTGTGGGTGTTGAACTTGTAGTTGGATATCTTTTGCTGCAACTTCTAGACATCCCCATCAGAATTAAAAGCCCCCAACAGATCATGGAGAATATTTGTAAAATACTCTCCCTTTAGGAAAAAGAATAGGTAATCTTATATTGAACCCTTGAAGCCTAAGAGGAAATCCACATCCTCCTATTTTTCATGAACAAAATCCTCCAGCAACACTAATAAATAAAATAAAAGGACCCATAGAACCCCATTACTCTTCACCATCATGGGATTCAAACTTGAGACATGGCAATGATGTTGAATATCTTCAACATCATGGATCCTGCTTGATTTACAAGTATACAACAAAATAATTATGAGGAGAGAAAAGGGAAAAATAAAACACCATTTGTCATAGAGTCGTAACTTGGCTCTAATACCACTGATCCAAATATTAGGGGATAAGATCCAGGAGCCATGAATGTAAAGAGAGGACGAGAAGGAGCATACATATTTTCTCTAAAACCATTCTTAGAAAAAAATTGAAAATAAAATACGCAATAATTACCGAACAGCATATGAAAAGTACAACATTCTTTATTAAATGGGGAATTCCTTTATACTACTTCATGGTAGACGAATCTTCCATTTTGCAAGGTGAGGCCCATTATTTATAATATTTTTAGTGCTTGCTTGAGATGCAATACCATGATTAAATACCATGGGTGGATGCCACTTTCCATTTGGATAATAAATATTTTTGACTTAGAAGTTATTATTTATTGGTTATTTGTTCTACATCATTAAAGGAATTATTTTGATTTCTAAGGACTACCACAAATCTACTAAGTTTGATCCATTTTAAGGGAAACAATATCACTTGGAAGGTGGGTATCTGGAGGTTTTTCTCACATGCTATCATTTGTTGGTTTTGCATAAGTATTAATCATCCTTACAAGGGCATACCATATAGTTCCTTAGTGAGGGTTTTGATCTTATTTTATGCCATAATTGATCTTGTGGTTGAATGATTTCCTCATGGAGGGATCCCTTCTAGTGGGGCCATGATTTCGTAAATTTTCCTTTATTAGTTGAGGGTTTATAACCTCTTTCCCTAATCCACAAATATTGAATAACTAAGTTGATAGGTTTTTCTTCTTGATCTCATCTCACCATTTTATTCCTCTTAACTTCATCGCCTTAGAAGGTTACAACATTGATATTTATTTTCAAAAAACCATAAAATTCCCCAAAAAAATGTCTCACCAAGGCTATTGTTGACCTCATCGTATGCCCTTAGTAATTCTAGTAGGGAACCCCCCCTTAATTCGAAGGAGAGTTGGCCCAAAGTAGGAGGATAGATTGTTTAGGTGACATTGTGCAATGTTCCTAACATGATATTGTCGAATTATATTCATTGGTGATATCACAAGTAGTGCTTCATTCACCAACATTAGAACTATTTTGAACCTCGTCAATAGTTTTTATCATAAAAGGAAATTATGATGACATTTTTTGCTCAAATACGAGTGTTGTATTGAATGATTTCCCAATTTAGTATCATTTCTTGTTGGGGCTCAATGACCAACCCGTAAGCTTAGCACAATCCTACATACAGGAATTTCTTCATGAAAATTTATCTTATCGACTAAGTTTATGAAACTAGAATTGTGTGCTCAATGTTCTTTGGCAATAATAAATCTAAGAGTGTTCAAGGGTTAGCCATAATAGTTATCTTCTGATGTTGGAATTTAGCCTTCTTGAAAATATGGAATATCTCTCTCTTCTATCATTGCTAGAAAGGGTGTTTCAAATTTCCTTCTCTTGATTTTTATTATTCTCTTCAAACTTAAGCCTCCAAGTTCCCTTATCGAAACTATGACACTCTTCCTAAACAAATTTTTCATTTTCTCCTAGTAGCAGGCTGTAAATGTGGTATTCAATCAAATTCTCTATGGAAACTAAAATATAAGTGTTAACACTGGAAAATTGTGCAATAGAAGACGACATTAATTAATGTCAGGAAAAAGGATTTACAGGGCTGGAAGACATTACAGAATATGGAAAGTATTTAAAAATTTCTAAGGTCTGAGGAAAATTATATTTGAACTAGTTCTAAATTCTATTTTCACGTACAATCCTTCGTGAAGAGAGCCTTCCACGCACATTTTTTTCCTGATATGCGCGCAATCCTGGGAGTGGCGTAATGTCACTATCTGGGACCACACAAAGCAAAGGACAAGTGATTCCTTACTTGTGGCCACCTAAGGACAGCCACCAACGCCTCCTTAGACACTATGTGAGCACACAATGGAATATTTGGAGCACACAAAGGAATCATACCTCTCTCTTGGGTCACCATCCTCCATGTACCAAGAGAGGGAAGGGAGGATTTGAAATCTCCTATATAATACCACCATGAGATGAAGAATTTGTGAACACATTGTTATGTTGGCCAGAATTGCCCAAGAAATACCAGCAGTGTGTGAGTCGGAGCTGAAGATAGAGGGGATTCAATTGTTGGCCACCCAACAAGTTCAGTCCAACACAGTAGGGAGAGAGGGAGATTGCACCGAGGCAAGCTTGGGATAAAAATATCCTTGCATCGAGACCTAGAACCATTGTCTACGGCCCCTTTGGAAAGAGGGTAAAATTTCACTCTTATTACTACCAGCACTCAATAGAAAGGGGCCTAGAGCCACTGTTCATATTATTGTTGTCGTTTGACTCTTTTCAGATCTCGTGTTTATTTTTTTAGTTTTTAGTTTAGTTTTAGTTACATATGCATGTTATTTCTCTATCTTGTATGCTTATTGATTCAAGCTTGTTCCACTAACTTGCTTGAATCCACTTATTTCTCTGCCTGTTACCAATAACTTAAGTGGGTAGACCACACCCCGTAAGTTGGTGTGATTTCATATATACGTGCACCACACACACTACAACATGATTGGAAACATTTTATTACTAATTTTATGTGGTTGTGCCTTTTTTGCAAAGAACTCTGTCTGTGTTGTGGAGTGGAGTTGAATTTCCCCTGATTTCTCTTGCAGTCCCTAGTTCATCCCAAGTGACAAACTGAAGCAGAACAGCTCCAATTTTTTTCTGGTAGGAATTTGCGCGCATTTTCTTCTCATAGAGGTGCAGGGTGCACATTCAGAGCTGACCCACATGCAAAGAGTGCATCTATTTTAGCCTTTTGTGCGCAAAATACAGAATGAGAAATTGCTCCCAATTTTTTGTTTTTTCCTGCTTGTAAGGTGCTTGGAAGCACCTAGTACACCTGCCAGCACTGGTTTTGGTACCCTGCAGCTTGTTAAAGCTCAATTTTAGCTGCTTTTTGTAGGCTTATTGTCAGTTTTACTTCAAGTTGATTTTTGCAAATTTCACACATAGTTTAAGTAGGGGGCAAAATCACTTTCATTTTGAAAAAAAATTATGTTTTGCAAATTTTGGTACTTACACACCTAGATAACTAGCCCGAGTAATGTTGAGATTCAACAAGATGATGAGCTTAGTGAAAAGTAAGCACCTTAAATAAGTGGGGCCCGTAGGCTATTTTTAGGTGTATATTTAGTTTTAGACATGTTGATCATATTCTATAAGTTGCAAGATGCTATTTGTAGATGGTTGGTCAAATGTGAAAAATAGATTAAATTATATTTTTAGAATATTGGGCAAAATTTATTTATAGATCGTAAATCTAAATATAGATGCATGTCGATTATTATTAGCCCTTAATAATAATCCGACAATAAATATCAAATTATTCTCTTGGAGCACTTTATTTCAATGAATAGATTTGGAAAATCACCGGGCTGAAAGAATTACGCAATTCCTAGGGTTATTGGTGGCTCATGCATGGAGGAATCAGTTAGAACTGAAGTGGAAAATTTATGAAAGAGTTGGAAGAGAAGTTACGGGATTTTTTATTTAGTTTAACTCAGTTAAGTGAGTTAAAATCAGTTGAGCTAGTTGTATCTAGTCAAAATGAAAGATACAGTAGTGAGAGTTTAGTTAATTAATTATTTAATTAATTCATAACTAGAGACTCACTTTCAACTAAACAAATATAGTAGTTAACTACTTGCATCTCAGTTCCAGTGGAGACCCAGTGGAGAGATAGGTGAAAGGGTGAGATGGACTATCTGTTGTGACTATAGTGATGCATTCAATGCATATGACACACATTGGAGATTCCAATGAGGATTTCATAGTCAAGGCAAGGCCAATTCGAATTCATTCAGGGGTCTTCTTCAACAGGGATTGCATATTGGAAGCAGGTTGTTAGGAGGAAAAAAATTGGTGCATAGATATACAAATTTATGCATGATAGTGTGTGATGATTGTTGATTGTACTGAGAGCTTGATGTACTAAGCCTTGTATGATATTACTACATGATCCATTGATATACATAATATATGATAGTTGGGGTTTTTATCTTTAAGCTTTCCCATTAAAATGATTGTGTTTATGCGCAATTGATTTTCTTCACATGTGTTTGCAATTGGCGATTTAATTTCTGCAGAATTAACAGTGGAAGGATTCTATATTTAGCAATAATATAAATATTGTTAGATCAGGAGAATCTAGTAATAAACCAGTATTAATAAATTTCTACATGGTATCAAAGCATTTTTAATCATTGGAGATTGTAATTATGAAGAGGCATTGAGTTTTTTGCTGGTGGACAATTTGAATTTGCAGTATAAATTTATTAGTGTGACAGTTAAGTATTCATTGAAATGTCTTTCAATGGGTTGTGATTGGAGTATGCCCTTGAGTATAGCTCGAATTACATAGCTTGGAAGGATAGGATGGAGGCAGTTCTTGAAGATAATGGACTGAAGGAGTTCATCAATAGTGATGTTGCTAAGCCTACTTCTAGCGATGATGCAGTACTTGATACATGGAAAAAGAAGGTAGCGAAGATAAGAGGAATTCTATTGGAAGGTGTGAAGGACCATATTGTGTCAATCCTTCATGGGAAATCCACTCCATTTGAAATGTGGAATTATTTGACAGATCGTTTCCAAAGCAGAAGTGACCATAGGAAGTTTGTGCTGAAAGATAAGCTCAAAAAAATCAAAATGGAGAAGGGCGACAATATTCCAAAATATCTCTCAAAGTTTTTCCAATGTAGGGATGAGCGGGGGAGTGTGGGAATTACGGTTTAAGATGATGAATTTGTGATCTTGGCTCTCCTTGGGCTTCTGAAGAGTTGGCACAACTATGAAGACTCTGTTAATGGATGGGAGAAACTGTCGGATTGGGAGCGACTTTGGTTGGATCTTGTGTAGAAGGAGATAAGGTAGAATACCAAGGATGGCTCTTCATCGAATAATGATGATGAAGAGAATTGTGCTTTGGCTGCCAAATCAAGGAGAGGGAAGGAGAATAAATCCCATCCAAAATCCGAGGCTAAAGGCAAGAAGCTGGATTTGCCCAAGGTGAAGTGTTTTCACTGTCACGAACATGGGCATCTCGCCACTAGCTGCCCACAGAAAAAGAAGAACAAGAAGGTTGCTAGAGCTACAGCAGGTGAGGCCTTAGCCTTGCAATTTGAACTTTATTTATCTTTGATCACATGCTTGGTTTCAAGCTCAATGGGATCGGTGTGGTATCTTGATAGTGGTGCTTCCTTCCATATGATGGGAGACAAGGATTTTTTTAGTGGCTTGGAGGAGAAGGATATCCAAATGCATATAGAGATGGGAGACGATGGTAGATACAATGTGACTGAAATTGTAACCATTACCTTTGAGAGGGAGTCAGGTAAACCATTTCTGTTGAAAGATTTTATGCATGTTCTAGGTCTAAAGAAGAACTTGGTCTCGGTCGCTATGTTGGAGGACATAGGTTATGAAGTTGTTTTCAGAGAGGGAAAATCCCTCCTGTGACATAAAAAAATGGGTCAAACCAAGAGGATATGGATTTGAGTTAAGAATCTCTACAAGCTGAAGGTAGATGGCTACACTGCAATGATGGGCAAAGCAGAAGAAGTGGTGAGCCAGGATGAGGGAGTATTATGGCACAGGAGATTGGGCCATCTTCACCATGGCAACTTGAAGATTTTGCAGCAGATTTCTACTGGAATTCCCAAGGGTACTCTTGCGTAGTCAGATTAGTGCAAGGTATTTACTATGGGTAATTTTGTGAAAACCACCTTTCATTAGAAGGAGAACCGTGCTTTGGTGAACCTGAAGAGAATTCACACAGACATGTGTGGACCTTTCTCAGTTGCTTCAATAAAAAAACACAAGTATTATGTTATTTTTTTTTATGACTATTCTCGTAGATGCTAGATCTTCTTCATGCAGAAGAAGAGAAAAACATCCTCAAAGTTCTGTGAGTTTAAAACATTGGTAGAGAAGGAGTCAGGGAAACAAGTGAATGCTTTGTAGAGCGATAATGGTGGTGAATATATCTCGAACGAATTCAAAGACTTCTATAGAAATGAAAGAATTTGAAGAGAACTCATACCGCCTCATAACCCACAACAGAATGGGGTTGCGGAGAGGAAGAACAGAACTATTTTGGGTGTTGCATGAGCTATGTTGCATGACCAGGGCCTACTGATGCACTTGTGGGTGGAAGCATGCAACACTGTGGTTTATGTGCAAAACCGTTGTCCTCATAGAGTACTTGGCATGAGTACACCTGAAGAAGCTTTTACTGGTAAGAAGCCTGATATTTCTCATTTGAAGATTTTCAGCTCATCTGTTTACATTCATGTGACAAAAGACACCAGGAAGAAGCTGGAGCCGACTGCAGAAGTTGGGATATTTTTGGGGTACATAGAAACACCCCATAATTATCACGTGTATTTGCAAAATAATCGAATGACTATGGTGCAATAGGATATAACATTAAATGAGGTGAAAGCCATGAATTTTTCACTTGAGAGAGAGCTACACTTGCATGAAGAGGAGGAGATACTTTTTCCCAAAGATGAGCCTCTAGATGTGGATTAGCCATAAGAAGAGATTCATGGAGTGGAGGAGTCCACTTATGCAGAACCAAACATCAGAACAGGCAAAAAGCGTACCATAGAAGTTAAGAGACTCAAGCTTAATGTGGCACAGAAAGTAGGAGTCCCTACATCACAGCGGAGACAGAGACAATCACCTAAAAAATTTACTGGATATGTGGCATGTATGAGCAAGTGTATCATGATAGAGCCATATTCTTTTGAAGAAGCAGTGCAAGAGCCCACATGCATAGATGCCATGGTGGAGAAGTATGACTCCATTGTCAGAAACAATGCTTGGGAAATTGTTCCAAGGCCGGTGGGTAAATCAATGGTTGGATACAGTTCTACCCAAAATGTGCCTCAACCCGGTTTTCAAAATCATCATATGCCTTAGCAAAATTTTACCAATAGGGCACCAGCATATCACTAGGGAGGACCTTATCCTCTGGCTCAGGGGAATCAATACACAAAAGGAAATTCTGATGGAAGAAATCCCCTCCAATAGTCAGGTGCAAACTAAGGACCGCATTATGCTCAGTTCCTAGCACACAAACCACCTATGCAAAACAATGCATAGGTGAACTTTGTGCAATTGTCCCAAAACCAACTGTACCAATATAATCAGGAGAACTACCCTCCTAATGTGGTGAAGAAAAAATACAAAAACAAGCCAAAATGGAACCCTAGACAAGGTGGCAGCAACCAACAATGCCCACCATGATCCAAGGCTAGAGGCAACTCCAACTAGAATCAGAACCAGGAGCCGAGAAATGCCCAACGGAAGAGAAAAAGGCCACCTCTTCGAACAAACCATTCCTATTCGATATGTGGTGAGTATGGTCACTATAATCACCACTGTTACGATCACCCTGAGTTGAAGAAGCTACAGACTAACCAAGGACAAGGAGGATCTTCCCAGCAAACAACCATGATGCAAGAACCTGTAACCAATCAAGGGATGGTAAGCACTCACCAACAAAATACAAACGATTCTGGGAAAAACATTCATGAAATCTACATGACTAGAGAAGAGATTCTTTTCCAAACACGCAATCACAATTATGACACCCCATGAGACACCAATACGTCAGGGGAAAATAATAGTGCACCGACTACACCTTTGACCATTTCAAAGATGCCTATAGAAACATTGCCGAAAATGGAAAAGGGACCTAATAGGCGAGAAGGAAACTACTCCAAAGCGGCCCATAATTATAGTATCGTGGATGATTTAGCACAATCTCCCACTACTATGTCAGCTTTGGAAGTATTTCAGTCATGCCCAAAACAACGGAAAGCCCTTCTTTCCCTATTAGGCGCTATCGACCCTGCCGATATGCGCCTAATGTATTTTGACTTAGGCAAAGCCACCCCTCGGCTTCCCTCCATGGTCACCTTCTAGATACTAGTGTCGATGCAGAATATCACTATCCACCAATGTGTCATAGATGAGGGTGCATCCACATGCATCATGTCCAAAACAATTTGGCAGAAGTTAGGTTCTCTTGAACTAAAACCCTCAATCATCACGCTTCGAGCATACAATGATCATCCTTCGACCCCCGTTGGCCTCTACCAAAACATCCTGGTCTACTTAGCCAAACTGATGGTCCACATAGACATTGAAGTCTTAGATTCTCACTTGGACTACAATATACTCCTTGGGTGGAGTTATATGTACACCATGTCTGCCATAGCCTCCTCTGTCTTCCACATCATGATGTTCCCCCATGAGGACCACATCATTACTGTAGATCAGATGACACACAACGAGAAGCGACCCCTAACAAACACTGATGTAATTATACCCTATGTAGATACATTCTCAGATTCTCTCTCATGGTATCAAGAATATGGCCCTAGCCAATTCAAACTATCATCTGTTCTAGGTTCATTCCTAAGAGATCATCCCTTAATCCCTAAGTCATCACCTGATGTCACAGGGGCTCTTATGTGCATGATGTCCACATCAAGTGTTGAAGCTATTCAGGACATGGACACAAGTAGTAATGGCACTGAGTCATCGGCCATGGCAACCTCTCTAGCCTACGCCACCTCCCAAACACCTTTCCTCTACCCCTCAGCTGGTTTCATCTCCCAGTAGGTTTTGGAAACACTAGTATCACCCAACGTATCATTAGAAATTCTAGTTTGGTACCTCCTTCCCCCTGCAGGAATAGGAGACACCCACGTTACTACCATTGGTTTGAAGCCCCTCAGTCCCAAGGAGGCCCCACTCATCCAAGAAATGGTCAAAAACCACCCCTGCAAAGGAAATTCCAATTGCAAAACTGGTGATTCTGGCTAAGAAAACCAAGAAGAGAGGAAAGAAGATGGTGACCCCCATCATTCAATGGGAATCACTAGTATGTGCCATATGTGACGTAATCGGTCACCCCACCCATATCTGCCTGGAGCTGGATGAATTAAAACCACTCCTTGGATCTGAGACAGACAGCGCGATGCCGTGTTCCCATAAAAGGGAACCTACCACCAAAGGTAAAGGCAAAGTGCTGCGTACCAATAACGTATGCGATCTTTGCAGGAACTGCGGGTAATATACTCATCATTTCCCAGAGATCTCATGATATAGGGATGACTTACACGCCATCAAGCAATCCTATCAGGAGGATCCCTCCATCCAGTCTGTCGAAGATGAACCTCGTATCATCCTGTACCTACAGGAAGAGCGAAAATCACCTGAAAGGCTCCCCACCAGACCCCCTCCCCCAATCAAAAGGTGCATACTTTGCGATGAACTTGATCATTTCGTCATTTATTGCCCAACTTTGGAAATGTTCCAACGATGGTACCCAATCCATATAGTATACCGCACTGATATGGACATCCCATATTCATGTCAGATATGCAGTGACAACCACCCAATGCATCATTGTCACTACATAACAAGATTCTACATAGCTCTAGCCTATAAGCGATCAACCATAGTCCACCTCTCCTGAGAAGATGGCATGGACTCAGACTCCATGAACAGTTTGACAACTCAAGAGGATTTGAAGAACAAATCTGTCTCGTTCTTTCCAACTGAAAGATGACCAATCAGGGAGATTCATCCCCCACCAAATGCTGACGAAACGACACATCATATATGATTCATATCATCGTGTATCAGAACTATGACTCAAGTTGTCTTATCATCTACCATAGGTGTCAAGTTAGTTACAACTACAAGAGTGGTTGTTCCTATGATAGTACAGACCCAATCTATCTGCACTCTGTCGATCGCGTTTAGTTCTACCACATCGATGATGGAATCCTTCTCATGTCTCTCAACTAGCTCTGTATGGAATAACCCCATTCAGCATAACCCTACACAAGAGCAATCTCCCTTTGGGTCCTTGTTTCATTCGAATGAGGATATCCTTGGGGCTATGATGGAGCCATATTACTCATGGGATGCAATGCATCACCATTCACTTTAATTTTCTCCCTAAGAAAACATTTAGTCCTAACAAGACAAATGAACAAGAGATCTACGCAATTGAATGAAAAGATTTCCTGCCATCAGGGAAGGTCGATTGGTTCAAAAACCCCATCCTAGCACTTGATGCATTTGAGGAATGAAATATGTCAAATATTTCACCTACCATCATGGTGAACATATCCCAAAATCCAACAAAGGTCGAAGAAATCTCACTAGGGGCAGCATGCTCTCCAGAAGAAATAACCTCTTATACCAAATTGCTACAAGAGTTTAGAGATATCTTCGCATGGGACTGCTCAAAAATTCCTGGGATTAGTCCTACTATCGTAGATCACCATATTGACACTTGGCCTGACGTACCTCCAGTGCGCCAGAAACAATGTCAACTGCACCTATCTAAGGCAGAAGAAATAAAGCGAGAAATCGACAAGCTTCACAAAGTTGGGTTTATCTACCCCATTGCCTATACATCTTGGGTTTCCAACCATGTTCCCGTCATGAAAAAAAACGCATTATATGTGTTTGCACCAATTTTCAGGATTTGAACAAAGCTTGTCCAAAAGACAATTATCCCACTCCATTCATTGACCAAGTCGTTGATGCTTGCACAGGACATGAGGCTCTATCCTTTATGGATGGGTTCTTCGAATACAATAAAATCCAAATCTACCATACAGATCAGTACAAAACTGCATTCACCACACCTTGGGGCACATTTTCATATAAGGTAATGCCTTTTAGCGTAAAAAATTTTTGGAGCCACATTCCAACGGACCATGAATTATATATTTCATGACTTGGCACACCTTATCCTCGCCTACTTGGATGACCTAACCATACACTCCAAGAAGTGCTCAGACCACCTCCAGGATCTATGATTGGTATTCCAATGATGTCGTCAATAAAACCTATGCTTGAACCCCCTCAAGTGTGTCTTTTGCATCAATGTAGGAAGACTCTTAGGTTTTATCATGTCCCAACAAGGCATTTATGTGGACCCCCTCAAGTTCCAAGCCATCAAAGAGGAACCTCCACCTTGAGCCCTTAGGCAAATTCAAATCCTGTAAGGGAAGGCCAATTTTCTGAGATGCTTTGTCCCTGATTATGCCACCTGCGCTCAAGGGTTACTGCGCCTCCTCCGCCAAGACATCCCATTTAAATAGGATTATTTTTCCCAGAAAGAGCTCGATGCACTGAAATAAACATTATCTTCAGCGCCCCTCTCAGTACCCCAGACTATGACAAAGATTATATCCTGTATTTATCAACTTCCAAGTCGACGTTAACTGAAGTGTTGGTCCAAGATGGCCCTGATGGGAAGGAGCATGTAATCTACTACATCAGTAAAACCTTATCAGGTCCAGCATTAAGATATGAGCCTGAAGAAAAGACTGCACTAGAATTTATTTATGCAGTCCAAAAACTTCGCCACTACATCATCTTAAGAACCACTACGGTCATCGTAGATATTAACCCCATTAAATACCTTCTCACATGCCACCTAATGAACCATAAGTACGCCCGCTGGATAGTCATTCTACAAGAATATGACTTATAGTTTTGCTCCCCCAAAATAAAAAAGGTGCTTGTCCTAGCAGAGTTCATTACGGATCTCCCAGAAGATACCAAGGGATCAAAAGTGAAAGATTTCCTACACGATGAACACCTCTTCTTCATAGCAACTGATGACCCTTGGTACTACGATATTCTCCTATTCTTGCGAACCCAAAGGTTCAGACCTCATCTCACTCGAGATGACCGTCATCACATACACCAGTAATCCCCCCGATATCTCCTCATGGGAGATGTTTTATATCGACGAGGCATCAACACCATTATACAACAGTGCCTCACCCACGATCAGGCAGAGAAATCCCTTAATTACTCCCACAGATGCGCTTGCGACAACCACCTATCTGGTATGGACACTGCCCAAAAAGTCCTACGAACAACATATTTTTGGCCCTCCTTGTTCCATGACTACATTACAATAGTCAAAATATGCGAGCGATGCCAACGCTTCACCCACAAAGCAAGAGCACCTCCTGCTCCTCTGCATCTTGTCATCGTCACTGGTCCCTTTTGTAAATGGGGGATTGACTTCATGACTTGCAACCCCGCCTCATCAGGAAACCATAAATACATCATCGTGGTTGTTGAATATTTCACCAAGTGGGTTGAGACCATGCCTACATTCGAAAACACGGCAGAAACCGTTGCTCGATTTATGTTCAATCATGTGATCACCCGATTCGGCGTCCCCAAAGAGTTAGTCTCCAACCATGGGAAACACTTTGAGAACGAAATTTTTGAGGAAATATCTCACCACCTTAGATTCACTCATGAATTCGCTTCACCATACTAACCCCAGTCCAATGAACAGGTAGAAGCTATTAAAAAAGTACTCAAAACTATGTTACAACACATGGTGAATAACCATAAAACCAATTGGCACCATATGTTATTTTTTGCCCTGTGTGCATTCGGCATGACAGTCAAGACATCCACTGGTTTCACTCCCTTCCACTTAGTATATGGGGTCAAGTCTGTGATACCCATTTAACCCGATATCCCAAACATACATGCCGACATTGAACTCCTTGATAATACCCAGCCTCTCAAACAACACCTAGTACAACTAGAGCTTGTCCATGAAAATCGACGACAGTCGCTACAGCACAATGAGGCCCACAAGAAAAGGGTAAAAGCATCATTTTACCATCACATCACCCCTCGCTCATTCACCGAGGGAGAATTAGTCCTCCATTATGATGTCGCAAAAGAATCCCTAGGGCCATGAAAGTTCAAAACCTTGTGGAAAGCACCCTACATCATTAAACATTGCCTCTGAAAAGGGGCATAAATCTTCACGGAACCGGATGAGACCTACATCAATAACCCTGTCAATGGCCTTTACCTTAAGAAATTCTATCCATAAGGTCCAAGACAGCCCTTCCCTAGTATGTTCGTACACAAAACCCCACCACTCAATTTATTTTGACCAAAAGACTTATTTTAAAAGTGCTCGAAGTTCCACCATGGATCACCAACCTGAACCCTACTTCAGATTTGCTGATGGAGCATCAAGATGGTCTCAAAATTTAGCTGCAGCTACTTATGTCATTTACCACCCTGACCGATCACCACTCTGCTCAAACGGGGTGTGCATCAGTTCAACAACAAACAATCAGGTAGACTATGACGTTGTCATCGAACTTATGTGCGATGCCCTCCATCAAGGAATAAGCCATATGCATATCTACCTCGATTCCCAGTTAGTAGTGTCGCAGTTAAACCAAAAATTTGAGACAAGAGATACACATCTATTTAGAAAATATTTGCGTGCCAAAATATTAAGTAGACAATTTAACTATATCATATTTACACATGTACTAAGGAGTCAAAACCAAACAACTGATCGCATAGCTAACAATATACTAAACTAGAATGCATCTCGAATGAACCATCATATATAAAAAACTAAAAATATATATATCCATCAGCATAACATCATACATAAATAGAAATAGGTGACACATCATGTAGAGCCACAAAAAAAATATCTCATATATATATATATATATATATATATATATATATATATATATATATAAATATAAATATATATATATATATATATATATATATATATATATATATATATATATATATATATATATATCACAAAGTGTATGTCTGAGTACAAAAATAGTGTTGCTAGCTCACCTGCCAACCGAAGGATACAAAAGTCGTAAAAAATAAGGTAAGAATCCTCATAATGGGTAATTTCCCTATGTACAAAAATACTCTAGGGTGTTGCCCCCTCAGGAGGGGCACCTGGACCCACCACCACCCCCAGTATTACCACTGGAGTTGTCGTTGCAACTGCGATCGCCACCCGACGAAGAACGGGCCGATAGTCCCTCTTGCAGGCCATCACAGTCTCCAACCAGACCTACTTGAAGTCATCAATGAAACCTCGAGCAGGCATCCCCTGGCTCAAGAGGTCCACTCGACCCTAGAAATCCTCAAGAACTGACACCTGAGCTATCAGTTCTGCAATACAAGCCTCTGCCGTATCTGCGCGAGCCACTGCCGCGTCGGCATGAGCTCGCTTGACTGAAATATCTTCAACAACCAAGAGACTGCCCTCCTTTGAAGGGCCAACACCACCACTAGGTCCCCCCACAACATCTCCTCCCCAATCACCTCTAGGTCATCGTGGAGGATCATGGCTGACCAACCGAGCCACGGGGCGACCAACCTCACCAACATCTGCAAGAGTAACCAAAATAATGTCAGTGTCACTAAAAAAACACATAATTACATGTATACTCAAATAAATGCAGAAAACATACACAATATACTTGTGGGACCCCAAGCGTAACCAAAAGGGAGACCCATGTCTGGATCCCCCCGGAATTCCATCCCCGCATACAGGTATGGTAGGAACATCTATGGGTTGGCCTCAAACCAGGCCTCTGTCATGGCGTTCCAATAATGCCCCACCATGCCACCACCGCCTCGCGGCATCACTGGAGCCCATCTCCTCATCTGAGGCTCCCGTGGCCCCCAAAAAGGCACTACCACTACTAGCCTCAGTAGCACTATACTCTTTTACATGATGTTGCACAAGATGTTGGCATACGCAAATGACTTAGATCCACGTTGGACCTTCTTGAGTTGTGACACCATCTCGTCAAAGCAGAAATGAGCAAAGTCAAAAAAATGCCTAGACCTAAACCAATGTAAGACTCCAACCTATGGGCCTGATGCTTGATGTGGAGAAACTGACCCTACCAGTCGTACAATCACTGCCAGAGCACATCACTTTTCCAAATCTGTAATGGATGCAATGTTTATGCATCCCTCTGTAAGAGGCGCCCCACCATAGTGGCATCTCCTTAATCTCTCCAAGTCCACTCTCCCGACAGGGAGTGGATATCTCAGCGCCTCACCCCTAGGTAGCAACTCAGTCACAAAGTAAACATATGTCTTAGGACGGATAACCAAATGTGTCCTGTGTAATACGATCATGTTGTGCCTCATGCGCCAATGACGAATTACGTAACGTAGCAGTCAGTCCTGCGACCGAAGAAGCTCGTTCTCCACGAACTTCAGGAGTCCCCATAGTGTCAGCTGATAGTGTGCCCCAACATCAGCATGAAGCTTGGGCCAATCTCACTCACTCCACAATAACCTGTCATCAAAACAGGTACCCATTAGTACAGAAAAAACCAAAAATGGAAAAAAAATCCAAAAAATATTTTCTTCCTCGGCTTGGCGCGCATGTCCCTTAGATAGGTGCACTTAGAGCACACTTATATTTTGTACAGTCACACTGAAAAAGGGGAAATAAGCACATGATGAAGGTTACCTAGGCATGATCTCGCGAATCCCTAGTGCTCAAGCTGACCACAATAGCAAGAAATGCTATGCAGAGTCCTTTGACCTCTCAAAAACTCAGCAAGTACAAATGAATTGAATTAGGGCCATATCCACCTATATATCACCCTCTTCAAAAACTTGGGAAGACCATAAACAGAGATTAGAAGGTCCATTCACCGAACCGTAAGTTGCACCACAATCAACACTACATGATGAATAGAGGCAATGCCACACATTCACATTCCCAAAAAAGTAAATTTTCCACACTGGCAGGTATGCCCTCTCTCATCTTCTTTTTTAAAGCCCATGACTTTCAATAATATTTGATAAAGAAGATGCTTTCACTTGAGGTAGCTGCTTTTGTAGGAAAATCTCGCAAACAATCCACAACGTTATCTCCTAAAAGTTCTAGGGCAGGTGTCATTATACCCCCAACATGATAGAGTCCCAGAAAAATATGCATATCCTAACATCATTTCTCCATCAGAAATAAACCATAGGGTCCTGATATCCGACCGTGTTTATCATCACCTCACCCTGTACATGATGAAAATCTGCGTTGGTTGGTAGAGCCTCCCCTCCATGGCGCTCGTCACCCACAGTATACCATATATCACAACATAAGTGACATCAAGGGCATATCACTTCAGTCCAGGAAGCACCTCATGCCCATCCATTCACCATGCATAAGGTCAAGTCTACCATATAGGCTGAACCCCCATCCCATATGATCAGGTTGCACAAGCAGATCAAGAGCGCACCATCGCGCCTCGCATTTGGCCCACCATAACTCCACCAACATAATACCATTTGTGACAAATTTTCATCTGCTTCATCAACCCCGCACATGAGACCAACCAATGGGACCCCCACCCTCAGCAAAACACCTTCCTCACACCATCAGTGAGAAAACATTTTCATGTTTTGGGGTACTCATCTCTGTGTTTTGTACAAACCAAACCCCATTATTCTATTCTTTTGGTAAGTGTACAAAGCCCCTGAATGGTGCACTACATCCTTCACCCTCTCATTTCATCTTTTCTCCCACGATAGAAGTCCCTGAACACCCTTGGTCAGAGTATTGTATCCCCCACCCACACGCCATCATGGCATTCATAGCCGGTTTACACCCGCCCTGGAAGTCCTACCAACTCCAAGGATTTCCCCTCCAGAAATAACTATGACTATCGCCAAGCTGCTTAAGTATACTCCAACCTCGGACCATTGAATCCCCATCATCAGTTTTCAGTCACCCCTTGCAAACATGCCTATGTTAAACCCATCACATCTAGGTCCTTGGTCCCTCATATTAGCAACCCCTCATTCGGTTGAGGCTTCCTTTTTGTCAACTTCAACACCTATATTCCAAAAAGGAAGCGATACCTTGGATCGCCCCTCCCCATACAAGGGGCATCCTAGGGTGGCACTGTGGGAGACATCATTGTCCATATATTTCATCGATCCTCCTGACATTTGACTTCAACAAAATATTTGATTTCACAATGGTATCTTACCTTACAACCATTGCACTTTGATCAAAACCGTCGAAGACGTCTCTATCAACAATGCTTACACGGGAAGGTCCCTGCCAACACCTATGTGTACAATGCACAGCTATATGCCATACCAATTTTATGCATGTGCGTACCATATTCCACCTATTTTCAAAGAAAACATGCCCCTGAGGGCGTCAGCAGTCGTCGTCAACAACCGCTAATATCACTACCATATCAGTGATACAAACAGAACATATATCTATCAATTAGATTTGTTTAACTAGCCACAACATCACGAGCATGGGACATTCCCGCCTCATTGAAAATTTGCATATGTATTTTAAATTGAATTTTCTTACAGGGATCCCTTAGGCCATGGTCATTCTTGGAAACGGTGCAGGGTGTTTTCAATTCTAAGCTTCACGCAGGCCTCTCTCTCTCTCTCTACGTATGATACAGAAAAGAAACTATAATGTATTTTTGTTGGGAAAAATACTGAGAGGGCGGGGGGGGGTGAATCAGTATTTAGATCTGGCTGAAAACTTTTTATCAGAGATCTTATTATGCATTTAATTCTTTACTTAGGTTATTGCATCATTCATTCATCAAAACCTTAGTAAGCAGTAACCATGTGCAGTAATAACAGAATAAGTCATCATACATAAGCAACACACATGAACACCAATATTTAAGGTGGAAACCCAATTTGGGAGAAAACCACCGCTGTTGTTGTCTTTGTCTTAAATATTTATTATAAAGAAAACTTCTTACAATTTTTGTGCTGGTGCAGACTTATACCATCACTCAGGCACCCACCTGCAGAAGGCTACAACCTTCTCTCATTCTCCAGTCACTACTGGAAGGGAGCTCCAACCCCCTGATTTTAACACCAGCTTGTACTGGTAGAAAGCTTCCACTTTCATGCTGAAGACTTCAACCCTCAGATTCAAATTTCTTCAATTTCTACATCAAACTTGCACCAGGTATCCATTAGTTCTTTTGCAAATATTTCTAGAGATCATATCCATAGGTGCATCATAGATTCAAATTTATCAGAAACCATGTTCAATTATGCAGATATCTCTTAAAGAGATTTTTCATTGACAACCCCTCGACATGCACACGTTGAACTATGATCCTCTTCTCCTTAAATACTTTTAGCCTTTATTAATACCATGAGTCAAAACCACTCAACTGCTGATGGTATTCCTGGACAAGATCAAATAGATAATCCAGCGGGGTTTACCCAAGCCCCAAACAGCTTCTCATTGTTATTATTTTCTTGGTCAGGCAATTAGATAATTAATCTAATGCTTTTTGATATCTCAATATGAGAATTAGATATTAATCCAAATTTCTCCTAAGGTTTAAGCCCTTACTCATCCCTCGGCAGACGTGTATATTAATCATATCACATATTTGGTGAATTTTTTGCTCAATACTTCTTTTAGTCCGCCCTCTGGTTACAATTTCTGAGCTCGACCATGGCAAATATCACCACCTTTGGAATAAAATTCAAAGTGATGGCCCAATCACTTTTCTTCATAATTATATTTAATTTAAACAAACCTTGGTTAAACCCACAAACATTAAAAAGTTCCAATCAATATAATTTAAACTGGGCCCACATATATGATCAACGACCCAATCACATACTCGCACTGTACTGTGGTTATCCTTCACGCATCTTCCTCATACGGCCACCGTCCGATGGCTCCCCTTCAGATCAACGACGCTTAACCATATTGCCCGACATCCTTGGTCGGACTTTAACGTGCGATGGCGCACAGTGATGGTGGTTTTGCAGATTCGTTCAGGGACGCGTGTCGCTCGTTCTATGGAATCACTCCCAACCTCTTGAATACCGCTTGCCCGTTGAAAGCGGTGCGATGAAAACCGGAAACTGCCTTTACTGTTCCTCCTTCGTGGTTCCGCCCTTCTATTCCAGGTTCCGTCGCGCTTCCTTTTTTATGATCTACCACTTCCCTTCCAGGTTCCGTTCGTAATTCTGAAGTGTTGTTCCAGCGAGAGTTCGACAGCCTATACTCACATAATTCAGTCACCGAGTTCCGTGTTGGTTGCAGGGATTCACAATTCCTTCATCAATAACACGTTCATATATTATACCTGCTTAATTCAATAAAGGCACAGACAATGCCGAGATCAATCCCCAACATTGATCCCAATTTACCTTCAGTCTTATATTCAACAAATATATATAACTCCACTGTCTACCAGTTTGGGACACATTGTCGACTGTATTAGCATCGGTTCTTCTAACTACATACAGAGCACCATTAATCCCCTCATAGGGTTTCTTACTTATCACATATTTCAATTATTCTCCATTAGGATGCATACATATGTTCACACATGAATTAATTCCACAGGGACTCAAATATCCTTCCTACTGAATTCAATTTGCTCCTTGACTGATACTGCTCACTGTAAATGCACTCTTTCTCTGTTCTTCTCTGCTGACCTTTGTTCTCTACTACATTTCTTTTCTCTGTTCCTAGTTACTGTTTCAGATGCTCCTTCTTTGTCAATTCCTTTTCCATCAATGACAACATTTCCAACAATTTTGGCTATACAGTTCTTCCTAGACCTCAGACATTAGGGGGCAACTGTTAACACTGGAAAATATTATAGCAGAAGATGACATTAATTAATGTCAGACAAAAGGATTTACAAGGCTGGAAGATATTACAGAATCTAGAAAGTATTTAAAAATATCTAAGTTCTAAGGAAATCAAATTTGAACTAGTTCTAAAAGCTATTTTCACGCATAATACTTCGTGAAGAGTGCCTTCCATGCGCCTTTCTGCCCGATATGCATGCATTCCTGGGAGTGATGAAATGTCGCTATCTAGGACCACACAAAGAAAAGGAAAAGTGATGCCTTACTTGTGGCCGCCTAAGGACAGCCACCAACGCCTCCTTAGAAATTATGTGAGCACACAAAGGAATCATACCCCTCTCTTGGGTCACCATCCTCCATATACCAAAAGAGGGAAGGGAGGATTTGAAATCTTCTATATAAGACCACCATGACATGAAGAATTTGTGAACACATTGTTATGCTGGCCAGAATCGCCCAAGCAATACTAGCAGTGTGTGAGCCAGAGCTGAAGATAGAGGGGACTCAATTTTTGGCCACCCAACAAGTTCAGTTCAACATAGTAGAGAGAGAGGGACACTGCACCGAGGAAAGCTTGGGATAAAAACATCCTTGCATTTGGACCTAGAACCATTGTCTAGGGGGCCTTTGGCAAGAGGGTAAAGTTTCACTCTTATTACTACCAGCGCTCAATAGAAAGGGGCCCAGAGCCACCGTTCATATTATTGTTGTCGTTTGAATATTTTTAGAGCTCCTGTTTATTTATTTAGTTTTTAGTTTAGCTTTAGTTTACATATACATGTTATTTCTCTGTCTAGTATGCTTATTGATTCTATCTTGTTCCATTAACTCCCTTGACTCCACTTATTTTTCTGCTTGTTACCAATAACTTAAGTGGGTATACCACACCCCTTAAGTTAGTGTGATTTCGTACATATGTGCACCAAACACACTACAAAAATAAGCATGCTTGTTGAGAAATATAGGGCTTATATTTGAGTTGGAAGTGACTAGAGGTTGATTAATATTTTCAATACCTAGAGTAGTAACCTTGAGATCATCATTAGACCCGCAACTTTGTTTTTCAGTGGTTATCTTACTATATTCAATATGAGGGTAGGAGCCTTCTTTAATTGGGTTCTTTGCATCATAAACTTCTTTCATCCATTTAATTATTGGTATCCATTCATATCCATTGTCCTATTATGAACAAAATTCCTCCAAAAGTTTTGTGTAATATGAAAATATTCCCTTGCCAAGGTTCATGAACCAATCTCTCGTCAATCCTTTCATAATGTGAATTGTTTCATCATAACATCCTCATGAAAGATTCCATTTATTTCATTTAATGTCATAAATGCCAAAAGTTTTCGCACCACTAAATCACTATATTTTTGGAATCTTGGAATTTCTTCTAGTTTTACATAAAGGTGCTTAGGGTGAAAACCTTTGGTTTTCAAAAAATAAACGAGAGAACAACATGGAGGATGATCCATTTTTATTTACTTCGAAAATAAGGCTAAAAAAAATTGCAATAAATGTTGATCATACCTTATAGAGATGTGATGGTGGAGTCATCAAGATGATCTTGTTTCAAAAGACTTTATGGATAATAGATGTGCTCCCCTCTAAACCCAAAAATGTGTTCAAATATTTGTAAGGAACAAGGGCTCTGTTCCTTCAAGGAGTCACCATGTGAGAAGATATACAATAAAATTCTCACAAATGTCATTTTCTCGGGAGAATGAAACTTATCCATAGAAATGACACCCAAAAGTGGTACTGCCCAAATTGTATGTGAGTGATAAAATCCCCAATCCACAATGCACAATTTATCAAGGGGAACCTTATAGGAAGGTTACCCACTGTCACCTCAACAACCAGTCATATCACTTTTAGGTTGACTCTCCTCTGACTCAAGGGGGGATTCCCTACTAGAATCACGAAGGATTACTTAAAAATGAACAAGGTGATGTCAATGGTATCCTTAATGAGACATTTTTTAGAGAGTTTCGGGATTTTTTATTAAAAGAGAGAAAGGGGTATGGAGGGTTATGAATATTGGTGCCAATATCTTTCTATGTCTATGGAGTCAAGAGGAATCAATGGAAATATGAGATAAAGGAGGAAACCATATTAATTCAGTGATTTGGTATATGTGGATTATGGTAAGAGGTTAGAACCCAAATTATAAATTAACCCCTTGAATAATCATGGGAAAAACATGAAATCATGCCCCAAATAGAAAGGATCTCTCCGGTAGGAAATACTTCAATAAAATTATTTAAAATGGCATGAAATAAGATCAAAAACCTTACTATGGAACTTTGGAGGATGGCTTAGCATTTAGGATTACACTTACCCAAAACCAACAAAGGGGTGTTGTGAAACCAGCTCCAAAAATAGAAGAAAAGAGATATCAACGACTTAGAAATAAGCCACTTCGAGGGGGAAACCTCCAATACATTACATGAATGAACAATTATTGGATGATACAAATTACAAAACCTCCTTTCTATATATAGGAGTCCACGGGGCCATAATGTAATCCTAGTGGGGCCACAGTGTAATCCTAGCCGACCTAACAATAATAATTTAAGGGCATAATAGATTTTCACCTATAACCTTCTTTAAGCATGAAACATGGAAAACTGGATGCACTCATGAAGAAGCAGGAAGCTCCAATTTGTATGCCATAGTACCAATCTTTTGCAATAACTTGTAAGTACCGTAGTACTTTGGTGATAATTTATTATCCTTCTTAGCTTGCTTGAGGGCCATTTGTTTGTATGGTTGTAGCCGTAAAAATACCCAGTCTCCTACATCAAAACTTCTCTCGCTGCGATGTTGATCTGCCTATTGTTTCATTTGATTTTGTGCCAAATTCAGGTTATTTTTTAAGAGTTGGAGAACTTCTTGTTGATGCTCGATGTGATCTTCCACTGCTTGAACCTTCGAATTTTCTCTTAAAGATGATGTGATGGATGGTGGATGATATCCATAAAGTTCCATAAATGGAGTCATTTTTTGCTGCAGTATGGAAGGAAGTGTTATACCACCATTCAACGAGAGGTAACCACTTGACCCATTGTGTTTGTTTATCAGATAAAAAACAACGAAGATATCCTTCCAAACATTTATTTACTATCTCAGTTTGACCATCAGATTGATGATGATAAGATGAGCTATGAGCTAATTGAGTACCCAAACAAGATAATAACTCCGTCCAAAAATTTCCAGTAAAAATGGGATCACTGTCACTCACAATAACCCTCGGTTTTCCATGTAGCTTTTGAATTGTGTCCATAAATGTAGTAGCAACTGTACTTGCTTTAAATGGATGAGATAATGCACAAAAGTGTGCATACTTGGTAAGTCTATCAACTACCACCATGATGACACTCTTTCCTTTGGACTTAGGTAAACCTGTGATAAAATCCATTTAAATCTCCTCCCAACGTTGACTTGGAATGGATAAAGGTTGTAGAAGTCCCGGGGTCTTAATTGTCTCCACTTTATTCTGCTGGCAAACCAAACATTCCGCCACAAACTTTTGAATATCAGATTTAAGGCCATCCCAAAAAAAATCTTTCTTCACACTGTGGTAAGTTTTTAAAAATCCTGAGTGTCCTCCTAAAGGAGAAGTGTGCAATTCCAGAAGAATCTTTTGTTTTAGTTGGGAATTCTTACAAATATATAAGAGATCTTTGTACCATAAGGAATCATTTTTCCAACTAAATGTATTAGATCTACTAGGATCTTGCTGCAACTTTTGAATGAGTGTCCATACATCTTTGTCCTTCTTCCATTCCTCTCTTGCTTCGGTTATCCAATCTGGTTGGATAATAGAAATGGCACAAAGCAATGCTTCCACCTCTTCATTCTTTCTTGAGAGTGCATCTGCAACAACATTAAGCTTTCCTTTTTTGTAGATTATTTCAAAGTCATAACTCAACATCTTTGTGACCCATTTTTGCTGCTCTTCTGACGATAGTCTTTGTTCCAAAAAGTGTTTAAGACTATCATGATCGGTTTTTACCTTGAAGTGTCTTCCCATTAGGTAATTTCGCCATCTCTTTAGTGCATGCAGTATTGCTAACATTTCCTTCTCATAAATAGGTTTCTGTAAATACTTTCCTTTGATTGGACGACTTTCAAAAGCAATGGGTCTTCCTTCCTGCATTAAAATAGCACCAATTCCATTTCCTGAGGCATCACATTCCACAATAAAAAAAATTGTGAAGTCTGGCGTAGCTAAGACCAGTGCTAGGCACATTTCCTCTTTAATTGTTCAAAGGCCTTAGTTGCTTCAGGAGTCCATGAAAAGGCATCTTTCTTCAATAATGTTGTTAGAGGTGTTGCTATTCTCCTATAATTCTTAAAAAACTTGCGATAATACCCTGTTAACCCGAGAAATCCTCGCAACTGCTTTACGGTTGTGGGGAATTTCCATTCCTTAATGGCTTTAATTTTGTTAGGGTCTACCTTAACACCCTCGTGAGATACAATATGACCCAGATATTCCACCTCTTTTACTCCAAAGAAAAATTTCAATGTTTTTGCATATAATTGTTTCTCCTGCAATAGTTTGAGCACCCTTTCAACATGTTCAACATGATCATTCCAAGACCTACTGTATATTAGTATATCATCAAAAAATACTAGCACAAATTTTCTAAGGAAGGGTTTGAAAATGGAATTCATCAACCCTTGAAATGTAGAAGGTGCATTGGTAAGGCCAAAAGGCATGACCAAAAATTCATAATGACCCTCATGAGTTCGAAATTTTGTTTTTGGAATATCTTTAGTCTTGATTCTAATTTGATGATATCCTGAACGAATATCCAACTTGGTAAAATAAATTGCTCCATGTAATTCATCCCATAATTCATCAATCACAGGAATGGGAAATTTATCTTTAATGGTGAGCTTATTGAGCTCCCTATAATCCAGACACATGCGCCATGATCCATCCTTCTTGTGTACCAATACTACAGGAGCAAAGAAAGAACTTTGACTAGGTTGAATTATACCTGCCTCTAACATTTCTGCAATCATATGTTGAATTCCGCTCTTTTGGACATAAGGATATCTATAAGGACTGATGTTTGGAGGAACACTTCCTGGAATCAAATAAATAGCATGATCATGATCATGAATAGGTGGTATTCCTTTGGTATTTTCAAACACCTTGGAATGATTTTCCAAGACTTGTTGGAGATCTGCAGAAATAGATGATTTTGATGTCGGAACTTCTAGTGAGCATAATTGTGCAATTACGCCTCGTTGTTCTTTCTTTAGAAGCTTTGTCATGACATTAGAGCTTATTATCTTTCCTGGCTTCCCTACAATACCTCATAATTCGACTTCCTTTCCTTCTGAAAAAAATTTCAAGAAAATTTCTTGAAAATTAAAAGCTACCGTCCCCAAAGATTGTAACCATTGTACTCCTAGTACAACATCAAAACCTCCCATAGGAATGGAAAGCATTGGACTATTCAATACATATTCCCCCATGTTTAGCTTGATATTATGGCATTTTCTAGAGCAATTTATAGTTCCTCCATTTGCAACCATCACTTGAAATTCTGGTTCTGGGTATAGGAAATAATTCAATTCCTTGGCTACCTTACAATGAATAAAATTATGGGTGCTACCTGAATCAATAAACACTATTACCTTTTTGTTCTTGATATGTCATTCTATCTTGAGAGTTTGAGGAGTGGTAATTCCTTCCAATGCATTACATGATATGGTCAGACTCATTTCTTCCTCTTCTAGGGCTGGTTCCTAGTGTATATCCTCTTCTTGTTCATTTTATTCTTCCTCTTCACAATCTATGTAAAATAATTTCTTCTCAGCACACTTATGACCTTTAGTGTATTTGCTATCACAACTGTAGCAAAGCCCTTTTGCTCTTTTTCTTCCAATTGTTGTGGTGTCAACCTTGTAGGTTGTGGAAATCTAGGAGTAGAAACACTTCCTTCTTTATAGAATTGAGTGGTAGGCTTCCTTGTCGCCATAATTTTACATTCAAATTTTCTTGCCAACTTGAATGCCTTCTCCAATGAATCAGGTTCCAAAACACGAACTTCATGTTGGATGTTATCCTTTAAAGTACCTATGAAGAGATCAATCATGTGTTCCTCTGGAATATCAGTTACCCTTATATTCAATTTTTGGAAGTCCTCAATGTGCTCCCCCACTAAACCCTTTTGTTTGAGGTTTATCAATTGGCTAAAGAAGGTGTTGCTCTTTGTATCGTCATAATGTGCTATCATTTCCTCCGTAAAAATTAACCAAGTGACAATTTTTTTACGGGAGCAAAGCCATCGATACCATACAAATGTATTTTGTTCTAAATGTAACGTTGCAATGTGTACCTTATGTGTGTTTTTCACATTATGGAGATCAAAATCTTGCTCCATTTGTAGTATCCATGTCACAGGATCCTTTCCATCAAACTTCCTCATATCCATTTTTGGAATATGGTGGTTCTTCCCGCTAACATTAGAGTTTATGAAGTCACGATTAACATTTATTTTTTCTCATCATGAGTTTCCTCTACTATTTTTTCACCATTAGGAAACATTTCTTGTATCAACTTTGTCAAACCTTCCATGTCTGCTTTTAGATCATTCTTCATGTTTTCCATGTTGTCTTTCATTTTTTCATCGATCTTAGCTTCCATGTTATCCATCCTAGATTCCATGCCATCTATCTTAGATTCCACACCTTTCCTCAAACCATCCATCTTCGCTTCCACTCCTTTCTTCAAAACATCAATTTCATTTTTTGTTGCTCTTTGCGAGAGCGAAATTTGGTGCACTTGCTCTTGTAATTTTGATAGATCATGTTGCAATTCTTCATCTTCATGAGTCATAGTAGAGCCTTCTGAAGGCTTAATGGGTGTTGAATTGTTTTTACGGGGCTTTTTTTTTAAAACCAAATACTGACATATATTCTACAATATGCCCTTGGAATTAATTCAAATTGATTCTTCAAACAAGACTTATGCAATTCGTAAAAAAATACACACCTTTTTCTTGCTTTTGAGGAGCTATATATTTAAATTGGATTATCTTTGTGATTGCGGATCTTCAATATTTTAAATTGGGCACTGAGGTAGCCTTCTGAATTATGTTTCGAATGCCACAGGTCTGACTTGATTTGGATTCTCCAAGGAAAATTTATGTCCAATCTCTCCTAATGACCAAATTATGGACTGGTTCAGTAGAGCGAACTTGTATGACTTGCCACGTGTCATTGTTTCATATTTTAGCTCTGAAATCAATAGAAAAGAATCTAACGTCCGTGTAATTGCGACTACGTTTTATGGCACTCCAATCTGATGCTCAGAGAGAGAGTTATGAATATTTTCCCACGATCACCTCTTTGAGATGAAATTCAGGAGCCTAAAAAAACACTACCTTCCATAGATCATATCTCTGAAAATATATCTGAACCAAGCTCTAAAATTTTTCGACGAGTTTCCTCGGGATTTCAGCTTTGTACCCTAAAAATTTCAGATTCTGAACCTTCGTAGAAAAAACGTTATAGCGCAAATGCCACGATGACCTGTTTAGATTAAATTGATGAGCCTGCAAAAATACCTAACTTCCATAGATCATATCTCGGAAAATGTTGCGAAAAAAGCTCTGAAATTTTTTGACGATGTTCCTTAGGACTTCGAATTCACACCATAAAAATTTAAGCTTCTAAAACTTTGTAGAAAAAAATTTATAGCGAAAATTCCACGAGGACCTGTTTGGAGCAGCTAAACCCTAGAATCCAAAGCTCTGATACCAAATGTTGTGAAACCAGCTCCAAAAATAGAAGAAAATAGATATCAATGCCTAAGAAATAAGCCACTTCGAGGGGGGAACCTCCAATACATTACATGAATGAATAATTCTTGGATGATACAAATTAAAAAACCTCCTTTCTATATATAGGAGTCCATGGGGCCATAATGTAATCCTAGTGGGGCCACAATGTAATCCTAGCCGACCTAACAATAATAATTTAGGGCACAATAATAACAATATGGGGGTTACATGGGTACAATAATAACAATAAGGGGGTTACACTAACAACAATAAGGAACAATACTAGTAATATAGGGACCTAACAAGGGGAGTGTGTGAAAAGATCCTCTAGACGTCCTCCTTCCAAGTGACAAAGTTTCCCCTTAATGGATCGACCTTAGTTTCCTTGTGGTAGTATTGAGCAATCGAAAAAAATCCTTTAATGATGTATAAATAATAACCAAGAACAAACAACCTCTAAGTCAAAACCATTCATCACATAGATAATCCCTTAACAAACAAAATTCTCCCATAAAGACATTTCCATTAATGTCAAAGCAAGGAAGTGCTCTCACAATCCTTCCACGAGTACAAATGAGGAAGATCTCCTCTATTTATATAGTTGGATATAGCTTCCTTTATAAAAAAAATTGATTATTTGATGTACTTCCTTAGGTATCACCTATGAAACAACTAATTCCTAAAATCAAGTAAACTAACACCATAAAATAAAGTGGTCAAGCCACTTGTAGAATCAAAAAATGAGGAAAACCCTCAAAAAGAGGGGTTGATCTATCAAAGAGAATAAAAGGTCCAAGCTACCCATTTTAAGCCTCTAATGGTACAAAAATTATGTAGATGGTAAATTTCCACATGGAAGATGGTATTCCAAGTGTGAACAAGTATCCTTCCAAATTATAAAACTCCAACTTCTTCCATCTTCTAGTGCAACAACCTCATGGATATGTGATGAAACTCTATCAAAGGGGGAGGCATAAAGAGAAAAAAATCATATATCAAGTGATATAGTGGTTAAATCCCACCAAATAATGCTCCAAATGATAGCTCTTGGTAATTCCTTGGGTCAATAAATTCCTTAAAGCATGGAGGATGCTCATGAAAGTAAAAAATTGGGTCATAAAACCCCCATCCAGAGAAGTCACATCAAACATTAGGAAGATAAACCTTACTCCAACTTATCCATTCTTCAAGATACTTCATCCAAGTTATGTCCCTATTATTTAAGGTGCAACAAGAGAGTGAAAAATCACCCAAGTTATCCAAGTCATGTTATCCACATCAACAAATCACCCAAATGCTATCATAAGTGAAAATATACCCTCAAATAACATGAAAATAAGCTCTAAAGGACTAATGAGGAGATAATTCCATATTGTGAGATGTGGCATGCATACAAGGGAAAAATTTTCCATAAGTATCCCCAAAACAATGTTGGGGGTAGTGATCAATGCCTCAATATACATGGCATTCCTTGAATAATATGAATATCTTTGGGAAACGTGAAAGTACCCAAAAATCAGAATGTAATTAGATCATGAAGGAAGGCACTAATTTTCCACAACCTACCTCATTCACCAAAATTTCACTTTAGGTGAAAAGGAGCAGTAATAGTGCTCATGGATTTTCTATTAGCACTTATTGAGCATTACATGCCCATACTTATATGAATGAATGGATTGAGGATTATGATTAATCACATCACATGGGTATGGATGCTTCTCTATTTTCTTCACTGAATAATTCTAAGTAAAAATTATATATTTCTTGCAGAGGATTATACATTGAATATTTTTCATAGTGGCAATGTTTATTGTGAGAACACAATTATTAATTATTCCTATCATGTGCCACATCATATAACTTATTAATTATACCTCAAATCACAAAATTAGTAATAAATGTTTTCTTAGTGAGTCTATAATGAAGGATAATAACAACAAACATATTATTTTTCTTGTGGTACTCTTGACTCAAAAGGGAAAATTATATAATTTTGTGGCTTTTAGGATCCATCGAGATGAAGTGGGCCATATTCCCTTGTGGTTAAAGTGGATGATAAGAAAAAATTATCACATGAAAAACTAGATAACTAAATTAAGGAGTATGCAATTGATGGTTCAATTGAATATTATCCATGGCCTATGTAGGGTAGATATTGTGATGGTGTGCGTGAGGGGTCTATTCTTGATAACATCACCAAGAAGAATTTTAGAAATACAAGGCATTGAGGGAAAATTAAAAACTATAGGTTGTGCAGAGTGATATTTACATTATGAAGCAGGTGCAATGTATATTTTGAATTTTGTTGATGGTTTTTCAAATAAATGGATACATTTCTTGAAGAGAAGAATATCATGCATAAGAGATTCATTGAGTTTAATCAATTATTTGAAAATTAATGCTCCAAAATCATAAATGGTCAAGGTTTGATTGAGGAGGTGAATATGTGAACCATGCATTTGATGGATACTTGTGGAATATCATGGTAATGGACCATAGTATACACTAAATATAATGGTGTTTCTAAGTGGAATAAAAAGACATGGGTTTAGATGGATAGATATATGCTCTAGTTTAATGGGTTACAAGGGAATTTTTGGGAAGAAGGCATGGTTTGTTTAAAATACACTTTCAATAGGGTTCCTGCTAAGGGCATGAAAAATGTGACACTTCTCAAGAGATAGTGTGTGAGGAAACCTAATATTGTGCATTTCAAGACCTTTGGATGTGTAGATTTAGTTCATATTCCATCACTTGAGTCATCCATGCATCATAATGGCCTATTTAAAAGAGTAAGGATTATTGGTTAAATGATCCAAGAAAACATGAGCTCATCATTGAGTGAAAAGTTATTTTTGATGAGAAGGTTTCAAATTCCACTTTTCCTTATATTACCTCTTTTGTTGTTCCACTTGTTTTTCCATCTAGTTCGAATCTAGAGGAGGAATTAAATATTATTAAATGTAATGTTATTGAAAATTTTCAAAATGGGGTTGAGAAAATTCAATGTGATATTGTAGTAGATATTTCTACAAGTGAGCTTTACCATCCCAAATGGACTATGAAGGAAAATAAGGATATCAATGTAGATGTAAGTGATGTGAATTTTTAAGGTTCCTACCTTAACCCAATACTTAGATAATTTAATAATGTATGAGGCCACCTTCCTTATATAAAGCCCGTTGAATAGTTAATAATTGGCATTTATTATGAAATTTTCTTGTTACCCAACCCCTAGGAGAATTGTTTCTCCTATTCATCTCTTCCAGCTGATAGCCAGTAGCCATTGATAGCCACCAAGTAGCCGATGTGATGTGTCATTCATATATTCACCACCTGAATTAGTCATATTTCTCCTCACCCATTTGTCAATAACACATGTTGAAAAGTGGGCTTTTGATAAAAAATACTTTATTCATTTTGTAATCAGGGGTTTATTCTTGTTTTTATTTGGGCATTTTGACATGGACTATGGGGTTACTTGTAAGGAAGAAGCTAGGTTTTTTCCATACACTTGTTCCCTAACTTAAATAGGGAGTTAGTTTTAAATCCTAGTTTAGTATGACCTTCCCTAATGGCCCATGACTTTAGGAAGGGTAACTACTTCGGAAGAAATTATTGAGATAGCATAACCCCATCTCTCTGTATTTCATACTTACCACTTTCCATATAGCATTAGAATCCCTTATTCCACTTCCCTTCTTTGGCTTCAACCAACCATTGATTCAGTGGTATTTGGCATCCACACATCCTCATACCTGGGTAGGGCCTGCAAGTGCACCTTGGAAGGTTCATGTAGCTAAAAGAAAAATTAATAGGATATGATGTCCACAAGAAAAATAAAAGAAAACTAAATAAAAATATGGTTAGGACTTACAAATTAGCACGTGGGAAAAATCCAAGCATGAGCTCTACATATTTCACATGGCCATCACCTGATTCCTGGGCCAATGTTTCCCTATCTCATAGAAGACAAGGAAACCTTGCATGTCCCAACCCATGATGGGAGATGAACTGCCCCATTCCAAAGGAGGTAATAAATACTATACATCATACAAAGCAAGCTCCTATTACCTGATATACGAGAAATCATACAAAGAAGAATAAATAATAAGTAAAAGGAAATATAAGAGGGTGGAAAAAAATAGGTCAAGGTAACTCATGCATCCATGATTTCTTCCTCCTCACACCTATACGTATATCCAGGATGAGGCCATTTATCACTGTTGGTTTCTTTGACCATGTCACTTGGCCATGCAGTCATTTCCCCTCCATTCCCTCATTATTAACATGAACCTAGCAATTTAAAGGTGGACCAAGGACATGTCACTTCCCCTTGGGAGTTGAGAATGCCTAATAGGGGCGTCTATTAACCACTCCTACCTAGGGAGGTAATGCCATTCCATGATTAGGGCCCCAATTTTGGAAGAGAATCCTTATATCAAGTGTTAATTTTCCCATTTATTTCAATCTTAGTTCACTTAGATGAAATAATTATTAATGTACTTAATGGTGAAAGTTGTAGCACTGGATATTGTGCAATTAGTAAATGGATCCATCTATAGGTCTGGGAAACTTAATTGGGGTCTAGTTCCTCTAGAGGAAAATATTGACAACCAAAGGTGATGCATTGAGATCCATGGTACTCAAAACAATTTTAGATCATCATTCACAACCATGGGCACCTTCAACACCCACAACATTCCTGCATTTGTTTTATTATTCATTGGATGATGCACATGGACTAGCTTTCCCCTAACCAACTTAACAATGATCACATGGTTTTGAAGTTGATCTAAGGTCAAGATGAGGTTTTTCTCATGCCTTGAGACATGGGAGGAATACCACCATCTTCAATTCCCTCAACGTTGGAGTAGAATCGGGCTTATTCATCACTTGGATACCCATGGGACCCAGTTTTGTGCCCCAAACCTACATTTGGGGTCTACAGGATTTTTTTAGAGAGATCTAGGGGTCATCCCCTAGATTATAATTTTTTAGCCCCTAACACTTGTCATGGAACTTGAGGATCTCAACTCTTTCCCTAAGAAAGCATATGCTAGCATGATGTCATCATTCAAATTCAACTTGTAACCTTGCTTGTAGTTTTTCCATTATTTTATTATTTGGGGGCCTTGTAGGATAAAATAGGAATCAAATTTTCACAATATTATATATCAATTCATTTTGATCTGTCATCATCATCACTCTTATAATTTTGACCTCATTGAGGAATTAAACCTTTCTAGAGGTATCATACTTGTTCACTTATGAATGTTTTGGATCTATTGGATGCATTTTGACATTTGGAGTTGATCTTGGATATTTACTAGAACTATTATTTGGAAACATGGAAAGAATTATTGCATGTTGTCTTGTAAGTGCACTTTATTGTTGAATATCTATTTTTCTATGTATAATGTATGGAAGTATTGATTCTAGTCATAGTAAATTGTGCCATAATTTGTTACAGATTAATTGGATTACTATATAGATGAATATTGCATACATTTCTCATGTATAACATGAGATTAATAGTCTTAGTGGTGAACTCATTGAAGCTCTCTGATAAAAATCTAGTTTTCCATTGAGTGGGTAAATGCTTCAAATTTTCTTGTTACGGCATCAAATTTTGCCCTCCTTGCAAACAAGTTTAGCTAACCTAAATCATCCTAGACTCAGTTCTCCCAAGGAGAAAGTAATTGGTATAATTGGTTGGTGATCAATCTTATCTTTTATCCTATCTTTTCTCACTCTTAATTTTGGTCATTTCAAGGTTAGGGTAAAATGCGAGAGATTAGTGTGAATTTATAGGGAGGAAGATTTTTGGTGATTTTAGAACCTAAACATTAAGAGGGTATGGTTTTCCACAAAATAGTATCAATTTGGTGGGTATTGACTCCAATCTCATCCATAAATTCTCTTTCCCGAGGTGTTTTCCCTAAGAGAGAAACCCTAGTTTTTCTTCCCTCAACTTAAGTACTTCCTTGAAGGTTTCATGAACCTTGGCATATCTAATATGCATTGTAAGGAACCTTTTATACTAAGCCTTGAACTTGAGTTACTCCAACACTCATAAAATTTATCATACCCTAGCTCTTGTGCCCTTATTTCTAGGCCTCTTTATAAAATGTGAATTGCTTCTTTGTGAAGCCTTAAGCATAAGTTTTGCCTTTCTTCAAGAGTTCCTGGTGATATCAATTCACACATTAACCCCTGAATACCTATTATAAGTGATATATTTCCTATCTGGACTCCTCCCATAAGTGAAAATCCATAAAGAGAAGGGAGTTTTGGCTATGGTGACAGTGGGCCACTACCCCATTTTACTTCTTAGTCTAATTTATACCTTGTAGGGTTTCCCTCCTCAAGGCCTACTATATTTTTTAGCAACATGTCATTTTTATTAATAATACCCAAATTAGTTGGTTGATACTCATTCTAAGGGGCCGGGGCCCCTAGGTAGTTAAGAGTAGGGATAACTATATATAAAATAGAAGGTTATGTAATGTTTGGTCAATAATTGCTATGTTGGAGAATTTCTCTTGGATGTTTCCTCCTTGAAGAAGCAAGTGGACATACCTATATTTTTTTTTATCATCAAAGGGATGTTTCTTAGGGTTTATTTCTTAGTTCCCTTGTGTTATTTGGTTTTGCACTATATTTTATATCAATTACATTAAAAGTGGATTCATAGCTCTTTATCAGGTCCAAATAGGGAGGTTTTTTTCTTTGCTAATTTTTGACAAGAAAGGAGGACGACCTCATTCAAGTTGATTTTCAAAAATTTATGTGGAAAATTTGGAGAATTAAATCCAAGAACTGAATTAATTTGTAAAAATAATTGATCTAAAAAATAAACATACAAAATGGATGTTGTGAAACCAACTCCAAAAATAGAAGAAAAGAGATATCAATGCCTTATAAATAAGCCACTTCGAGGGGGCAACCTCCAATATATTACATGAATGAAGAATTCTTTGATGATACAAATTAAAAAACCTCCTTTATATATATAGGAGTCCATGGGGCCACAATGTAATCCTAGCCAACCTAACAATAATAATTTAAGGGCACAATAATAACAATATGGAGGTTACAGGGGTACAATAATAACAATAAGGGGGTTACACTAACAACAATAAGGGACTATACAGTAATATGGACTCAGTAACTCCCTCTCCTTGAAAAGTGTTTTCCTCAATGCTTGAGTAGCTTTGGGTGATTTTGCGCAAAATTCTCATCCTCCCATGTCGAATCTTCAATGAGTAATTTCTTGCACTTGATGAGATACTTTGAAATTGATCGATTTCATAGTTGTCAATTTCTTGTTTCCATGACTATTGCAAGTTTGAATATGATTTTTCCTTCTTCGTCAAGTTCTGAAAATATTGTTTGAACTAGGAGCTTTTTACCTATAACCTTGGTTAAGCATGAAAAATGGAAAATTGGGTGCACTCGGGGCTCCAATTTGTATGCCATAGTACCAATCTTTTGCAACACTTTGTAAGGACCATAGTAATTTGGCGATAATTTATTATCCTTCTTAGCTTGCTTGAGGGACATTTGTTTGTATGGTTGTAGCCGTAAAAATACCCAGTCTCCCACATCAAAACTTCTCTCACTCTGATGTTGATATGCTTGTTGTTTCATTCGATTTTGTGCCAAAATTAGGTTATCCTTTAAGAGTTGGAGAACTTCTTGTTGATTCTCGATGTGATCCTCCACAACTTGAATCCTAGAATTTTCCCTTAAAGAATACATGATGGATGGTGGATGATATCCATAAAGTGCTTATAATGGGATCATTTTTTTTATGATATGGGAAGAAGTGTTATACCATCCAACGAGAGGTAACCACTTGACCCATTGTGTTTGTTTATCAGATACAAAAAAACGAAGATATCCTTCCAAACATTTATTTACTATCTCAGTTTGACCATCGGATTGAGGATGATAAGATGAGCTATGAGCTAATTGAGTACCCAAACAAGAAAATAACTCCGTCCAAAAATTTCTAGTAAAAATGGGATCTCTGTCGCTCACAATAAACCTTGGGTTTCCATGTAGCTTTTGAATTGTGTCCATAAATGTAGTAGCAACTGTACTTGCTTTAAATGGATGAGATAATGCACAAAAGTGTGCATACTTGGTAAGTCTATCAACTACCACTATGATGACACTCTTTCCTTCAGACTTAGGTAAACCTGTGATAAAATCCATTGAAATCTCCTCCCAACGTTGACTTGGAATGGATAAAGGTTGTAGAAGTCCTGGGGTGTTAATTGTTTCCACTTTATTCTGCTGGAAAACCAAACATTCCGCCACCAACTTTTGAATATCATATTTAAGGCCATCCCAAAAAAATTCTTTCTTCACCCTGTGGTAAGTTTTTAAAAATCCTGAGTGTCCTCCTAAAGGAGAAGTGTGCAATTCCAGAAGAATATTTTGTTTTAGTTGGGAATTCTTGCAAAGATATAAGTGATCTTTGTACCATAAGGAATCATTTTTCCAGCTAAATGTATCAGATGTACTAGGATCTTGCTGCAACTTTTGAATGAGTGTCCACACTTCTTCGTCCTTCTTCCATTCATCTCTTGATTTGGTTATCCAATCTGGTTGGATAATAGAAATGGCACAAAGCAATGCTTCCACCTCTTCATTCTTTCTTGAGAGTGCATCTGCAACAACATTAAGCTTTCCTTTTTTGTAGATTATTTCAAAGTCATAACCCAAAATATTTGTGACCCATTTTTGCTGCTCTTCTGACGATAGTCTTTGTTCCAAAAAGTGTTTAAGACTATCATGATTAGTTTTTACCTTGAAGTGTCTTCCCATTAGGTAAGTTCGCCATTTCTTTAGTGCATGCAATATTGCTAACATTTCCTTCTCATAAATAGGTTTCTGTAAATACTTTCCTTTGATTGGACGACTTTCAAAAGAAATGGGTCTTCCTTCCTGCATTAAAACTGCACCAATTCCATTTCCTGAGGCATCACATTCTACAATAAAGGTTTTTGTGAAGTCTGGTGTAGCTAAGACCGGTGCTAGGCACATTGCCTCTTTAAGACGTTCAAAGGCCTTAGTTGCTTCAGGAGTCCATGAAAATGCATCTTTCTTCAATAATGTTGTTAGAGGTGCTGCTATTCTCCCATAATTTTTAACAAACTTGCGATAATACCCTGTTAACCCAAGAAATCCTCGCAACTTCTTTATGGTTGTGGGGACTTTCCATTCCTTAATGGCTTTAATTTTGTTAGGGTCTACCTTAACACCCTCGTGAGATACAATATGACCCAAATATTCCACCTCCTGTACTTCAAAGAAACATTTGGATGTTTTTGCATATAATTGTTTCTCCTGCAATAGTTTGAGCACCCTGTCAACATGTTGAACATGATCCTTCCAAGAGCTGTTGTAGATTAGTATATCATCAAAAAATACTAGAATAAATTTTTTAAGGAAGGGTTTGAAAATGGAATTCATCAACCCTTGAAATGTAGAAGGTGCGTTGGTAAGGCCAAAAGGCATGACAAAAAATTCATAATGAACCTCATGAGTTCGAAATGTTTTTTTCAGAATATCTTCAGTCTTCATTCTAATTTGATGATATCCTGAACAAAGATCCAACTTGGTAAAATAAATTTCTCCATGTAATTCATCAATCATAGGAATGGGAAATTTATCTTTAATGGTGAGCTTATTGAGCTCCCTATAATCCTTACACATGCACCATGATCCATCCTTCTTGTGTACCAATACTACAGGAGCAAAGAAAGAACTTTGACTAGTTTGAACTATACCTGCCTCTAACATTTTTGCAATCATACGTTCAATTTCAATCTTTTGGACATAAGGATATCTATAAGGCCTGACGTTTGGAGGAACACTTCCTGGAACCAAATGAGTAGCATGATCATGATCATGAATAAGTGGGAGTCCTTTGGTAGTTTCAAACACCTTGGAATGAATTTCCAAAACTTTTTGGAGATCTGCAGAAATAGATGATTTTGATGTTGGAACTTCTAGTGAGAATAATTGTGCAATTATGCCTCGTTTTTCTTTCTTCAGAAGCTTTGTCATGAAATTAGAGCTTATTATCTTTCCCAGCTTCCCTACAATACCCCGTAATTCGACTTCCTTTCCTTCTGAAAAAAAAATCATGAAAATTTCTTGAAAATTAAAAGCTATCGTCCCTAAAGATTGTAACCATTGTACTCCTAGTACAACATCGACACCTCCCATAGGAATGGAAAGAATTTGACTATTCAATACATAATCCCCCATGGTTAGCTTGATATTATGGCATTTTACAGAGAAATTTATAGTTCCTCCATTTGCAACCATCACTTGACATTCTGGTGCTCGGTATAGGAAAAAATTCAATTCCTTGGCTACCTTACAAAGAATAAAATTATGGGTACTACCTGAATCAATCAACACTATTACCTTTTTCTTCTTGATATTTCCTTCTATCTTGAGAGTTTGAGTGGTAATTCCTTCCAATGCATTACACGATATGGTCGAACTCATTTCCTCCTCTTCTAGGGCTGGTTCCTGGTGTATATCCTCTTCTTTTGAAGATTTTTGTTCATTTTCCTCTTCCTCTTCACAATCTATGGAAAATAATTTCTTCTCGGCACACTTATGACCTTTAGTGTATTTTCCATCACAACTGTAGCAAAGCCCTTTTGCTCTTTTTTCTTCCAATTGTTGTGGTGTCAACCTTGTAGGTTGTGGAAATCTATGAGTAGCAACACTTCCATCTTTATAGAAGTGAGTGGTAGGCTTCCTTGTCGCCATAATTTTACATTCAATTTTTCTTGCCAACCTGAATGCCTTCTCCAATGAATCAGGTTCCGAAATGCGAACTTCATGTTGGATGTTATCCTTTAAATTACCTATGAAGAGATCAATCTTGTGTTCCTCTGGAATATCAATTACCCTTATATTCAATTTTTGGAAGTCCTTAATGTGCTGCCCCACTGAACACTTTTGTTTGAAATTTATCAATTGGCTAAAGAAAGTGTTGCTCTTTGTATCCTCATAATGTGCTATCATTTCCTCCATAAAAATTGACCAAGTGACAATTCTTTTACGGGAGCAAAGCCATTGATACCATAAAAATGTATTTTGTTCTAAATGTAAAGTTTCAATGCGTACCTTTTGTGTGTTTTGCACATTATTGAGATCAAAATATTGCTCCATCTGTAGTATCCATGTTACAGGATCATTTCCATCAAACTTCCTCATATCTATTTTTTGAATATGGTGGTGCTTCCCTCCAACATTATAGTTTATGAAATCACAATTAACATTTATTTTGTTCTCATCATGAGTTTCCTCTACTATCTTTTCACCATTAGGAAACATTTCTTGTATCAACTTTGTCAAACCTTCTATGTCTGCTTTTAGATCATTCTTCATGTTTTCCATCTTAGCTTCCAAATAATCCATCTTAGATTCCATGCCAGCTTCCATGCCATCCATCTTAGCTTCCATGACATTCTTCAAACCATCCATCTTATATTCCACACCTTTCTTCAAAACTTCCATGTCATTTTTTGTTGCTCTTTGTGAGAGCGAAATTTGTTGCACTTTCTCTTGTAATTTTGATATGTCATGTTGCCATTCTTCATCTTCATGAGTCATAGTAGAGCCTTATAAAGGCTTAATGGGTGTTGAATTATTTCTAGGGGCCATTTTAGAATCCAATACTGATATTTATTCTACAATATTCCCTTGGAATCAATTCAACTTGATTCTTCAAACAAGACTTATGCAATTCGTAAAAAAAATACACAACTTTTACTTGCTTTTGAGGAGATTCATATTGAAATTGACTTATCTCTATACTTTCAAATATTCAATATCTAAAATTCAGTCTTGTAGTAGTCCTCTAAAGCTTCTTTTAAATGCCACAATTTTGACTTGATTTGGATTCTTCAAGGAAAAGCTATGTCCAATTTCCTATAATGACCCAATTATAGATTGGTTCAGTAGAGCGAACTTGTACGACTTTCCACGTGTCATTGTTTGCTCCTTTGGCTTTAAAATTTATAGACATGAAACTACAGTTTGTGTACTTCCAATCAATTTTTACAGAATTTCAATCCGATGTTCAGAGAGAGAGTTATGAATATTTTCCCATGATCATCTCTTTGAGATGAAATTCGTGAGGCCGAAAAAGACCTAACTTCCACAGATAATATCTTTGAAAATATTGTGAACCAAGCTTTGAACGTTTGAGACGATGTTCCTCAGGATTTCTTCTTCACTCTCTAAAAATTTCAGCTTCTGAACCTCCTTAGAAAAAACGTTATAGCGAAAATTCCGCGATGATATTGTTAAGTGAAATTCAGGAGCCTGCAGATATGCATAACTTCCATAGATCATATCTCCGAAAATATTGTGAACCAAGCTCTTAAATTTTGCGGTGATGTTCCTTAGGATTTTGGCTTCATACTCTAAAAATTTCAGCTTCTACACCTTCATAGAAAACAATTATAGAAAAAGTTCCACGATGACCAGTTTGGAGCAGCGAAACCCTAGAATCCAAAGCTCTGATACCAAATATTGTGAAACCAGCTCCAAAAATAGAAGAAAAGAGATATCAATGCCTTAGAAATAAGCCACTTCAAGGGGGAAATATCCAATACATTACATGAATGAAAAAATCTTGGATGATACAAATTACAAAACCTCCTTTCTATATATAGGAGTCCATGGGACCATAATGTAATCCTAGCCGACCTAATAATAATAATTTAAGGGCACAATAATAACAATATGGGCGTTACAGGGGTACAATAATAACAATAAGGGGGTTACACTAACAACAATAAGGGACTATACTAGTAATATAGGGACCTAACAATGGAGTACGAGAAGTGATGATATTCACAATTTAAAATCGGCAATCTATAGAGTTTTTGTAGTCATGATTGTGGATTTTGTAGATTCACTATATTTTTATATAGAGCAAAAATTTGAATCAAACTAGTTCTACTAGATCTAGAAAAGGCATGGAATTTCATAATTGGGGCCATAATAGTCAATATAAGAAGTACAATAAACCTTGTGATCATTTTACACTTTTGTTCTCAAACTCTACCTTGCATAAGTTATTTTCGAGCGAGTTTAAGAGATATTTTTGGGTTAACAACCTTTTTATTTTTAATTTTGTTTAGAGACATGTTCTTGCATCTTTAAATAACTAGTTATTTGTGATTTGGAATGTAATATAGTAGTAGGGAAAGAATATGCATAGGAAATGCAATTGAAACCACATTATTGGAAGCTAGGTTATAACCCCCATTGGTACCCATTCGAATAGTACTGAATTAGAAAGTAATTGTATACAAAATCTGACTTCCATGTACCCTTGAGTATACGGGAAGTCCTTAGGCATACTTGAAACTAGACTTTGATAAGCTTCTTAACCATATTTTTCTATAGTACACTGAGAAAAACACTTAGGAAGACCACTCTCTAGTACCTGAGTGGTCGAGTAGTATGGTTAAGGGCATGATTGGGGCTCATTATAAATGCCTTGAGATATTGGGGTAGGTACTACTTATATTGAATCTTGCATTTATATTAGAGAGATATAAAACTCGAAACTTGTTTCCCTCTAGACCTACTAACTTATTTTAGTGAACTAGCTCATCGAGAGTTTTTATAAACCACCTTATACTTACCCAAACAACATGTTCATTCTCTCTACTACAGGTAGGTTGTAGTTGATGGAATATTAGCTTAATAAACTTTAGGGAAACATATATGGGTTGGATGAGAAGATTAATAAGAATCTAGATGAGATTGGATGAGAAGATTAATATGAATCTAGATGAGAATTTATTGTAGCAAAATCAACAGAACCTAATCGACATAAACAACAATTTGACTAAGAAATTGACTACTATGCTAGCTCGAGGCATATAAAGAATTTGTAGCACAATCAATAGAGCCTAATGAACACAAAAAATATGTTGATTTAGAAGGTGACTACTATGCTAACTCAAGGCATACAAGAATAATATCATTGGATTACATAACACATTTAGCTGCACCAAGAAGAAACTTGTTAGGACTACATAGTCACCCACAACGTTGTTTGGGTTTGTTTCAAAAAAATATAGCATATAGTGCAAAACCTCATTAGGTGATCTAGACAAGGTGCAACTTTTAGAAGTGTTATCACTATCACCTAAGAAGATACTCGCATCTTTTTAGTGAAGGACATAATACAACAAGGCAGGATTCACTAATAGCACTTAGTGACCAAGTAACGAAAGGATCTCAAGCTAAATTCCCCCTTAGGATACTATAACAAAATCCATTGGATAGTGATAATACAAACAAGCATTTCCAATAGATGATGGAGAAATTTCATGGCTCACTTTTGAAGGGCCTATGGGCCAATCTAAAGGTCAAGGTTATCCTAAGGAGTTTAAAATAGGCTACATAGGCACACTGAATCAAGAAAGCTCAAGCACAATATAACTACGATTTTAGGGTAGAAAATTGTGGTAAAAAAAAGCTTATAACAATGAAAAAAATTATCTATTAAATTGTTTAAAATTGTATTGAATGAAGGCTAAATTGAAGAATAAACTAAGGAAAAAGTTACAAAAAACTTTGATGGCTAGAAATACATATAATAACAAAGAAAGAATGACATTAGCCCTGGAAAAATGTATGAAATTTTTTGAATTAGCTACTCTAGTGTACTAATTGTAAGCTAAACCTAACCCTAGGGAATACATCAATGTAAGACCCCTAGTGTGTTGCTTTAAAGGCATGACCATTTTTATACTTTTGAATTATTTTGAACTTAATGGCTATTGAAGCCACGATTGAATTATTTGATTATGAAATTAAATTTTATTTTATTAAATTAATAAATGAGATTGCTTGGGAATATTTTGGAAAGAGCACTTGAGTATTATAGACTTCTTTCCAATCTATTAAAAACTTGTTATTGTTAAGTCCACATGGTGAACCTTCCCAAATTATCCTTCTCAAAAATTCTCCCATAATATCGAGGAAAAAAATTACCACAAAGGAAATATCATAATGGGAGATAAATATTATGTTGTGTGGAAAGATTGGTTTAGCTATAGAGAAATACTAAGTTGGGTAAATATATGCAAAAGAACAATGGGAGAGAAAGGCATGCTTATGAAGGAAAAATATTCAGATAAGGTTAGTTGGAGAAACATGCTAAGTTGTAAAAAGGAAAATATTTTTCCTACCTTGAAAAAAAAAGAAAAATCCTAAGTGAAAAGGCGGGAATACCTTAAAGCAGGATGCTCCTAAAAATTTGCTAGGAAGAGAATTAATAAATGCCACTAAGTGGAATCACTTGGATTTTTTTTAGTTCTTGATTCCTGGAGGAATGAAGGTCTAAGATCAAGGGGAACTATTGGAGACCATTCATGTATGGGTGGAACATGATTTTCTCCTGATTATTTTCCAAGTAACTAATTATGGTTAAAATTATGATTGTTTGTTCTTCACATGTTTATTGTGGAATAACTTAATATTGTTATAGTGAGAATGTTAGATTGAATGTTCAATTGATGATTCAGATATATATGAGACAAGTTTTCCATGCATGTATAGATTATTTCTATAAATTACACTCTGGTTAAGTCAGATATTAGAGCTATGATATGTTATATCAATAAATCATGATACAAGTCATATATAAGTTAGAGATTTTACAATGCATAAATTTCAAGAGAGAACTAAACATTTCTCTTAAGTTAGATGTAGAGAAGGATTTAAAAGTTTGTATTAGTTTCTCTCTCTCTCTCTCTCTCTCTCTCTCTCTCTCTGTATATATATATAGACATATGGTAATTAGTACTAAAATAAACTCCTATTACTAGGAAAAATATGTCTATAAGGAAGGAATCTTTTAGGAAACCATTGAACTAATTAATCATGTTTTCTAGATAAGGAAACATGGAACACTTACAGTATTCTTGTAGACTAAATAATATATATACTCTGTGTTATAGGAAATTTTTTCGTGTCTAGTCAATAGGCCTTCAAATGGGACCATTCACATCCTTGATCATTTTTTCATCCTCCCTACACAAATCCCTAAGCATGACTATCTCAAATCCTTGAGATTCTGCCCGAAACCACTTCATTTCAGTGATTTTTAGGCCCAACGTACCCTATCCCTTCATAGGTCAGTGTTCACCAATAGTTTGGCTCTCTATGGAACGACATTTATCACCAATAGGTTTTCCCTTGCTAGGGGTGCATTAGTTCTAGAAATTGGGGAAAAATAAAAATAATCTTGAAGCTTCCTCTTCCAAAAACTTCCAGGAGTTGTTATAACTATTTACCTTGGACGAAAATCTTGAATCCTATCATATACTACCTTGGATATTTCAACCCTTATCCCTTGAGCTCATCCTCCCATCAACAGTGGATCTTATGCCTAGAGTGGTAAATGGATAAGAACTCTTAACTTACCACCCTCTTTTATATATTTGTGGTCATCCAAAAGATAAGGGTTGGCTTTTGGAGATAGATTATACCCTAATTTTTTTGTTGTGAGAGTCATTATTCCATGCATTAGGGTGACATAGAGGTACACTTTGTGGCAAGGAAGGACAAGTGAACTTGGAGGAGCTCTTCTACAAGATCAACTACTATATTGGATTGTAACTCTCTCCATTTCTATTAATACAAAGAGTTTTTTGTTTCCCTATATATGATGTTTTTATTTCATGTATTTCAATACCATGTTGATCCATTGAATAAGGTGATTAGATGGTGTTACATATAGTTCTTATATCTTTGGCTTGTGTTGTTTTATTGTGTAGGTTCTAATTATGGCGATCATAGCTAGGATTGGAGCATACAAGCCAAGAGAGGAGCAAATCATACGACTAATTCGAGACAGACTTCATCCAATTATATATTTACTTTAAGGAAAACATTAGATTCTATGTCCTTCTGTTATTCTAGACTAGGCCATCAATTATAGCGAAGATACTTATGTCCCCAGTTGTATATTCTGCATAACACTCTGCTTGTGAGTCTAATAGAAATTGGGTAATAGTGTATGTGAAAATTGAATTTTTATTACTGGATTACATCTAGAAAATCTATCCAGGACTTTTTTCTAAAATTAAATAGAAAACTACATTAATAATAAAAATTACACTACAGTTATACTAATTAATAGGTTAATCTTTTTGAGTGGTTGAAGTTAGAATACACATTCTAAGAGTTATGTAGCATTATAAGGAAAAATCTATTGCACATCTAGTGGATATAAGAAGAATGAGAATTTTATGAGAAGCCAACCTCCATATCTATACATAAAATAATACTGAAAGAAAAGAAGGTGCAAGAGGACATAATAACCCATTAGAGAAATATATATAATAGTTACAATGCTAATAATGAACCCATAATTAGAAACTTGAAGGCTATATTTTATATTGCAAAGGAAGTGCGACTGAGTTATCTACAAGGCAATTGAGACCATAATATTGAACACAAAAATAAAGTCGATCTTTATATACAAGCAAAGGAAACACAAGTCAATGTTGTAGGAAATTTCACATAGTTTACTATGTACATAAGGGAGGTACATTGCCACATAAAACATTTGAAGGAAAAATTCGATATTAGTATGAGTTGAGAATTATAACACTCTAACCATGAGATGAATAACCAAAATCGACAATAATAGAAAAAAAAAAAGTTAAGTAACTCTGAATTTTTCTGTAAGAACTTAATATAAGGTTTGTAAAATTAGGTCCTTAAATCAAATATAGGATTCGATGTCTATTGAAAGTGGATCTTTAAAACAAGGTTATACACAGCCGACAAGCCTGAATAAGAAGTTCTAATCTCCGATAGTCTAAGAGATGGAAAAAACCCTAACTCTATAGGGTTAAAATTTCCAAAAAAAAAAAAAAAAACTTTGGGTTTCCTTTCTTCATTGGTGAAATTATTCGAAATATTCATAGGACCATCCAAAGAACACCATGGAGAGTATAAGTGAAACAAGGATTTCTGCCCTAGTATAATAGGAAAGAGGGCTTATTGAGCCCTAGTAGTCACTAGGGAAATTTGAAGTTGTACCTATTTCTCAACGTGGAATGATAAACCATACCAGCCATTACACATATAAATTGAGTTATGACTAATAAAAGGAGTATTAATTGGAAAAATCGAAATGGAAAAGTTGGGAAGAAAATTAGAGACGTACCTATACCAGTCAATGTATCTCCAAGCGAATTCATCTTATTAACACACACAAAAGGAATATATATCTATCTATATATATATATATATATATATATATATATATATATATATATATATATATATATATATATGTAAATTAAAAACCAGAAAGTGAAGAGACCTAAATTAAAAATTCTCTAGAAAAACTCAACACAAAATTAACTTTAGGTTTTGGTGAATTATATATTCAGGTGTTTTACCAAATTTCATTATGTGTGGACGGTAGAAAATCAGTGACCAAAACACCCAATGTAATATGTAAGTAAAAAAATGCTTTGCGGTGTCATAGAGTTAAGCGACGCCACTACAAACAAAACATAATTCAATTGAGAAACTAGAGCTTAAACGTAGGGTTTCGTTCTGAGTAACCCAAATAAAATATAGGCCTTAGTAAACTATATTAAATCCAACCATGTTTGGGACAAGTATTTGTATGGTTTGGAAATGGTACCTATATATTTTAATACTATGGTTAACTTAATTATTAAGGTATATATGTTAATACTATGATTAACTTAATCATTAAGGTATATATTAATCATATATTAAGGTATATATTTTAATACTATGATTTGTTGAGATTCAAAAAAATGATGAGCTTAGTGAAAATTAGGCATTTTCACTAAGTGGGCTCGTAGGCTATCTTTTGGGGTATGTTTATTTTTAGAATGGTGAGCATATTATAAAGTTAGCAGGATGCTGATTCTAGATGGTTGAACAAATTATATCTTTCGATGAATTTCTATTTTTAGAAGATTGGGAAAAGTCTATTTATAGATCGATAATCTAAAAATAGATGCATGTCGATTATTATTAGTCCTTAATAATAATCAGACAATAAACAATAAATTATTCTCTTGGAGCACTTTATTTCAGAGAATAGATGTGGCACATCAGTGGGCTGATGGAATTACGTAATTCTTAGGGTGGTTGGTGACTCATGCATGGAGAACTTCGTTATAATTGATTGTGGAAAGTTGTAACAAAGTTGGAAGAGTAGTTATGTGAGTTTTTATTTAGTTAAACTCAGTTGTGCTAGTTGTATCTAGTTGTAGCTGAAGATACACTAGTGATAGATGAGTGAATTAATTATTTAATTAATTCACAAGTAGTGTCTTACTTGTAACTGAATAAATACAATAGTTAATTACTTACATGTCAGACCAATGGAGACCTAATGGAGAGATAGGTGAAAGGGTGATATGGACTGTCAGTTGTGACTATAGTGATGCATTCAATGCATATACACTAACATTGGAGATTCCAATGAGGATTGCGCAGTCAAGGAAAGAAATATTGAATTCATTCCGAGATCTTCTTCAGCAGGGATTGCGCAGTGGAGGCAGGCTGTCAGGAGCCAAGAAATTGGTGCATAGATATGCAAATTTCTGCATGACAATGTGTGACGATTGTTGATTGTACTGAGAGCTGTAGGCTATGAGCTTTGTATGAGATTGTTACATGTTCCATTTAAATACATAATATATGATAGTTTGGGTTTTTAGCTTTAAGCTTTCCCGGTAAAACATTCTTGTTATGTGCGATTGATTTGCTTCATATGTGTTTTGCAATTGGCGATTTAATTTCCACAAAGAATTAAGTGGAAGGATTTTTTATTTAAAATAAGATTAATTTGTTAGATCAGGAGATTATGGTAATATACATGCATCTTGTATAATTTCTACAAGGTATCATAGCGGTGTTGATCACTGGAGATTGCAATATTAAAGTGGTTCTGATTTTTGTGCTCGTGGACAATTCAAATTTGCTGCAAGAATTTCTTGGTGCGACAGTTGAGTAAACATTGAAATGGCTTTCAATGGGTTGTGGTTGGAGTATGCACTCGAGGGAAGCTCCAAATACATAGCCTGGAAGGATAGGATGGAGTCTTTGCTTGAAGATAATGGTCTGAAGAAGTTCATCGATAGCAATGTTCCTAAGCTGACTTCGACAGATGTTGCATTACTTGACGTCTGGAAAAAGAAAGTAGCGAAGACAAGACAAATTATGTTGGAAGGTGTGAAAGACCATATTTTTCCAAGACTTCATGAGAAAGCCACTCCATTTGCAATGTGGAAGGCTTTGACATATATTTTCCAAAGCAGCAGTGACCATAGGAAGTTGGCATTGAAAGATAAGCTCAGAAAAATCAAAATGGAGAAGGGCTACAGTATTCCAAAATATCTCACAAAGTTTTTCCAATGTAGGGATGAGCTGGGGAGTGTGGGAATCACAGTTGCAGATGATGACTTGGTGACCTCAGCTCTCCTTGGGCTTCCAAAGAGTTGGCACAGTTATCAAGACTCTGTCAAAGGACGGGAGAAACTGCCGAATTGGGAGTGACTTCGGTTGGATCTAGTGCAAGAGGAGATAAGGCGAACTACCAGGGATGGCTCTTCATAAAAGAATGATGATGAAGAGAATTTCACTTTGGCTGCTAAAGAAAGGAAAGGGAAGGGGAAGAAATCACATCCAAAATCCGAGGCTAAAGGCAAGAAGGTGGATTTGTCCAAGGTGAATTGTTTTCACTGTCACGAACATGGGCATCTCACCACTAACTGCCCACAGAAAAAGAAGAAAAAGAAGGTTGTTGGAGTTACATTTGGTGAGGCCCTTGCCTCGCAATTTGAACTTTATTTCTCCTTGATCGCATGCTTGGTTTCAAGGGCAATTGGATCGGTGTGGAGTCTTGATAGTGGTGCTTCCTTCCACATGAGGGGAGACAAGGAGTTGTGTAGTGACTTGGAGGAGAAATATCTCCAAATGCATATAGAGATGGGTGATGATGGTAGATACAGTGCGACTGGAATTGGAACCATTACCTTTGAGAGGGATTCAAGTAAACCATTTCTATTGAAACATGTTATGCATGTTCCAGGTCTGAATAAGAACTCGGTCTCGGTCGTGATGTTGGAGGACAGAGGTTATGACATTGTTTTCAGTAAGGGAAAAGCTTTCCTACGACACAAAATAACAATTCAAACCAAGAGGATAAGTATTCGAGTCAAGAATATCTACAAGATAGAGGTATATGGTTGTGTTGCAATGATGGGAAAAGTAGAAGAAGTGGTGAGCTGGGATGAGGGTGAATTAAGGCACAGGAAATTGGGCCATCTTGACCATGGCGCCTTGAATATTTTGCAGCAGATTTCTACTGGAATTCTCCAGGGTACTCTTGCATAGTTAAATCAGTGCAAGGGATGTACTATGGGTAAGTTTTTGAAGACCACCTTTCATGAGAAGTAGAACTGTGCTTCGATGATCCTCGAGAGAATTCACACAAATGTGTGTTGACCATTCTCGGTTGCTTCAATAACAAAACACATGTATTATGTTATTTTTGTTGATGACTATTCTCATAGATGTTGGATCTACTTCACGCATAAGAAGGATCAAACATTTTCAAAGTCCTGTGAGTTTAAAAAATTGGTAGAGAAGGAATCGAGGAAGCAAGTGAAGGCTCTGCAGAGCGATAATGGTGGTGAATATATCTCAAACAAATTCAAAGACTTTTGTAGCAAATAAGGAATTCGAAGAGAACTCATAGTGCCTCATAACCCACAGAAAAATGGGGTCGTGGAGAGGAAGAACAGAACAATCTTGGGTGTTTCACGAGCTATGCTACATGACCAGGGCCTACCAATGCACTTATGGGCGGAAGCATGCAACACTATGGTTTATGTGCAAAATCGTTGTCCTCATAAAGTACTTGGCATGAGTACACATGAAGAATATTTTACTAGTAAGAAGCCGAATATTTCTCATTTAAAGATTTTTGGCTCATATTTTTACATTCATGTGACCAAGGACGCCAGGAAGAAGATGGAGCTGACTGTAGAAGTTGGGATATATGTGGGGTACACAGAAACACCCCATAATTATTATGTGTATTTTCCAAACAATCGGATGGCTATGGTGTGATGGGATATAAAATTCAATGAGGAGAAATCCATGAAGTTGTCGCTTGAGAGGGAGCTACACTTGCATGCAGAGGAGGAACTTATTGTTCCCAAAGATGAGCCTCAAGATGTGGATCAGCCACAAGAGGAGGATCATGGAGTGGAGGAGTCCACTCATGCAGAGCCAAACATTAGAACTCGCAGAAATCATACCACAGAAGCTGAGAGGTTGAAGCTTGATGCGGCACAGAATGTAGAAGTCCCTACTTCACAGTGAAGAGAGAGACAATCACTTGGCCAATTCACTGGATACATGGTTCTCATGAGCAAGTGTATCGTGAAAGAGCCATCTTCCTTTGAGGAATCAGCATAGGATCCCACATGGGTAGATGCCATAGTGGAGGAGTATGACTCCATTTTCAGAAATAATTCTTGGGAAATTGTTCCAAGGCCGGTTGGTAAATTAGTGGGAGTTTCAAGATGGATCTACATGGTAAAGAAAGCTGCTGATGGGAGCGTTGAGAAGTATAAGGAAAGATTTGTTGCCTGGGACTTCTCACAGATCGAGGGGACCGATTATGAAGAAACCTTTGCACCTGTCACATGGTATTCTTCCATAAGGACCATCCTTGCTCTCCCAATGCAGATGGGTTGGCACATTCATCAGATGGATGTGAAGATTGTGTTCCTTAATGGGTTCATTGAGGAAGAAGTGTACATTGAGAAGCCTGAAGGATTTGAGATCTTCAGCATCGAGTCGCATGTGTGCAGACTTAACAGAGCGTTGTATGGGCTGCAGCAAGCACCCCATGCTTGGTACACACATATCGAAAGCTATTTCATTGGACTTGGCTTCACCAAGAGTGAGGCGGATGCAAACCTATACCAGATTGTGGTGGAGGGTAAGCTTTTAATAATTGTTCTTTATGTTGATGATTTAATACTAACGGGTGATGAGCAGTTGATACAGTCATGCAACTAGGACCTTGCAAAGGATTTTGAGATGAAGGATTTGGGCCTCCTTCATTATTTCCTTGCATTGGAAATATGGTAGCGAGAAGGTGAACTATTTGTGTCTCAAGGCAAGTATGCTCCGGAGATACTTGGTAAGTTTCACATGGAGGATTGCAAGCCCATAGATACTCCTCTTCCAGGAAACTGGAGGAAAGAGGATGCTACATTGGTAGAGGTAGTGGATGCTACTATCTATTGACAGTTGGTGAGTTCGCTCATGTATTTAGTTAATACAAGACCAAACATATGATATGCAGTGAACCAGCTTAGTCAAGCGATGCTTAAGCCTACCAAGCACTTTTGGAAGGCTGCCAAGCATGTCCTGAGATATCTCAGGGGCACATTTGAGTATGGCTTATGGTACAGACAGATGGATGAGGTGAAGTTGTATGGCTTCACAAATGTAGGTTGGGCAGGCAGCCCAATGGATAGAAAGAGAACATTAGGAGGGGTTTTCAATATCAGATCTACAATAGTTTCTTGGTACAGCAGGAAACAAAGATCTGTGGCACTCACTTCAGCAGAAGCAGAATACATGGCAACAAGTCAAGCTGCATGTGAGCCTATCTAGATGAGGAAGATCCTGGTCAGTTTGTTCGGTTCTCATTTATATCCTACAGTGATTCATTGTGATAATCAGAGTTGCATTAAACTCTCGATTAATCTTGTGTTTCATGATAGATCTAAGCATATAGATATCCGGTATCATCATATCAGATATTGTGTGTAGCGGAAGATCATGTTGCTTCAGTACATTCCTACAGAATATCAGGATGCAGATATTTTGACTTTGGTACTCACCAGGAGAAAATTCGAATACCATAGAGACGGGATGGGGTTGAAGGATAATCCCTATCTTTTTTAGAGGGAGTGTTGAGATTCAACAAGATGATGAGCTTAGTGAAAATTAAGCACCTTCACTAAGTGGGGCTTGGAGGCTATTATTTTGTGTATGTCTATTTTTAGAATGGTGAGCATATTCTAAAGTTAGCAGGATGTTGATTGTAGATGGTTGAGAAAATTCTATCTTTGGATGAATTTCTATTTTTAGAAGATTGGGCAAATTCTATTTATATATCGCTAATCTAAAAGTATATGCATGTTGATTATTATTAGCCCTTAATAATAATCATACAATAAACAGTAACTTATTCTCTTGGAGCACTTTATTTCAGTGAACAAATGTGGCACATCAGTGTGCTGAAGGAATTACGCAATTCCTAGGGTGGTTGGTGACCCATGCATGGAAAACTTCGTTATAACTGATTGTGGCAAGTTGTAACAGAGTTGGAAGAATAGTTATGTGAGTTGTTATTTATTTTAACTCAGTTAAGTGAGTTAAACTCTGTTGTGCTAGTTATATCTAGTTTTAACTGAAGATACACTAGTGATAGATGAGTGAATTAATTATTTAATTAATTCACAAGTAGTGTCTTACGTGCAACTAAAAAAATATAATAGTTAACTACTTTCATGTTAGATCCAGTGGAGAGATAAGTGAAAGGGTGAGATGGACTATCAGTTGTGACTATAGTGATGCATTCAATGCATCTACACTAGAAATGGAGATGCCAATGAGGATTGCACAGTCAAGGCAAGAAAAGATAAAATTCATTCTGGGATCTTCTTCAACAGGGATTGTGTAGTAGAGGCAGGCTATCAGGAGGCAAGAAATTGGTGCACAGATATGAAAATTTCTGAATGACAGTGTGTGACAATTTTTTATTGTACTGGGAGCTCCATGCTGTGAGCTTTGTATGAGATTGTTACATGTTCCATTGATATACATAATATATGATAGTTGGGGTTTTTAACTTTAAGATTTCCCGATAAAAAATTCTTGTTATGTGCGATTGATTTGCTTCATATGTGTTTTGCAATTGGAAACTTAATTTCCGCAAAGAATTAAGTGGAAGGATTCTGTATTTAACATAAGATTAATTTTTCAGATCAAGAGAGTCTGGTAATATACATGCACTTGTATAATTTCTACATTATTAACTCAATCATTAAGGTATATATTAACAATAAGGTATATATTTTAATACTTTGATTAACTCTATTATTAAGGTATAGAGAAAGGTGTCGAATAGTATTGAGACCATGATGATTAACTCAATTATTATGGTGTAGACCAATGTGTTGAATACTATTGAGACCATGACTTCTTGTAGTTAAAGGTGGGAATTAATCCACTTGAATAACTCAAGTATGAACCCATAAGTGATTTCTTCTAGTAGAGGGTGGGAATTAAATCACTTGTGAATAACTTAAGTATGAACCTATAAGTAATTTGAGAATGGAATAAGTAATTGGAATTGGAATAAGTGTTTGACATATCTCTTATAAAGTGAATTACCTTAATTTAATTATTCATATAGGAAGTTAGTGGAGATCATTGTGGTGAATTACCTTAATTTAATTATTCATATAGGAAGTTAATAGAGATCAATTTTAGTAGATGACCAAAACAATGGAAATAATGGAAATAACGTTGATCTCTTATAAAATTTAATATTCCCAATTAGTCCTGTTGGCATTCCTATGTTTTGGCAGATTTGGCAATACCAAAAGATAAGACAACATCAAACCACTTTGGGGCCCTAGGATCTAGCCCTCCTAGACCCAGAGAGGGATCTCTCCAATAAAACAAAGAATGATATATCTTTGAAAGTTAAAACGAGATTTTAGGCTAGTTATGAAGAACAAAGGGGGGTTTTAAATGATTTGGTTGGTTGGTTGCTAGGCTGGTCATGAGATCATAGACTGAGAAAGTAATAAGAGAAAAGGACAAAGCAGCATGATGTTTTGGCAAAGAGGATAGGTCAAGAGAGTGCCATCCATTGGGCTATGGATTCGTGAAAGGAGAATTACTTGCAACAACTAGCCAAGGCTTTCAGAGGGCAAGTCATCTACACTAAAGGATCTTTTTAGATAGATGGTGGGATGGAACATTAAGGATTGAAAGTGAAAGAAGGAAAGCAACCCAATTTCTATCTATAGATCAGGTCAGAGGTCATTTAACTCCAGACCTGCTTGGACATACTCATAGGCAACTCTCAAAGGAGGAACAAAGGGGTAGCTTATAGATCGGACCAAAGGTCATTTAACTCCAGGTCACCTTTAGCATGCTCCAAGGGAAAAACAGAGATAAGTTTAACAGGACTAGGGTCTATAGATCAGTGAAGGACTTTGAACCTTCAATGCTTTGACACCAGCAAGAAACATCCAAGTAGAAAACCACGAATCCATACATTAGCTAGCAACATATGGAACCATTACACTTGTTAAATTAGCTGAATTTACTCTTAGATTCACTATCAGTAGAAAACATTAAAGGCAAGGAGAGCAGAAACATAGGGTACCTAACAAGGGTAAATCCTATGCTATATTTCTGATGCAAGCCAGCAGCAATGAACAACATGAAAGTGTAAATAAAAGACACATAGAGAGAAACATCACCCGTAGTAATAGACCAGGATCCTATGAAATGTGCTTGATTAATTGATGAAAAACTAGTCACATACACTGATATCAATCGCTGAATACAATCCAAAATTTCTCCTCCCAGCCTACTACATACAAACTACTCTGCTATTCCATCCCAAGACTATTCTAACAGTCAAAATGAATCTCTCTAACAGCAATCGGAAACAACCGAAAAAAAATATTTACAATATGCTCTCAGGATTACTTATAGGAGAATGAATAATATCAGGAGTAGATACAAATTAAATGGATCCATTAAGACAGAGTGGTGGAAGATTCCAAGCCCAATCTACTTAATAGCTCTGCACTATACTCTGTAGACCAGTTCAGAGATCTCTGTCGGGTCAGATTTGACCTTGGGTGTTTCGTGAAGTCCTTCTGGCTATTTGGAACTCTGCGCTAGCCTTCTGGAATAAATGACATGGATGGGAAAACTGTAGGTTTCTCCATACCTCCATAACTGCTGTCCAGACAGTCTTTAAGAAGATTTTGTCAGTGAAATACGTTTAAGGGCTCAAGGAGGCATGGAGACTCTATAGGAAGGTGTCCTTTTGGAGAAACAGGCTCTTCTGTTATGTAGCGTTGTTATGACTTGCTGGTGCGCTCATTAGTCTTCAAGCTGAGCCTTAATCCTTTGAATGTGGGATTAAGCATAAATTATATCAATAATAAGAATTAACCCCTTTGAGTCTCTTCTGCTGATACGCTGGGTGAAGCTGAAATGGCCTCTTTGCGACCCCTGCACAATAAATTAAATCAATTATAAAATCCGGGGACAGTGGCGGAAGAAATGTTGTGGAGGCCCGGAGGAATGGTGGCGGAACTGTAGAAACGACGGTCGTGGAGGAAATAGCTGAAAATGCAATGAAATGGAGTTTTGATGAGAGGATGAATGAGGGTCGTCCGATCATAGGGGCAGATGAAGATCGAAGGTCGGGATCAACAGACGAAGGGTTAATACTCAATCAGGCGGAGAAATAACATTAGTGTAAACCGTGAGGTTTAGACCTTTGGAGGAAATACAAAGGAAATCGAATGAAACATATGAAACGGGCTTGATGTGGGACCCGGTTATGGGCAGAGGGTGATTCAATATGGGCCGTTGATCTCAGATGAATGGATGGCTATGATCAAATCGGGGGGTCGCAATCGGGGGAGGCAGCGAGGTGACACCTTAACACTTGTGATTGCGATTGGAGCGATGGTGCGATTAAGCGCCAACTGTTGGATCATGCAGGAGATTAACGACGAAGATTAAATCGGCGGGGTAAGATAGGCGGGGAGTGATGAGATCTAGACCGTTGGATCTGAAGAGATCAACGGTTCTAATCAAATCAAGAAATCGCAATCGGAGGAAACAGAAGGGTGGCGCAACAAGAAGTTTCGATTGGCAATTAGCGATTACACGCCAGCCGTCGGATCTGGAAATAGATCGACGACCCACGGTTAATCGGAGGGGTTAGTGAATAGGGGCGATGGAGGGGAGCGTGATAAATCTGGACCATTGGATCGGGGGGGTTGGACGGCTTAGATTCAATCGGGGGATCGCAATCGCAAGGGGCGGAAAGTGGCATCGATTGAAATTTGCGATTGCGATTGGAGCGGGAGTGCGATGGCCGTCAGATTTAGAGGTGGATCGACAGTGGAGAGGGCCATTAGAGGGTTCACAATCGGGGAGCACAGAGGAGGTATCGCGATGCGATCAGCACCAAGCCATCGGATCTGTATGGATCGACGGTGGAGATCGCGGCACGGGGCTTTCAGAGCAAAATTCAATCGCATCAGGAAATTTGGTTTAACAAAGAAACGCTCTCGCCCGAAACTTTGTGATTGCTATTAGCGCCTGGGGCTTAAGCGCTTGGTCTTGGGCACGGGCATATGGGGAAGTGGTTTGCGGGGCTGGCGGAAAAAGGGCTAAGCCCTAATATAAAGTGAAAAGTGGGTTTTTTTCCCATTTTAATGCAATTTTCAGGTTAGGAAGGGGAACAATAGAGGGAAAAAGGGTGGATTAGATCAAACAAGGGGTGTAGGTAGGATTTAAAGGGGATTTGGGTATGTTTTAGAGGGTTAATGGGGGAGAGAGAGAGGAGTTAAAGGGAAGAAAACAAAGATTAAAAGGGAACGGAATAAGAGGCAAAAGGGGCCTTTTGGGCATTTTCTTCACAAATAGAGAGGCTTTATAATTGGAAACAGCAGTGGGGATTTATCAAAGGAAAAGAGCATGAAGAGGCTTCAAGGATGATGTTTTTTTAGAGGGAAATGCATTCCTTGAAGGATCGAAAACATTTTAGCCCCCTATTTGCTTATCAAAAAATTTATGGGGGGCTAACAGTGGCTCCACATGGGGATGGCTTCTTCTTGAAGGAGTCAAGAATCCATAAAGTGATCTTTTGTTAAGCCCCTATATTAATAGTGTAGCCCCTTATTATGTTAGTGTAGCCCCCCCTTATTGTTATTGTTGTACCCCTGTAACCCCCATATTGTTATTATTGTGCCCTTACATTATTATTGTTAGGTCGGCTAGGATTACATTGTGGCCCCACTAGGATTATATTGTGCCCCATGGACTCCTATATATAGAAGGAGGTTTTGTTCATTTGTATCATCCAAGAATTGTGCATTTATGTAATGTATTGGAGGTTTCCCTCGAAGTGGCTTATTTCTAAGGCGTTTATATCTCTTTTCTTCTATTTTTGAAGCCGGTTCCACAACATTGGTATCGTAGCTTTGGGATTCTAGGTTTCGCTGCTCCAAACAGGTCATCGTGGAATTTTCGCTATAACTTTTTTTCTACGAAGCTCAGAAGCTGAAATTTTTAGGGTGCGAAGCCGGAAATCTTGAGGAAGGTTGTCTAAAAATTTCAGATCTTGGTTCGCAATATTTGAGGAGATATCATCTGTGGAAGTTAGGTATCTTTTCGTGCTCCTAAACAGGTCATCGTGGAATTTTCGCTATAAATTTTTTTCTACGAAGGTTCAGAATCTGAAATTCATATGGTGCGAAGCTGAAATCCTGAGGAAATTTGTCAAAAAATTTCAGAGCTTTTTTCGTAATATTTTTGGAGATATGATCTATGGAAGGTAGTGCTTTTTCAGGCTCCTGAATTGCATCTCAAAGAGGTGATCGTGGGAAAAGTTCAATAACTCTCTCTCTGGGCATCGGATTGAAGTTCCGTAAAAATTGGTCGCAATTACACAGACTAACGTTTCTGGGCTATCAATTTCAGAGACTAAGGACAAAACAGTGACACGGGGAAAGTCGTACAAGTTCGCTCTACTAAACCAGTCCAGAATTAGGTCATTGTGGGAGATTGGACACAACTTTGTCTTGGAGAATCCAAATCAGGTCAGACCTGTGGCATTTGAAAGAAGCTTCAGAGATCTACTAAAGGGCTGAATTTCAGATATCGAAGATTTTCAACTATAGAGATAATTCAATTTCAATATCGAGCTCCTCAAAAGCAAGTAAAAGGTGTGTATTTTTTTTTCCAAATTGCATAAGTCTTGTTTGAATAATCAAGTTGAATTGATTCCAAGGGCATATTGTAGAATAGATATCAGTATTGGATTCTAAAATGGCTCCTAAAAAGAATTCAACGCCCATTAAGCCTTTAGAAGGCTCTACTATGACTCATGAAGACGAAGAATGGCAACATGACATATCAAAATTACAAGAGAAAATGCAACAAAATTCGATCTCGCAAAGAGTAACAAAAAATGAAATGGAAGTCTTTAAGAAAGGAGTTGAAGCTAAGATGGATGGTTTGAAGAAAGGAATGGAATCTAAGATGGATGGCATGGAAGTAAAGATGGAAGGTTTGAAGAAAGGCGTGGAAGGTAAAATGGATGGTGTGCAAGCTAAGATGGATGGCATGGAAGTGGGCATGGAAGCGAAGATGGATAACATAAAAGACAACATAGAAAACATGAAGAATGATCTAAAAGCATGCATGGAAGGCTTGATGACAAGCTTAAAACCAGAAATGATTCCTAATGGCGGAAATATAGAGAAGAACTCCTCATGATGAGAACAAAATAAATGTTAATCGTGATTTCATAAACTCTAATGTTGGAGGGAAGAACCACCATATTCCAAAAATGGATATGAGGAAGTTTGATGGAAAGGATCCTGTAACATGGATATTACAGATGGAGCAATATTTTGATCTCAATAATGTGCAAAACACACAAAAAGTACGCATTGCAACTTTACATTTAGAACAAAATACATTGTATGGTATCGATGGCTTTGCTCCCGTAAAAAAATGTCACTTGGTCAATATTTACGGAGGAAATGATAGCACATTATGAGGATACAAAGAGCAACACCTTCTTTAGCCAATTGATAAATCTCAAACAAAAGGGTTCAGTGGGGGAGCACATTGAGGACTTCCAAAAATTGAATATAAGGGTAACCGATATTTCAGAGGAACACAGGATTGATCTCTTCATAGGTACTTTAAAGGATAACATCCAACATGAAGTTCGCGTTCGGAACCCCATTCATTAGGAGAAGGCATTCGTGTTGGCAAGAAAAGTTGAATGTAAAATTATGCAACATGGAAGTCTACTACTCAATTCTATAAAGAAGGAAAAGTGGCTACATCTAGAATTCAACAACCTACAAGTTTGACACCACAAAAATTCGAAGAAAAAAGAGCAAAAGCGCTTTTCTATAGTTGTGATAGCGAATACCCTAAAGGTCATAAGTGTGTTGAGACGAAATTATTTTACATATATTTTTTAAAAAAGGAAGAAAATGAACAAGAAACTTGAAAAGAAGAGGATATACACCAAGAAGCAACCTTAGAGAAAGAATAAATGAATCTGACCATATCTTGTAATCCATTCTGGTAGGCATTACCACTCTTCAAGCTCTCAAGATAGAAGGACATATCAAGAAGAAAAAGGTAATAGTGTTGATTGATTCAGGTAGCACCCATAATTTTATTCATTGTAAGGTAGCCAAGGAATTAAATTGTTTCCTATACCAGCACCAAAATGTCAAGTGATGGTTGCAAATGGAGGAACTATAAATTGCTCTATAAAATGCCATAATATCAAGCTAACCATGGGTGGATATGTATTAAATAGTCCAATGCTTTCCATTCCTATGGGAGGTGCTGATGTTGTACTAGGAGTACAATGGTTACAATCTTTGGGGATGGTATCTTTTAATTTTCAAGAACTTTTCTTGAAATTCTTTCGAAGGAAAGGAAGTCGAACTACGGGTATTGAAGGGAAGCCAGAGAAGATAATAAGATCTAATGTCATGAAAAATCTTCTAAAGAAAGAACAACGAGGCATAATTGCACAATTATGCTCACTAGAAGTTCCAACATCAAAATCATCTATTTCTGCAGATCTCTAAAAAGTATTGGACAATCATTCCAAGGTGTTTGAAAATCCCAAAGGACTCCCACCTATTCGTGATCATGATCTTGCTATTCATTTTATTCCAGGAAGTGTTCCTCCAAACATCAGTCATTATAGATATCCTTATGTCAAAAAGAGCGAAATTGAACGTATGATTGCAGAAATGTTAAAGGTGGGATTAATTCAACCTAGTCAAAGTTCTTTCTCTGCTCCTGTAGTATTGGTACACAAGAAGGATGGATCATGGTGGATGTGTCCAGATTATAGGGAGATCAATAAGCTCAACATTAAAGATAAAAATCCCATTCCTGTGATTGATGAATTATTGGATGAATTAGATGGAGAAATTTATTTTACCAAGTTGGATCTTCATTCAGGATATCATCAAATTAGAATTAAGACTGAAGATATTTCAAAAACAACATTTCTAACTCATGAGGGTCATTATGAATTTTTTGTCATGCCTTTTGGCCTTACCAATGCACCTTCTACATTTCAAGGATTGATGAATTCCATTTTCAAACCCTTCCTTAGAAAATTAAGTAGTATTTTTTGATGATATACTAATCTATAGCAAGTCTTGGAAGGATCATGTTGAACATGTTGACAATGGTGCTCAAACTATTGCAGGAGAAACAATTATATGCAAAAGCATCCAAATGTTTCTTTGGAGTACAAGAGGTGGAATATCTGGGTCATATTATATCCCACGAGGGTGTTAAAGTAGACCCTAACCTCAAATATGCAAAACCAGTCACATACACTGAGCTCAATGGCTGAATACAATCCAAACTTTCTCCTCCCAACCTACTACATACAAACTACTCTGCTATTCCCTCCCAAGACTGTTCTACAGAAAAACTGAATCCCTCTAACAGTAATCGGCAACAACCGAACAACAACCTTTACAATATGCTCTCAGGATTACTTATAGGAGAATGAATAATAGCAGGAGTACATACAAATTAAATGGATCCATTAAGACAGAGTGGTGGAAGAGTCTGAGCCCACTCTGCTTAATAGCTCTGCACTGTACTCTGTAGACCGGTTCAGAGATCTCTGTCGGGTCGGATTTGACCTCGGGTGTTTCGTGAAGTCCTTCTAGCTGTTTGGAACTCTACGCTAGCCTTATGGAATAAATGACATGGATGGGAAAACTGTAGGTCTCTCCATACCTCCATAACTGATGTCCAGACAGTCTTTAAGAAGCTTCTGTCAGTGAAATATGTTTAAGGGCTCAAGAATGCATGGAGACTCTGTAGGAAGGTGTCCTTTTTGAGAAACGGGCCCTGCTGTTATGTAGCGCTGTTATGACTTGCTGGTGCACTCATTAGTCTTCAAGTTGAGCCTTAATCCTTTGAATTCGGGATTAAGCATAAATTATATCAATAATAAGAATTAACCCCCTTGATTATGTTCTAATTATACGCTGGACGAAGCTAAAATGGCCTCTTTGCAACCCCTACACAATAAATTAAATCAATTATAAAATCCGGGGACAATGGCGGAAGAAATGTTGTGGAGGCCCGGAGGAATGGTGGCGGAACTGTAGAAATGGCGGTCGTGGAGGAAACAATTGAAAATGCAATGAAATGGAGTTTTGATAAGAGGATGAATGAGGGCCACCCGATAATAGTGGCAGACGAAGATCGATGGTCGGGATCAACAGACGGAGGGTTAATAGTCAATCAGGCGGAGAAATAATGTTAGTGTAAATCGTGAGGTTTAGACCTTTGGAGGAAATACAAAGGAAATCGAATGAAATATATGAAACGGGCTTGATGTGGGACCCGATCATGGGTAGAGGGTGATTCAATATGGGCCGTTGATCTCAGATGAATGGATGGCTATGGTCATATTGAGGGATTGTAATTGGGGGAGGCAACGGGGTGACACATTAACACTTGCGATTGTGATTGGAGCGATGGTGCGATTAAGCGCCAACCGTTGGATCACGCAGGAGATTAACGAAGGAGATTAAATCAGTGGGGGAAGACAGGTGGGGAGCAATGAGATCTGGACCATTGGATCTGAAGAGATCAATGACTCTAATCAAATCGAGAAATCACAATTGGAGGAAACGGAAGGGCGGTGCAACAAGAAGTTCCGATTGGTGATTAGCGATTACACGCTAGCCGTCGGATTTGAAAATAGATCGATGGCCCATGGTTAATCGAAGGGGTTAGTGAAGAGGGGTGACAGAGGGGAGTGGGATAAATCTGTACCACTGGATTGGGGGGTTTTGACAACTCAGATTCAATCGGGGGATCGCAATCGCAAGGGGCAGAAAGTGGCATCGATTGGAATCTGCGATTGCGATTGGAGCGGGAGTGCGATGGCCGTCGGATTTAGAGGTGGATCGACGGTGGAGAGGGCCATCGGAGGGTTCACAATCGGGGAGCACGGAGGAGGGAATGTGATGCGATGGTGTGATGCAATTAGCGCCAAGCCTTCGGATCTGTATGGATCGACGGTGGAGATCGTGGCGCGGGGCTTTCAGACCAAACTTCAATCGCATCGGGAAATTTGGTTTAACAAATAAATGCGCTCGCCCGAAACTTTGCGATTGTGATTAGTGCCCAGGGCTTAAGCACTTGGTCCTGGGCGCGGGCATATGGGGAAGTGGTTTGCGGGGCTAGCGGAAAAGGGGCTAAGCCCTAATATAAAGTGAAAAGTGGGTTTTTTTTTTCCCATTTTAATGCAATTTTGAGGTTAGGAAGGGGAACGATAGAGGGGAAAAGGGTGAATTAGATCAAAAAAGGGGTGTAGGTAGGATTTAAAGGGGATTTTGGTATGTTTTAGAGGGTTAATGGGGGAGAGAGAGAGGAGTTAAAGGGAAGAAAAAAGAGGTTAAAAGGGAATGGAATAAGAGGAAAAAGGGGCATTTTGGGAATTTTCTTCACAAACAGAGAGGCTTTATAACTGGAACTCAACAGTGGGGATTTATAAAAGGACAAGGGCATGAGGAGGCTTCAAGGATGATGTGTTTTCAGAGGGAAATGCATTCCTTGAAGACTCGAAAACATTTTAGCCCCCTGTTTCTCATTGTCAAAAAATTTATGGGGGGCTAACAAGTCCTAAGCTAATGGGAATATTAATTTTTGTTTTATTTTTCTGGTTCATGAATAAAAATGTAAAGGAGGTTCATAAAACTCATAAAAATTAAATAAATCAATGCCAAATGTGAAAAAGACTAAATATTGGCTATGTAAGCAAGCACCCTTAGGTGTGAAAGGGACTGGATATTTTGGCTGGTGTTAGTATGAATCTTGATTCGAGGTGTATGAAAAAATACCACTTTAGCTGTGCATAACTTACAGCCCTAACAGTATAAATGACTGCCAATATCTTCAAATTTGTAATTAGATGATCAAGACAAATGCTATAAAAATATACATCTATGCATTAGAAGAAATTAAACAGTAGAAAAATAAGATTTACTCCATAGATCCAATAGAAAAGACAAGAATATATCCAATGAATATTTTTATTAATGGCACCTGGGAGGAAAATACAAGAGGGTGTTCCTTGTTCTCCTCAATGGGATGGGTTCTTGTGAGTTCTCAACACTTCATATTTAGAACTTCTCTCTCTTGATGGTGTAGAAAACCCAGGCAAAAATGGAAACGTATGGCTATGATTATAGATCAATAGCCAGACCAAGTGTTGAGATCCAAAGTGATCTTTAGGCAACAAAAGCTAACAAATTAATGGGAAAGCCCTTCTATTTATAACAAAATATTGAGTTATTCTAGAGATTGGTATATAATTAAAATATTATTAACCAAATCTAGATCCAAATTTTATGGAATATTTTATTATATTTGTTGGAGGGAAAAGGAATTTGACTTGAGTCAAATCCCCTTATTTGTAAATAATAAATAAATAAATGATTTATTTATTATTTTAAGGATGTGATTAAGTAATAATAAATAAATAAATTTTTATTATCATCTTAAGGATATGTTTGAGTAATAATCAAATAAATAATGATTTATTTAATTATTTAAGGGTGAATTAGTCATATTTAAAAAAGAATATTATTTAAATAATATTTAAACAATTATTGTTGAGATTGCAACAAGATGATGAGCTTAGTGGAAAGGAGTTGCCTTCACTAAGTGGGCCCACAGGCTATTTTTGGCGCAAAGTCTATTTTCAGACTATGTCTATTTTTAGACATATGGATCATGTTCTATGAGTTGTAGGATGCTATTTGTGGATGGTTGGTCAAGTTGGAAAAAATAGATGGACTTCTATTTTTAGACATTACGGAATCTATTTTTAGATTGCCAAGATTTAAAAATAGATATGTCGAATATATTAGCTCTTAATAATATTTGGACTCTAAACATTATCCTATCCTTGAGCACTTCGGCGAAGTGCACAAACATGTGGCACATGCAAACTCGATAGAAGGAATTACACTATTCCCGGTGGCTTAGCGGTGGAGCTATTGCATGGAGACTTAACGGTAACTCATGTGACGTAGTTTGGTGGAGTTAATGAGACAGATAGTGGAGTTGTGTTCGCCTAACTCGCTTAAAACATAGTTGAGCTAGTTGTATCTAGTCTAACTGATTGATACACTAGTGAGAGTGGTGTGAATTAATTATTAATTAATTCACTAATTATTAACTCATAAATCAACTAAAGAATACATCAGTTAACTTCAGTGCATGGACAGTTTCAATGGAGACCAGTGAAGAGGTAGGTGAAAGAGCAGTGTGACTGTCAGTTGTGACTATACTGGTGCATGAGTTTGCACCACACATTCATGGAAATGCCAATGAGGATTGCACAGTGCATACCAGAGGGATTCAAACTCAGATTGGGCCATTATTAATCTTGGATTGCGCAGTAGAGGCAGGCTAATAGGTGGAGTATATTGGAGCATGTGTTTTGCTAGATCTGAGCTTGTGTAGTGTGTAACAATTGGAGATTGTACTGAGAACTTGTGAGGAGTTTGTAAAATGATTGTTACATGATCTCTATCATTATAATATACAGATAGTTGGGGGTTTTCAACTTTAAGATTTCCCATAAATACAGTGTTTATATGCGTGATTGTTTATGGTTTTAATGTGCGCATGTGATTGTTTATATTTCCGCAATTAATGATCAATAGTAGAAGATGTTATGTATTATCTATGAAGCTCAAATAGTGTGTGATCAGGATAATATTGGTGAATAATTTAACATTTATTCAAATTTCTACATGGTATCAGAGCGATATTGATCATTGGAGCAATTTCAAGACATTGAAGCGGTTGAGTTTTGCGCTGGTGGAATTCGAATTTGCAGCAGTGTTTTCTTGGTGTCGAAGTTGAGATGTCTTTCAACGGATTGCGATTGGAGTATGCCCTTGAGGGCAGCTCGAATTATATTGCATGGAAGGATGTGTTTGAGGAGGTTTTAGATGACAATGGGTTGAAGGAGTTCATAGATGGCCGAAGTCCCAAAGCCTACTTCTAGCGATGCCGCCATACTTGACGCATGGCAAAAGAAGACAAGAAAGTGTCGAAGGATTCTCATAGGCAAGTAAGAAGAAATCACATAGTGTCCAGCTCGCATGGTAAGGCTTCTCCATTCTTGATGTGGAAAGCCTTGAAAGATTTATTCCAAAGCAAGAGCGACTCGCCGTAGGAAGTTGGCGCTCAAGGATAAACTTAGAAACATAAAGATGGAGAAAGGCGACAAAAGATGCCCTAGTAGTACCTCACGAAGTTCACAATGGATGAGATGGGAAGTGTGGGGGTGATTGTTGATGATGAGGAATTGGTGAGCTTGGTTTCCTTGGGCTTCCGAAGAGTTGGTATTCCTATCAGATCACAATGGCCTGAGAAATTTCCGTGATGGGAGCGACTTGGGGATGGGAGCGACTTTGGTCGGATCTTGTGCAAGAGGAGATAAGGCGAAGTACCAGGGATGGATCTTCATCAAATAACTATGATGAAGAGAATTGCGCTTTGGCTGCCAAAGAAAAGAAGGGGAAGAGCAAGAAAGCTTCTTAATCTGGTGCGAAAGGCAAGAAGCAGGACATGTCCAAGGTGAAGTGCTTTCACTATCACCAACACGGATATTATGCCACAAATTGTTCGCAGAAGAAGAAAAATAAACAGGTTGCTGGATCTGCAACTGGAGAGGCCTTAGCCTCGTAGTTTGAGCTGGATTTTTTGCTAATCGCATGCTTGGTTTCAAGTGTGATGGGTTTAGTGTGGTTTCTAGATAGTGGTGCGTCTTTTCACATGACAGGAGATCGAGATTTGTTTACTGATCTGGATGAGAAATATCTTGGAGTGCACATCGAGATGGGCTATGATGGTAGATACAGTGCGACCGGTATCAGTACCATTTCCTTTGAGAGGGAGTCTGGTAAACCCTTCGTATTAAAGGAAGTGATGTATGTTCTAGGATTGAAGAAGAATCTTATCCTCGTGGCGATAGAAGACAAGGGATATGATGTTGTCTTTAGCGAGGGAAAGGCTTTCCTGCGTAGTAAGGCAACTGGTGAGACCCGGAGGATAGGGGTTCGAGTTAAGAACCTTTATCAATTGCAGTTAGATGGCTGTGCAACAATGGCAGGCAAGGTAGAAGGAGTGGTGAGTCGAGATGATGGCGAGTTGTGGCACCGAAGATTGGGCCACCTTCACCATGGAGCTTTGAAGATACTGCAGTAGAATACTACTGGGCTTCCTAAAGGCACTCTTGCGCAGTCAGATCAGTGCAAGGGGTGTACCTTGGGAAAATTTGTGAAAGCCACCTTTCACGATAAGGATAGTCGCACCACGACGATCCTTGAGAGAATTCACATAGACATATGTGGACCTTTCTCAGCAGCTTCGATAGCAAAGCACAGGTATTATGTGATATTTGTTGATGATTTTTATCATAAGTTATGGATATTCTTCACGCAGAAGAAGAGCGAGACATACTCAAAGTTCTGTAAGTTCAAGGCACTGGTTGAGAAAGAATCGGGGAAGCAGGTGAAGGCTCTTAGGAGCGACAATGGTGGTGAATTCATCTCTGGAGAATTCAAGGACTTTTGCAACGTAGAAGGAATGCGAAGAGAGCTCATAGCACCTCATAACCCACAGCAGAACGAGGTTGCTGAGCGGAAGATCAGAACGATCGTGGGTGCTGCACGGGCGATGTTGCATTATCAGGGCCTTCCCATACACTTTTGGGCGGAGGCATGCAATACTGCAGTATATGTGTAGAACCGTTGTCCTCATATGATACTTGGCATGAGTACACCCAAGGAGGCGTTTTCTAGTAAGAGGCCTGATATTTCCCATTTTAGGATTTTTGGTTCACCTGTTTACATTCATGTGACGAAGGATGCTAGGAAGAAGCTGGAGCCAACTGCGGAGGTTGGGATATTTTTGGGGTACACTGATACACTCCACAACTATCGTGTGTATTTTCCAGACATCACAAGACTGTTGTGCGACGGGATATCAAATTTTAGGAGGAGAAAGCCATGAAGTGTTCGCTTGAGAGGGAGCCACACTTGCATGCAGAGGAGGAGCTATTAGTTCCTAAGGATGATTCTCAGGATGTGGATCAGCCACAAGATGAGGTTCATGGAGTGGAAGAGACCACTCATGCAGTGCCAACCATCAGAGGGCAGAAGCGCACTACAGAAGTTGAGCGACTGGCTCAAGATGCAGAGAAGGTTGTAGGAGCACCTACATCTCAGCGCAGATAGAGAGAGTCACCTGACCGGTATACTAGATACATGGCTCTTATGAGCAAGTGTATCATGATAGAGCCATCCACTTTCGAGGAAGATATGGAGGACCCCGCATGGATAGATGCCATGGTGGAAGAGTATGATTCGATTGTCAGAAACAGTGCATGGGAGATTGTCCCAAGGCCGGAAGGGAAATCAGTGGTGGGTTCGAGATGGATCTACAAAGTGAAGCAGGCAGCTGACGGGAGTGTGGAGAAGTATAAGGCAAGATTTGTTGCCCGAGGCTTTTCACAGATAGAGGGGATCGATTATGAGGAGACCTTTGCACTTGTCGCAAGGTATTCTTCCATACTGACGATTCTTGCTCTCTCAGCGCAGATGGGGTGGCACATTCATCAGATGGATGTGAAGACTGCGTTCCTCAACGGAGTCATTGAGGAGGAGGTGTACATAGAGCAGCCCGAAGGTTTCGAGATCTTCAGCAGTGAGTCGCATGTGTGTAGGCTCAAGAGAGCGTTGTATGGGTTGAAACAAGCACCTCGTGCTTGGTACACATGGATAGACAGTTATTTCACCGGACTTGGATTCTCCAAGAGTGAGGCAGATCCTAACCTATACCAGATTGTGGTGGAGGGTAAGTTGTTGATCATTTTACTTTATGTAGATGATTTGATTTTGACAGGTGATGAACTGTTGATACACTCATGCAAGGCTGATCTTGCAAAGGAGTTTGAGATGAAGGACTTGGGCCTCCTTCATTATTTCCTGGGATTGGAAATTTGGCAGCGCAGTGATGGACTGACGGAAATTTTCTAGAGTGATCTTTAGGCAACAAAATATGATGAGCTTAGTGGAAAGGAGTCGCCTTCACTAAGTGGGCCCGCAGGCTATTTTTGGCGCAAAGTCTATTTTTAGACTATGTCTATTTTTAGACATATGGATCATGTTCTATGATTTGCAGAATGCTATTTGTGGATGGTTGATCAAGTCAGAAAAAATAGATGGACTTCTATTTTTAGAAATACTGGGCGGAATCTATTTTTAGATTGCCAGTCTAAAAATAGATATGTCAAATATTATTAGCTCTTAATAATATTTGGACTCTAAACATTATCTTATCCTCTTGGAGCACTTCAGTTAAGTGCACAGATGTGGTAGATGCAGCTGACAGAAGGAATTGCGCTATTCTTGAGTGTTTAGTGGAGCTATTTCATGGAGACTTCAGTTAAAACTCAGGTGACAGAGTTTGGTGGAGTTGATTGAGGAAGTTAGTGGAGTTGTATTCAGTTTAACTCAGTTAAACATAGTTGAGCTAGTTGTATCTAGTCTAACTGATTGATACAATTAGTGAGAGTGGTGTGAATTAATTATTAATTAATTCACTAATTATAAACTCATAAATCAACTAAAGAATACATCAGTTAACTTCAGTGCATGGACAGTTTCAGTGGAGACCAGTGGAGAGGTAGGTGAAAGAGAAAGTGTGACTATCAGTTGTGACTATACTAGTGCATGAGTTTTCACCACACATTGATGGAGATGCCAATGAGGATTGTGCAGTGCATACCAGGTGGATTAGAACTTATATTGGGCTATTATTCATCTTGGATTGCGCAGTAGAGGCAGGCTAACAGGTGGAGCAGATTGGAGCATGTGTTTTGTTAGATCTGAGCTTGTGTAGTGTGTAACAATTGGAGATTGTACTGAAAGCTTGTGAGGAGTTTGTGCAATGAATGTTACATGATCTCTATCATTATAATATACAGATAGTTGGGGTTTTTCAGCTTTAAGCTTTCCCATAAATACTGTGTTTATATGTGTGATTGTTTATGGTTTTAATGTGCGCATGCGATTGTTTATATTTCCGCAATTAATGACCAATAGTAGAAGAGGTTATGTATTATGCATGAAGCTCAAATAGTGTGTGATTAGGATAATCTCGATGAATAATTTAACAGTTATTCAAATTTCTACAATTATTCTTAGAAAATAATAAGATAAATAATGATTTATCTAATTAATTTCCTTGTTTTGGGTTAAATATAACCATAAATATTAATTAAACTATTTTTTAACTAATTATTTCTTGAGGAAAATAAAAAAAATGTATGTTTATTTAATATTTCATTATGGGGTTTCGTGTTTAGACCATAAACAACTTAATAAAGGTAATTTACTAAGTTATTTTCATAGTGAAAGAAAATTTACTTGGAGTAAAATTGGTCTTACATGATGTACTTGGGTCCATCTAATGATAATAGGTTAGATGACCAAGAAATGGTGTAACAGATTGCCTCCCATCGTGCAAGCGTTAGGAGCTAATCGTATGCCCGAAGTACGTTGTAAGAACTCAATCACTAGACATCGAAGGGGAAGTCAAAGAGAGAGAAGTATAAGGTAAACCAAAGTGTTGAAAGACCTAGACCCTGAGGAGGTGACTTGCAGGTGCGACAAGTATTTTTAATGAGTGAGTACCTACTATAGGCAGTGGGGGAGGCATACCTATGCCCACCGAGGCAATAGTATAAACAATAAGGCACCTAGAAAACCACAGAACACAATAATAAAGTATATGCTCGCATAAACATGAGCCAGCTGAATAACATGATAATGAATCCTACATACATATTGTGCCTGGGATAATTGCTAGGACATGTATAATAAAAGCTGAGTACATGAGATATGAATGCAACCTAGATGCCCTTGAACACAGGAAATGGCTCTGAAAATCTGACTGATACATGCAAACAAAATGGCGCTGGAAGAGGCTAAGGCTGACATCATCAAATGTATGGAGCTGCATCAAAGGCTGTGATGAAGAGGTCATCTGAGTGTGTGGAGGGATGCCTGTAGGGCCACCCCCTCATGATGGTTGAGACATCTCACACACACTCGAGAATCATCAATGTTAGTTTTTGCATCACTGAACCATCAAGTATACGGATCTCGATCATGCTGAAAGGAGCTGGAGCTGAGAAACAATCAAGTCAAAGGGAAATAAGGAGTCCATTTGCCTGATCCGAGGCACCGAATCAAAGTGTAAGCTGGAACCAAGGTACACCACCCTCTAGGCCTCTTTTCTAAAATGAATGAGCTGATATCGACAGAAGGAGGTCCACCATAGGTGAGGCAATAAGGGATCCGCAACTAGGGCACGAGAGAAAATAGTAGAGTGACTGACAGGATGACACCAATGATGATGATGAAATGGGGGGAACTGAGTAGCGAACAGACGACTTCCCTTGTTAGAGCATAAAGGGCATGGATGACTTGGCAGCGACTAACAAAACCTCATGAGGGATAGGGGATAGTGGGACTGAAGGCCATAAGATGCGACACAAGAGAGGGACCAAGCAGTGAATGATGGAGGACTATAGCGGGATGCAAAGGGACTTGGAATAGACTCCATGAATGCAATGATGACTCAACTTAGATTCTCTAAACAAGGGTGACTCGATGGTGCTGCCACATATGTGAAGGGTCCAATGGGGGGCATAAAAGCATGAGTAGAAGATGGTAACTCATGATAAAAGTCAACACGATCTTGGACAAGTATGGAGGCAACATGGTTCCCCCTATACGAGTGTTTCAAGTGAAGAAATTCAATTTTGAGGAAGGGTGAAGCGGCGCTTCTTGGACAAAATGTGTCCTGGTGAAGTATCAAAAAAAAAGAAGCTAATAGATACCCATTTGACGGCTTGGTGAGATATTTCCAATGGTATATACAGTTCATCAAATTGAGCTATGTTTTGGTCACAGTAAGAGAAAGAAAAATCAGGGGTTTTATTTTAATAAGGAATTTTCCTTCCAAATTCAGTTATTTGCCGATGGAGCTGTGGTGAATGTCATGAGGAGAGGAGGCCTTAAATATTGCGATAATTGTAGCGGATAAACCGACCGTTGGAATTTGAGATCTATCAGTTGTAGGTAAGAAGCCTAATATTACACTTTCATTTCAGTGGATTGAAAGTTCAGTTTAGGTACCCAGAGCTCGTGAATAGGCCAGGTCGCACTTTTTGGGGTCTGTTCTCCGACCTGGGTAGTAATTTCTAGGCAGAAAAATGTGACCTGTCCTAGGAAATGACCTGAACAGTGCGACCTGTCAGAAAAAGGGGTTTTCAGTGTTGTTTTTGGCTGAGATCTGGAATTTTTGTGGTTGAGGGGCATAGGTGCCCCCAAGCATGTTTTGGACACGCCAAAATGTATTTAGAAAAAGGGAAATATAAACACAGTTTAATGATGTGGTGCGCCATTTATTTTCGGTATGGTTGCACAATTTGAGAAAGGAAATAGAGGATTACCAATCTCTTTTGATACTGCATATATGAATCAAATGGACTTAAAGTTTATAGGTTGGCACAAATGGTACTAATATCCCAAAGATAGTATTTGCGATAATGAACTGATGTTCTCCTAGAAAACCTATATGTTGGTCAACCACAATGTCTATGAGACTAGGTTGCTGATGAAAAATGAAGGAATTATGAGGGGTATCATCCCTAGAGTGATCTTAAAGTGATATGGGACTCTAAAGGTTCTTCTAAATGTGGAATAATAATGGGACTAGAGTCATCATGACTAGATTCACTAAGAGAGTGTTGAAGAACTTCTTCTCCTAGTCTCTCCAACATGCATGCCCCCCTTACCCAAACATTAGGTGTCAATGTAACAGCCATATGGTGCTTGTGGTTTGAATTCATGAGTTCGATGTAAGGGGGTAGATAAATTCAGGAGTGGTTGCTGCTTCCATAATGTCGTCATCGTAATAGAAGATGGGGTGACTGATGGAAGAAAGACCACCTAATGTGACGAAACAACCTTACTCCTAATCATGAGAGGAAAGGTTCGTATGCGCATCGTCACAAGGGGTAGCGGGAGGGTGAGTGGACAAAGGATCCACCGATGTTGAGACTAGGGAGGGGGCTGAAGGGAGGTCAGGCGAAATATCAGGGGAGGTCTCATCGTGGACTTCTGACCAAGGCCCCATTATCTCAACATTATAAGGGGAAAATTTAATGGGAGCCTATGTGTCCTCGGGTGTTGTCGAAGCAATATGCGAAAATAAGGGAGCGGGTGACTCATGGCACTCGGCCTCAAATTGGCGTAAGGCTTCTAAAGAGGAATGATACTCTTCGAGACGAGGACACACGTGAGTGTAATGGCCATGGAAATCACATAAAGCACAAGGGTGATTTGTGCACAATGGTTTGGGTTTCAGGATTGAATCAAGTATAGTGACATATACCTCTGGGATATCAGATTCCAGAAATGACTCATTGACCATGGACTTGAGGTGAGGCAATTCTGGGCAAGTATGGATGGCGTGGCCTACACCATCACACAAAGCACACTAGATGGTATGCTTTGGAGGCCGAGAGGGGGCAGGGTTTGTCAAGGTAGCCTTATCCTTTAATTCCCCCTTGTGAGCTTTTCCCTTCTTAACCGAAGCGGTCACAATGGGAGGTGGTTCCTTTTGAGGTGAATGAGGCACTGTTGTAGCGAGAGAATTCATAGGGACTGGTTGAACCAGGGTCAAAGCGAGATAAGGTTTAGGTTGACCAGGCGGGGTAGCAGCTGGAGGATTGAGGTACCATATGGGAATCCCAAGGGTCAGGTTACGAAGAGAGAGGGTGGCCATAACATGTACTATGTACACTCTTGGTGGGGGAGCTAGGAAAGATATTTGACCAGAGGGGTAATGACCAGCGGGACGACGCCAAGATGGTTGAGGTTGGGAGGAACCATCTCAGGAGGGTAAAGGGGGTCATGAGTACCAAACGACGGTGAAGGGCCAGGAGAAGAAGGTTTAGAAGGCTGATAAGAGGACATCATGAAAATATGGTAATTAGGGGAACCAACTGGAAGAGGTTGAGTGGCCACCTATCCTTCAGGTGGTTGGGTAGCCACAAATCCCTACTGAGGGAAAGGATCGGTAAGCACAACCGGTTGACTAGGTGTAGGACTGGGAGGAATGGAAGGAATGGCTTGTTGTCCTCTCAATGTTGCTTGAGACTCCCATAGTTGCCGCATATGTGGTAGAAGGGGAAAATCATGTGTATAATGACCATAAAAACCACAACACGAACAAGGCTTATTCGTACAAAGAGGCCTGTCCTACTTGGGCTAAGTGCTTTGTTGCTGGTTTGTAGTGTTAGGAGCATTACCTTGATTAGGTCCATGATTGATTGCATTTCCTCTTCCTCTTAGAGGGAGGAGGATTAGTCATGCCCTGCTGTGCGTACACCTATCCTAGAGGGGGTGGTGGTCACTGTTGCAAGGGTTGAGAAGGTAAGGGAGGAGGAGGTGCTAATGTTGGAGGAGTTGGAGCACCAGGCTATGAATACAAATAATAAGGAGGTTCGGTAGCAGTGTGGTAAACAGGAGGTTCGGCAAAAAGAGGAGGCATGTCGTATCTTGGATATGTGCTACCGGGAGGGGGAAAAGTGTCAAAGGAGCTGGCCCCTCCCTGAGAGAAGCCATAGCCCATGGGAGGTTGATCATACGGATTAAAGAGAGCTCCAATGATACCATCGGTAGCGTGAGATGCCCGGGGTGCGTTGGCACCACCAGTTCTAGGAAGATCGGGTAGGATGGTATAAACATATCCTGACTGAGCGTAGATCAGGTCACATTTTAACGCAATTTGGAGAGCGGCTTCTTCGGTTTGAGGAAATTGCGATGCGACATCTTTCCTAATAGGTGGCAAGAAAGTCCTAAGGAACCAGTCCATATAGACACGATCTTCGAAATTAGGGGATCGACATAGGCTCCTTATTCTACGCCATTTCTGAACATGTTCGGATAGGCAGGTCGCAGATGATTGACGGAAAGAGGTCAAGAGCTCAGTACTATTGTCGTAACGAAGGGGAAGCTGGAAATAAGACAAAAAATCCCAGGCTAGAGTCGCAAAGGTGGTATGAGAGGAAGGGGCCTGATCAACATACCACTTAGAAGCTTCACCTATAAGCATTCGTTGGAACAACCGAAGATGAACAAAGTCATCGGTAATGGAATTAGATGAACACCACATGTGGAAAGATCGAATATGATTTGAAGGATATTCTCCAGCAAAACCTTCAAATTTTGGGATGTCTGAAGGGAGCTTGGTTGGAATAGTAGGCCACTTAGAGTCATGGTGTATAGGGTTGTTTATCAACTGGTCGAAATTGGGGAGGCTGAGGCCTACCATGAAAGGGAGCAAGGGTGCGGCTGGGATAGTGTCTATTGCGGTCCCACTAGTGGTATTCCCGGTAGGAGGGCCAGGGTTACCACTAGTGTTGGGTACTGCACCAGACATGGTGAAGGTGACAGGGGGAGAACTGAAGGCGAAATGGGAAGGAGAACCCAAAGAACTAGAAGAAGAGTCGGAGTGCGAACTCGGTTGAGGACTAACTTGAATCCTCTGCGGAGGAGTAAGTCTCCCTACTGGAAACTAAGGGAGAAGGCCAAGAAGTCTCCGGGATGAATGCCTTGGTGGTGCAATGGTGACAACACAAACAAGGCACAAGGGAAAAAGAGATCAACAAGGGCATGGAGATGCAGGATCAAGTGATTACAATGTCGAAACAAGGGCAAAGAGGTGCAGGATCAAATGATTTCAATGTTTTAGAGTCTTTTCTTGGTGGTGTCAACCAAGCCCTTTTTCGCTTAGGGTGTGTGTGTAAAAGTGTGTAAATATTAATTTTTAAACCCAGAAATTCGTAGATAAAAATAAAAAATTTTGTTGTGTAGCTGTAAATAAACCTACAAATGACAATATATAGGCCTACAAAACAGAAAATAAACAGCTAATAATGCAATATTATAAACCCAAGGGGGCAGGTTTATCAACAATTAGTTTATATATGAGTAAAAAACTAATCTAAACACACTAAAAAAATGGCTAATGGATCTAGGGTCAAGAGGGATAGAGATCTAAAAGACAAAATCTGCTGGAAAGTGGTGAAAACAACAACAACAAATCAGAGGAAAATTGCTATAAAAAGAGGTGGCGAAAGGCTATCTCCAGGAGGGAAGCGGAGTGAACTCGAAAGGAAAACCCAAAAAAATCTAAATGAGGTGATTTGTATGGATAACAAGCTGATCTGAAGTGGATCTGAAGATGAGGTATCATATCTAAAAAAATGGCTAAAGACTCTGAAATTTCAGACAACCTGCAACAACAAACACTCTTCCACAAAAAGTGGAGGGTATTGAAGCCCTAGGGGGCTAGGTTCCCACTTAGTTGAGTGAAAAAAAACAAGTACAGGTCCAAAACGGGCGGAGATGGAGGTCAGACAACCCTGAACAGAGGCCCATCAAAACCCAAAAAACTTTCAGAAAAGTCCCTGCAGAAGTCCAAGTCGTAGTTTTTGGCCTGTTTTCAGCAGAGGTCACACTTTTTGGGCTGTAAAGTGTGCCCTGGAGGTCTAGGTCATAGGTTTTGGGCAGAAAAGTGCGACCTGCACTTTCGACACTCTCGGCGGCAGGTTTCAAAAAAAATTGTAGTTTTAGCTGCGGCTGATGTCTGTCACCTATGCAATGGGTCTGAAAACACGCGAAAGTTATAAGTTTTATAGTTTTAGGGTTTTATGGGTTAAAAAAAACATCAACAATGAGAAAAACAAGGGGCTGAAGAGAAATCCTAGGGTTTGAAGCAGCTGGATATGCAAGGATCAGAAAAACAACAACGATCGTAATGGTAAACCCATGTGGAGTCGCCAGTTGTTAGTATGAATCTTTATTCGAGGTGTACAAAAAAATACCACTTTAGCTGCACATAACTTACAGCCCTAATAGCAGAAATGCCTACTAATATCTTCAGATCTGCAATTAGATGATCAAGACAAATGCTACAAAAATCTAGATCTATGCATTAGAAGACATTAAACAATAGAAAAATAATATTTACTCCATATATCCAATAGACAAGACAAGAATATATCCAATGAGTATTTTTATTGATGGCACCTGGGGGGAAAACACAAGAGGGTGTTCCCTGTTCTCCTCAATGGGATGGGTTCTTGTGAGTCCTTAGCACTTCAAATTTAGAACTTCTCTCTCTTGATGGTGTAGAAAACCCAGACAAAAAATGGAAAAGTATGGCTATGATTGTGGATCAATAGTCAAACCAAGTGTTGAGATCCAAAGTGATCTTTAGGCAACAAAATGTGACAAATGAATGGGAAAACCCTTCTATTTATAGCAAAATATTGAGTTAGTCTAGATCTTGGTGCATAATTAAAATATTATTAACCAAATCTAGATCCAACTTTTGTGGAATATTTTAGTATATTTGTTGGAGGGAAAAGGTATTTGACTTGATTCAAATCCCCTTATTTGTAAATAATAAATAAATAAATGATTTATTTATTATTTTAAGGATGTGATTAAGTAATAATAAATAAATAAATGATTTATTTATCATTTTAAGGATATGGTTGAGTAATTTTCAAATAAATAATGATTTATTTAATTATTTAAGGGTGAATTAGTCATATTTAACAAAGAATATTATTTAAATAAGATTTAAACAATTATTCTTAGAAAATAATAAGATAAATAATGATTTATCTAATTAATTTCCTTGTTTTGGGTTAAATATAACTAGAAATATTAATTAAACTTTTGTTTAACTAATTATTTCTTGAGGAAAATCAAACAAATGTACATTTATTTAATATTTCCTTATGGGGTTTCCTGTTTAGACCATAAAAAACTTAATAAAGGTGATTTACTAAGTTATTTTCATAGTGAAAGCAATTTTACTCGGAGTAAAATTGGTCTTACATGATGTGCTTGGGTCCATCTAATGATAACAGGTTAGATGGCCAAAAAATGGTGTAACAATTGGGTCAACCATGACCAAATCTATAGCTTTGTCTTGGAGGAGTGACCATCAATGAGGCACAACGCAGTTTTAGATGGAGATGGCTTATGTGAAAGAAGCTATTTCATTGAAGGTGGTTTAGGGTTTATAAGCTCTTAACTTATAAAAGGAAGAGGATGGTAGCATGAAAAGGTTGTTGAATGATATTTGATTTCTAAAGTATTTTCTGTTTACACATACAACTTTCTTTGGTTTTTTAGCCTAGATTGCAAATGTTATTTAGTATTGGTTGTTCCTGATCAGGAATCCCACCTCTTCTCATTGAGTAGCTCTTAGGAGAGTCTTGTATTGCATAGTCCACTATTTGGCTTGAGGCCAAGCTTCTTCTTCCAACTACAACACAGATCCTGTTGAGGGTTTGGTTGTCTTTGAAAGCTGCAGCAGGTGGAGGCTAGATCTACTCAGATCTAGACCATTCTAGTGGTCCTTTTTAGTGGGGAAGGCTTCTATCCCATTGGCAAGAGATTATTGGATCATTGGAGCACCATTTTCAGATCTTGGTATGTGGCCAAACTTATTTTAAACCCTACAACACAGTTTTACTTCCAAATCTGCATTTTTATTGTAGGTGTTGTTGTAGGGTCTTTTGGCACATCTTCTAGAGGAGTGATTTTCAAGGTTTGGGTATATGCCCTTCACCTTTGAGATCCATTGAAGAGGATAATTTTATTGTACATATCAGATCAGATCTGAATATTCCTAAATATTTGAATATTTCTACAGATTTAGATCTCAGATCTACTCCTTGTATATGATCTTTTGCTAAAAACCCCAAGGGGATTTTGGAGAAGAATCTATCTAGTGCATGGATTTGTTATAGATATAAATTTTCATGCACTGATTTTCTCTAGATCTGCAGTGTAATCAACAGCTGCTACAGCTCAATAAAATAACGTTGTCAAGCTTTTTTCATTCATAATACATGGTTGCAACACCTCTTTTTGAGGATTTTATTCTATTGGAGACTTCTATTTCCTGTTGTACATATTATGGGCCATCTTATGCATATATTTTGTTGTTATAAATGTAAATAAAGAGTCTCCATATTGGCCTGCTACCTTGTCTTATATGATCTGTGTTATTTCTCTGCATATCTGTCTTATATTGTTGCATTCCCCATTTGGGAATATTACAGTGGTATCAGAGCATCATCTTGGCATAGCCTATGCATTCTAACAAGCCAATATGTCTTCTGAAGAAGAATAACCTCTTACTGACTGAGAGAAGAGGTATATCAACAAAATATATAAGAATAAATTTGATTACACCAATGACAATGAAGACAAGGGTAAAGCCCCTGTATCTGGAAGTGAAGAAGAAGAAAAGGATTTTGCTAAGATCCTTTTGATAGCCATGCAAGATATTGCTAGAGAGATCAAAGAGATGATATTTGAAAGAATCAAATAATCCCCTAAAGGATTCCATCTTGGAGAAAGCTCTGGAATGTCTCACCACTAGAATGTTCAACTAGTGCATCAGCCACAATTTTCCCAACGCTCTACCATGCCTACCTTTTTGGCTGTGAAAACTGAAGGGTTTCAAGAGCAAGAATCCCTTGAAGACTCATTCGAAGAGTATGAGTCTCAAAATCAGAGATTCCAATATCACTTTAGTTTTTAGGAGTTTTTTCACCTCAAGGACAAAAGAAGACCAGGGCATCATCATAGAGGTGGTGGATTCATTCAGAATCGTGATCAACATCACTCTATGGGTAGATTGTTTTTACCCAACTTTGATGGGTCATCCAAGTGTTCTGCCAAAGCATGGGTAGAGAATATTGACATATAATTTTAGTCGAACAAGGTTACATAGATGGAGGCTATCAAGATTGCAGTGCTTCACTTTGAAGGTGAAGCGCATGATTGGTGGTTCCATGGCTTGTCTACATTGGGTCATTCCAATGTGACTACTTATTCAGAGTTCACTAGAAGGCTGGTGGAAATATTTGATAGAAGATATCTAGAGGCACCATTCATGAGCCTTGAAAAGTTGAAACAATCAGGTAATAAAGAGTCTTACATTTCTGAATTTTTAAGATTATCTGTTATGGTTCCTGATTTGTCTGCAGCAAGAAGGGTGTATATGTTCATTGATGGCTTAGATGAACCTCATCATGGGTTGGTAAATCTACCAAGCCCACTACCCTGCATGATGCTATTGAAAGGGCTAGAGATCTTCAAGATGCCTTGCCAAAAGCAAAGTCGAGCTTTCATCATAAGCCCTCTTTTCCTTCAAAGGGAAAGGAAGAAAAAGCTACTCTTTCAAAGGAGAGCTCATACAAGAAGCCTCTTGATGAAGAAGTCCGAAGATATCTAAGAAAAAGGAAGCTATGCTTCACTTGCCAAGAATCATGGGCACATGGACATAGATGTGTTGCTGGAAAGGCACATTACATAGAGGTCTTCTCAGATTGTTAAGGAGGAAGAAGAAGATGAACCAAGAAGAGGTCACAACGCTGACACTGTAGGAGGAGAGCCAACACCATCGGGAGATATGGATTGATTATTTTCTCCTATTGGAGGGGATATTTCATATTTGAGAGGAGTACCTAAGTACTTGACCTTAAGATTTCATGTTTCCATATTGAATCAGAGGGTCTCCGTTTTGATTGACAGTGGGGCAACCCACAATTTCATTGATGCCCATCTAGTGCAAAGGAGGGAAATACCCATTGATACTTTTGGGGGATTCTCTTTTTTGGTCCTAGGATATATAAAAATGCAATGCATGCATTATATCCCATCACTTTCAGTCACCATGGGAACTTATACTTTGGTTGATCACATCTTTTTGGTTGACATACCGGACACCAATTTGATTTTGGGTGTTCAATGGTTGATTACATTAGGGAAAGTCACCCCTGATTGGAAAGCTTTGCAAATGGAATGGGTGGATAAGAAGAGTGGTGAAACTCAAATGATCAAAGGCATGCATACATACCCCTCACATACCACTTCCACACAAATATCAGAGATGTATTTGCGCAGTGGAAGTAAGGACCTTACAGTCCCATCTATCATGCTTATGAGGTTACTGCATGGGATACTCTTATCTAGGGAGGCCACCTGATTCAGTTTTTGTGGGAGATCTCTCACCACATGATGCTCCAAATTCAGATCCAGGAGGGATGGGAGCATTGGAAGACAATAATACAATGTTGGGAGGCTTGGGTAGGCTCAAGGAGGAGGGGGATTTTCTTCCCTTATCATCATCACCCACTCTCATTTCTAATTATGCACTGTGGGAGGAGAAGAATGGAAAGAATGGCTTTCCAAAATATACCTTTGGCATGGTAGATGTCAAGGTGGAGAGAAGAAACATGAAATACATCTCTGTTGATACATCATCAGCATTGTCATTTTTGGGCAGTTTAGATCCATATTGGAAATCCCAGCTGTTAGTCGATTATTCCAAGGATCTTCACACTTGTATGATACTTTATGACCAGTTGCATGAAGAGGGATATCTAGTCCATGAAGGAGTCAACTATCATCATGGTAGGATATTCTTGTCTAGAGCCTCCAAGCTCAAGGAGAAGTTTCTACAAAGGGCCTACAAAGAGTTTTGTTTCAGCCATACCTATTCCATGAAGATCTACAACATCATCATGAGAAGCTTTGAATGGGAAGGCTTTGGAAGCGAACTAAATCAGAATTTTCAATAATGCATGAACCATGTGGAGTTGGGACAACAACATGACTCTATGAAAGAGTTATTTCATCCATCTCTTCCTTCTTTTGAGAGAGGAGATAGATTTATACACCACTCCATTTATATGAGGAGGATTGTTGGTGAATAACATGCTCATGTAAAACATGTTTTATTTTCTGATTGTGTGCATTATTTCACCACGTTTATGTAGGCCATGACTCCAAGGAGGAGTATTATATCTTGTAAACTTCATGGCCGACATAGGGCCACAAAAATTTCTGAACTTGGCCACTCCCTTGGTGGACAAAGGGAGATTTATCATCATGATGGGTGCTTTCCTAAGGCACCAAATATATCTCACACTTTCAGCCATAGTGAGATAACATGGGCAGTAAGTAAGTGGTGGGAAAACCACTTACCACATCTAGATCTGATACAGGTAGGATATGCACTGCGCTGGTTCCACATATGGGACTATGACCCACCTCCATATGCTCAAATTTCTATTTGTTTGTACATATTTTTACTCCCATACATTGATGAGGTACTTGTAATTTTTATAGGAATGTATGGAGAGAGGATAGGAGGTATGCATGTAACTTATGGGATGGAGACTCTCTATGTATCTTATGCTACATGTTTTAGGGAGAGCATTGGGCCAACCATGCTTGTTTCATTTGAATTATTGTCTCCTTGGAGGAAACATTCATGGAGGGATGGATTGGTGAACACTTAGCTCATGGAGGAAGCTTATCTCATGATGGTGTCACCAATGGAGGAGGAGAAGAGTTGCAACACTCACCTTATCATTTGCTTGAGGGCAAGCAACGTTTGGGAGGGGAGGACTGTAATATTCCAAATAAGTCCTAATCTAATGGGAATATTCATTTTTGTTTTATTTTTCTATTTCATGAATAAAAATGTAAAGGAGGTTCATAAAACTCCTAAGAAGTAAATAAATCAATGACAAATGTGAAAAAGGCTAAATCTTGGCTATGTAAGAATGCACCTTTAGGGGTGAAAGGGGCTACATATTTTAACTGGGTCAACCATGACCAAATGTACAACGTTGTCTTGGAGGAGTGGCCATCAATGAGGCACAACACAGTTTTAGATGGAGATGGCTTATGTGAAATAAGATATTTCATTGAAGGTGGTTTAGGGTTTACAAGCTCTTAACTTATAAAAGGAAGAGGATGGCAACATGAAAAGGTTGTTGAATGATAATTTATTTCTAAAGTATTGTCTATTTAGACATACAACTTTCTTTGGTTGTTTAGCCTAGATTGAAAATGTTGTTTATCATTGGGTGTTCCTAATCAGGAATCCCACCTGTTCCATTGATTAGCTCTTGGGAGATTCTTGTATTTTATAGCTCACTATCTGGCTTGAGGCCAAGCTTCTTCTTCCAACTACAACGTAGATCCTGTTGAGGGTTTGGTTGTCTTTGAAAGCTGCAGCAAGTGGAGGCTAGATCTACTCAGATCTAGACCATTCTAGTGGTCCTTTTCAGTGGGGAAGGCTTCTATCCCATTGGAAAGAGAGTATTGGATCATTGGAGAAGCAATTTTAGAACTCAGCATGTGGTAAAACTTATTCTAAACCCTAAAACACAGTTTTACTTCCAGGTCTACGTTTTTACGTGCTGCTGCAGGGTCTTTTGGCACATCTTTTGGAAAAGTGATTTTCAAGTGTTGGGGATATGCCCTTCACCTTTTCGATCCATTGAAGAGGATCATTTTATTATACATATCAGATCAGATTTGAATATTCCTAAATATCTAAATATTTCTACAGATCTACAGATTTAGATCTCAGATCTACTCCTTGTACATGATCTTTTGCTGAAAACCCCAAGGGGATTTTGAAGAAGAGCCTATCTAGTGCATGGATCTATTACAGATGTGAATTTTCATGCACTAATTTGCTCTAGATCTGAAGTGTATCAACAGCTTCTACAACTCGATAAAATAATGTTGTCAAGCCTTTTTCAGTCTTAATACATGGCTGCAACACCTGTTTTTGAGGATTTTATTCTATTGGAGACTTCTATTTCCTATGGTACATCTTATGGGCCATCTTATGCATATATTTTTCTGTTATAAATGTAAATAAAGAGTCTCCATATTGGCCTCCTGCCTTGTCTTAGATGATCTGTGTTATTTCTCTGCATATCTGTCTTATATTGTTACATTCCCCATTTGGGAATATTACATAAAATGAATTACCTTAATTTAATTATTCATATAGGAAGTTAATGGATATAATCGTAGTGAATTACCTTAATTTAATTATTCATATAGGAAGTTAATGGAGATCACTGTTAGTATAATGATACAAGAAATGTACAAGTTGAAAAATATGTTATTCTGAGTAAATACAGAGTAATTTTTTTTATCTGGAAAAAATAGGTATGTTACAATCAACAAGATATTAAATGCTAAAAACATGATATTTTGCTATATGTTAACCCTAATTTACGATTAAAATATTAAAAATGGACTTAGGGTTTTAAATAAATGTAGTAGATGGTTAAGACTAGTTCCTTATCCATATAGGGGAAAATGGAGTATATGATACAAAGTATTATGAAAATTATTTTGGAGTGATTCTAAATCCAAGAAAAACTAGGGAAAATAAACTAACTTACACTAGGTTTTTTTATTTTAGGTTCTCAATTTTTCAAACATTTAAGGGAAATAAAATTATATCTCTCTCTTTCTCAAATTGTACAAAATCCATGTATATTCAAACTGCTAATTGTAATATGCTAAAGAAATAGACTTGAATCTACTCTACCAATTTCGGAAACCAATAAACAATCGATAAATCAAAAAGCCTAAAAGAGAAAAAAATCAATCACACATTACACAATGATTTATTGGGGAAATCCTTAGCTACCATTCCTGCTATATTTCATTAGTCAGAAAATATGAGAATATTACAATGCTTTTCTCCAATGTGAGAGGCCTCTACACATTCTTTATCTATCTCACCGCTTCCTAGACAAGCAAAGGTCAATACTTAACCAATTTTATGCCTTCCTAGATCCCTATTTTCTTACGTTGTTCAATGAGGAATTAGGCCCCTATTTACTAGGAATTTTCCTCCATTGGATTGCGCAGTTTCTCCCTGACTTAGTTAACTCGTACAAGTTGTCACGTGATGTGGAATTACAATTTACTTCTAATTTAATTAAAGGGAAAATTAAATTAAAATCCCTTTTGATGCCATTTTCAATATTTCTTGTTTCCAATTTCAACATTGCCTCTCAACAAGAAATGAATTCAACTCTATCCTAATTTGGTACCTTTGGAATGTTTTGCATGCAACACTTATCTCTAGTGTTGTTGCTACCGCAACTTCTGAAACTAAAAAGCATCCAAACTGAATCAAATGTGACCAGTATGATGCATCTTTCACAAGAGTCTTTGATTTCTACTAGCTCTTGCACTGTCTACTAAAAACTTTGAATTGTTGTTGATTCTACATTGTGCCATCTACACTTCTGCCAACTATGCTCTACACTCCCCAAAATTTGACCGCTACTAATATATTCATTTTTCACTCTGACATTTGACTGCATCAACTGCCACCGATCCATCTTGCTACTGAATATTTTGGTCCCTCATAGCAAGGTAATGGTCCATGAGACAAAACATCTCAATGGACCTTGCCTAACTTTCTGCACTCTTGGGACTAGTTCTTCACATTGCCCCAACTCTCACCCGGAGGTATGGATGCATGTTCTCCCTCTACCCACTTGGCTCAAAATTTTCCCCTACTAGAGGTCTCTTCTTGAGTGGATGCCTCCACTTGGTCTCCTCTCTGCTTCTCTAATTGTGGCTGCTCCACTGCTTTCCAAGGCTTCTTCTAAGGATGCATGTTCAGAGGTAATTCATTCTCCCTCTTAACCACCAAGTCACTAACCTTTTACTTACTCCTAAAATATTTGCATACATCTTTGACCTTAAGAGCATATAGGTTCTTGACTTGCACACTGATCTGCTTCACCCATCCCGTGGTGATGTCTTGAAGGAAAAAAATTCATTTTCTAAATATCACATCGTAGCCAAGGTCTTCCAATACCGCTACAAAAAAAAATCTTCTTTAGTCCTCGAAAAAAAAACACATTTGTGAGTCTAAGAGGGGAGCCATACTCCCTCTAAAAATTAATTGTACCAATTTTGGTTGCGTTGTACCTCCCATCATCTCCAACCTCTCTATTCTACTTGAGGTATTTCTCCTCCAAGTCACTGAATATATCTCTATTCCTCGTCATATGAAATGAGGAACCACTGTCTAGATACCACATGATACCCATCACAATGTTTTCCATGCATGCGATGAGAGTGAGATCAAGTTAAAATTTTGAATCTAGAGCTTCACCTATTGTTGCTACTACATGCTCCTTCTTGTGTTCCTTCTTCTATGGACATTTCATTTGAATATTTCCCGAACTCGTGATAGTGAAAAAACTTGATGTTGGACAAGTATTTCTTATTTTCCTCTTCACATTGGGACTTCTTTCCCTTGGCTTTCTTTCCTTTACTGACTAATGAAAATTCCTCTTCTTTGGAAGAGGTCTCATCTCTATTGTTTCTCCTAATCTCTTCCTACACCAAGTCGGACCACAATCACTCCCACTCTGGTAGCTTCTCCCTCCCATTTACCAAATCCTGGTAGTTGTGTTAGATCTTGGGAAGGCCTAGAAGTGCTAGGATCACTAGATCATCCTTGGAAACTGTAACACCAATGCTTTCAATATCATCCCGACACTAAGTGAACTTGGTCAAGTATTGTGTTATTGTGTCTCCCTCTTCCATCTTGGTTTTTCTTAGTTTGTCCTTCAGTTCCAAATTCCTATGTTCATTTTTGTTTTGAAACAAATATGTTACGACCTTACACATAGCATATGGAGTTTCCTTCCAATGTAGGTTCAAGGAAATGTGATCATGAACTCCTCCTAACAGAATCCTTATTTCATTTACTTTGTTCTTCTTCCATGCTGCTAGATATTGAGCATTTGTTGTTGCATGCATAGGAATATCACTATCTATGAATTCCTTCAACCCATTGTCTTCCAACACTACCTCCATCATGTCTCTCCAAGCTATGTAATTCGAACCACCCTCAAGGGAATATTTGAGTCTCAATCCAGAGAAATACAACTTTATCTTGTTTCTAGTCCTGAAGAATAGATATGAAAATTTGATTCACCTGCAAAGAACAAACTCATATTCTTCTCTTATATTGAGATTCCTGCTCAGCCTAAAAATTAGGATACACTCTACATGCTTCTATTTTGACCCTCAACTCAAATTAACTAAAATAAATAAGTATTCTTGACTTATTTAACTCGTACAGGTTGTCATGTAATGTGGAATTACAATTTCCTTCTAATTTAATTAAATTGAAAATTAAATAAAAATCCATTTTGATGCCATTTTCAATATTTCTTTTTTCCATTTTCAACACAAATACTTGGAGGAAGGGCTTATCTCAATAAGGTATAATGAAGTAAATAATGAATAAACTAACTTAGCACAAGATCATACATTCCATGGAAAATAAAACCAAGACAAATAAAATAAGTAACTTACTCCACCATGCTCATCCCTGAAAAGAGATCACCTCCCATCATCTAGCCAAGAAAGCAACTCAACTTCGTCTCCACTGTGCATTGGAGAGAGAGAGATCACTCATAGAAAAGTGTAATAATATAAGTGTGGCATTGATCCAAAGATAAAATTGACTCCGTTATTTATATGTGGGTAGCCAAGTTTATTTCCCTTAATTTTTACTAAAATTCCCTAGAAAATTATAAAATCCTTGACACAAGATTGGTAGGTCATGTTACCAACCCAAGTGGGTGTCTTTGATGAGAAAAATGTTTCTCCCATTTTAATTATCTTTATAGTTAGTGTATAAATTATACAAACATATGTATATCAATGGATTCAATATGAACAAGCAATGTACTAAAGCTAGATATTGAATCCTTCTACAAATCAATTGCAGAAAATAAACACGATCACCAATCACAACAATAAAGAAAGAAGAAAATCAAACCACAACAAAAATATGTTCCCGAGGAAATATTGCTGCTCAAAACCCCTCTATCTTCTATTGTATATTCACCATGGAATCATGAAACAATTACAATGCACTCTTCTCACAAGAGTCTCCTGAACTCCCACAACTGTCTCACCATGACCTAGAAAAAATCGACCAACACTTAGCCAATGTCTTGCCTATAATCAATCTATCTTGCTTGTGTAATTCATGTGGAATGCAATCCCTATTCTTTAGGAATTTTGGCCTTCCAAAACTACACAAGCATCATGGGAAATCCAATGGATGTCTGGCTGCATGTGGGCAACCTACTAATGATACAACTGATAGTTAACATCCCTTTAACCTTTGTCTCCACTGGGTCTCCACTAGAATTGAAATGCATGCAGCTATTAATAGTAAATCATCAGTTGCATGGCAGATCACTACGTGTGAATTAAATCTAATTTAATTCACTTGATATCTCACTAGTGCAACAAATAGTTACAACTAGTTCAACTAACTTTAACTCAATAAATTGAGTTAATTGAATTCTCATGCATTAAACTAATGCACTAATTTTAATTCGAACTCCATAACTAATAGAATCACTCTTCATGCCTCACCAACAACCCTCAACTCGAAATTCATGAGCTAACTGAGTTTATCCCACTTAGTTAACTATTACAAGTGATTATGAGATAAGATTACAATTTATTGTCCAATTTAATTAAGGGAAAATTAAAATATATACACATTTCTTGTTGACTTTTCAACACTCTCTCTCAACAAGAAATGCATTATCTGCCACCCTGATCCTGCCTCTATGGTATTTGAATTTTCTCCTAGAGAGCACCTTCATCAGAATATCTACATCTTGATCTTCCATGGGAATGTACTGAAGTAACATAATGCGTCTCTTAACACAATATCTGAGATGGTGGTACCAGATGTCTATGTGCTTGGACCTATAATGGAATACCGGATTAAACGAGATTTTAATGCAACTTTGGTTATCACAATGTATCACCGTTAGATCCATCTGAGAACCAAACAAACTAACCAGGATCTTTCTCATCCAGATGGCCTCACATGCAACCTGACTTGCTGCCATGTACTCCTCCTCGGCTGAATTGAGTGCCATAAATCGTTGCTTCCTGTTGTACCAAGAAACTGTTACCAATCTTATGTTGAAGATCCCTCCTGATGTGCTCTTTCTTTCTAATGGACTGCCTGCCCAATTTGAATTTTTAAGCTTTGAAGCTTCACTCCCTCTGTTCGTCTATAGCATAATTCATACTTTGTAGTGCCCCTAAGATATCTCAAGACATGCTTCCCCGCCTTCCAAAATATCTTGGTCGGCTTAACCATAGCTTGACTCAGTTTTTTCAGTACATAACAAATGTCTAATTTGATTTTCACCAAGTACATCAATGAACCCACTAGCTACCTATAAACAGTTTCATCCACTACTTCTACTGAAGTATCATCCTATTTCCTCCAATTTCTTGGAAGAGGAGTCTCCATGGGTTAACAGCTCTCCATGTGAAACTTACTCAAAATCTCTTTGGAGTACTTGCCCTGAGAAAAAAATAGCTCACCATCCCACTGCCATATTTCAAAACCAAGGAAATATTGAAGGAGTCCCATGTCCTTCATTTCAAACTCCCTTGCAAGATCCTCCTTGCAAGAAGTTATCAGTTGCTCATCACTTGTCAAAATTATATCATTAACATAAAGTTTGATAATCAAGAGCTTACCATCAACCACAATCTAGTATAGGTTCGCATTCGCTTCACTTTTGGTGAAGCCCAACTCAGTGAAATAGCTGTCAATCCAAGTGTACCAATCACGAGGTGCTCGCTTCAGCCCATACAGTGCTCTCTTGAGTCGGCACACATGTGACTCACTTTCAAATGTCTCAAAACCTTCTAGATACTCTATGTACACTTATTCCTCAATAAATCCATTGAGAAATGAATTTTTCACATCCATTTGATGTATCTTCCACCCCATATGCGCTGAGAGTGAAAGGATAGATCTAATTGATGAGTATCTCACAACCAGTGTGAAATTCTCCTCATAGTCAATCCCCTCAACTTGTGAGAATCCCTAGGCTAAAAATATAGCCTTGTACTTCTCCACACTCCCATCTTCCACTCTCTTTACCTTATAGATCCATCTAGATCCAACCAATGATTTTCTGATAGATCTTGGGACAACTTCCTATGCATTGTTCTTGACAATGGAGTCATACTCCTCAACCATAGCATCAAACCAAATTGGTTGTTACATTGCTTCCTCAAAGGAGGATGGTTCTATCAAAATACACTTGGTCATAAGATCCATGTATCTAGTAAGCTTGTCTGGAGACTTCCTTTGTCTATGCAGTGACATAGGTGCTCCTACATGCTCTGTCACATCAAGTCTCAATCTATCAGCCTCCATGGTGCGTCTTCTATCATTTCTGGTGGAAAACTCTGCATGAGTTTTTTCTGCCACTTCATGATCCTCTGCATGTGGCTTCTCCACATCTTGAGGTTATTTCTTTGGAACCAAGAGTTTCTCATCTGCATGAAAACCCATCTCCCTCTCAAGCGACAATCACATGGCTTTCTCCTCGTCAAATTTTATATCCTGTCTCATAACAATCATCCTATTTTTTGGAAAATACACCTGATAGTTGTGGGGAGTATCAATGTACCCCACAAATATCCCAATCTCAACTGTTGGTTCGAGCTTCTTCCTAGATTCTTTCATCACATGCACATATACAGATAAGCCAAAATTTTTAAAATATGAAACATCAGGTTTCTTACCAGAAAAATCTTCCTCTGATGTACCCATGTCAAGTGTCCGATGAGTACTACAGTTTTGCACAAATGCTGTTGTGTTGCATGCCTCCACCTACAGATGCAACGATAGGCCCTGATCATGCAACATCGCTCGTGTTGCGCCCACAGTTGTTCTGTTCTTTCTTTCTCCAACCCCATTTTTGTAGGTTATGAGGCACAATCAACTCTCTCTGAATTCCTTCTTTGCTGCAAAAGTTCTTGAATTCATTGGAGATGTACTCACCACCATTGTCACTCCTAAGAGCCTTCACATGCTTCCCCGTATCTTTCTCCACCAGTGCTTTGAACTCAAGAAATTTTGAGAACTTCTGATCTTTCTTCTGCGTGAAGTAGATCCAACACTTTCCAGAAAAATCATCAACAAATATCACATAATACCCGTGCTTTGTTGTTGAAGCAGTAGAGAGTGGTCCACCCACGTCTGAGTGAAATCTCTCAAGGATTTCCGAAGCTTGGTTCTCCTTCTCATGAAAAGTTGCCTTTGAATACTTCCCCATAGTACATCCCTTGCATGTGTCTAACTGCACAAGAGTACCCTTGGGAAGACACATAGAAATATGTTGCATGAACTTCAAGGCTCTGTGGTGTAGATGGCCCAATCTCATGTGCCATAACTCACCCTCATCTCAGATTACCACTTTTTATGCTTTACCCATCAATGTTGCACAGCCATATACATCAAGTTTATAGATATTCTTCACATGAATCCAAATATTCTTGGCTTTTCTTGTGGTTTTGTGTCAAAGGAAGGCTTTCCCTTCACTAAAAAAGACATCATAGCCTCAATCCTCCAACAATGTGACTGAAACTAAATTTTTCTTCAAGCCTGGTACATGCATTACATATTTTAATAAAAATGGTTTACCTGACTGTCTCTGGAAGGTAACTGTACCAATATTGGTAGCACTGTACCGCCTGTCATCATCCATTTCTATATGCATCTGGAGGTTCTTCTCCTCTAAGCTACCAAAAATTTCTTTGTCTCCCGTCATGTGAAAATATGCACCACTATCCAAGTACCACATTGATCCCATCGCACTTGACACCATGCATGCAATAAGCGAGAAGTCAAGCTCAAATTGCAAGGCCAGAGCCTTACCTTCTGCAGATCTCGAAGCCTTCTTGTTCTTCTTCTTTTGTGGAAAACTAGTGGCATAATTTCCATTCTCGTGATAGTGAAAACATGTCAATCTGGACATGTCACACTTCTTGTCTTCTTTTCCATACTTAGATTTCGAATAAGATTTCTTTCCTTTCCCCTTCTTCACCTTAACAACCAAAGCGAAATTTTCTTCATCATCTGTCTTACATGAAGATCCATCCCTGGTATTCCGCCTGAATTATTATAGCACCAAATCCGACTAAGATCATTCCCAATCTGGCAGCTTCTCCCTCCTATTGACATAGTCCTAATAAATTTTCCAACTCTTTGGAAGGCCTAGAAGAGCTAGGCTCACCAAGTCATCATCCACAATAATAATTTCGATGCTCTAAAGCTCATCCCGAGATTGGAAAAACTTTTTTTAAATATTTAGGAATGGTGTCGCCTTTCTCCATTTTGATTTTCCTGAGATTTTCCTTCAGTGCTTCCTCCATCCTGTCTTTCCACGCAATATATTTATAGCTACCCTTGAGTTCATACTCCAATCTCAAGCCATTGAAATCCATTTAGATCCTGATCCGGCTGTCGCACCAAAAATACTTTTTCAAATTTGAATTCTATTCAGTCACAAACTCAATTTCTTCTCCACTATAGTGATTTCTTATGCTCTGATACCATGTAGAAATTATACAAACATATGTATATCAATGGATTCAATCCGATCAAGTAATGTACTAAAGTTAGATATTGAATCCTTCTACAAATCAATTGTGGAAAATAAACACGGTCGTCAATCACAAAAACTAAAGAAATAAGAAAATCAAACCACAACACAGATATTTTCCTGGAGAAATCTTGCTGCTCAAAACCCCTCTATATTCTATTGTATATTCACCATGTAATCATGAAACAATTACAATGCACTCTTCTCACAAGAGTCTCCTGCACTCTCACAACTGTCTCACATTGACACGGACAAAATAGACCAACACTTAGCCAATTTCTTGCCTCTAATTATTGTGCCTTGCTTGCACAATTCATGTGGAATGAAATCTCTATTCTTTATGAATTTCAGCCTTCCAAAACTCTGCAAGCATCATGGGAAATCCAATGGATGTTTGGTTGCATATGGGAAACCTACCAATGATACAACTGATAGTTAACATCCCTTTAACCTTTGTCTCAACTGGGTCTCCACTGGAACTGACATGCATGCAACTATTAATATTAAATCATCAGTTGCATGGAAGATCACTGCATGTGAAGTAAATCTTATTTAATTCACTTGATCTCTCACTAGTGCAACAAACAGTTACAACTAGTCCAATTGACTTTAACTCAATAAATTGAGTTAATTGATTTCTCATGCATTAAACTAATGCACTAACTGCAATTCAAACTCCATAACTAATGGAACCACTTTGCATGCCTTGCTAACCACCCTCAACTCGAATTTCATGAGCTAACTGAGTTTATCACACTTAGTTAACTATTACAAGTGATTATGAGATAAGATTACAATTTATTGTCCATTTTAATTAAGGGAAAATTAAATTAGACACACATTTCTTGTTGACTTTTCAACAATTAGTCCCTCGTTCTATGCTCAAGTAAGTTCTTTGTGACATCTAACTTACTTATCATATGAATTTGTACCATACATTCTAAGGTACATTAACCATTTTTGTAATCGAGTGATTTCATTTAATTTTTAAGTGCATATTAGTATGGATCAAAAGTTGAGTTGGATTGTTTCTTGCTTTTGGTTTTATTCTTGTTCCCATGCTTGACCTTGGTGTTTATCCCCACCCATTAGTACAATGCGACCTTATTTGAGGATTTTCTTTCCACTATGTAGGAGGGGGAAAAAATAGGAGGAATTGATTGATATTTTGTGTCCATGGTAATTGTTATACAAACAATTCACTTCTGTGAAAAAAATGAACTCCCTAGATCTAGTGGTCTGATCTAGAACAAAAAAGAGAAAAAATTGCAATGTTTTCCTTAGAGAGATTAGACTATGGAAAATATACCTACCTAGAATCCGTAGGAATTCCTCTTCTTCTCTTCGTTTGTAAGCTCCAATCCTAGCTCCATGCGCTACAAATGGAACTTGCAACAATGACTAAAACAAGCAAAGGAACTACAATATTGACATAACATAATCCAATATCTCTATTCAATGAGTCAACATGGTATCAAAATGCATAAGCACCAACATGACACAAGTATAGGAAATCAAATTTATTTTTGTATTAATAGATAAATGAGAGAGTTACAACCATATTTAGAAGTTGAATTTATAGATATCTCTCCATTATCTTGTCCTTCCTTGTCACAAAGCAAACCTTCACACCCAACCCTTATGTATATGGATGATGATTTCTTAAGCTCAAAGCAGTAGCATGAGGGAACTATAAATCTCCAAAAACCAACCTAGTAATATCCAAATGAAAACCCAAACTCTATGGGAGGCAATAAATTTATAGGGTAAACATGGTCGTTTAAGATTTACCAATCTAGGCTTGAGATCCATAGCCTTATGAGGGAGGATAAGCTTAAGCAATAAGAGATATGACCACTAGAGTAGGATCAGATAGGAATTTGAGATCGCTATCCATGGTAAATGGTTAAAACCACCTTAGAATATTTTGGAAGGAGAATATTTGAAAATATTTTTTAATTATCCTGAAATTATAGAATCAATGCACCTACAAAATGGAGCAACCTCTGCTGGTCAGTTTGAATTCTCAGTTATGAAACCTTCACCCAATGCAGATGGAGAGTCATGCAAAGTGCATTGGGGCTAAAAGCATGGTTTTTTAGAAGATAGACCTAGTAACTCAGATTTTTTGGAGAAATGATGCTTAGGAATTTGCAAATGGATTATGTCAAAGTGTTCAAGGATGTTGATTGATATGGTTTTAAAGCATTTGGGTTGATGTTACAAAATGGCATGTAACATGTTTCCCCCTAAAGTACAAAGTGAGGAGCAATGGCTGAGGATTGAAGTGTTTTACCCTGTGACAAGTCTGGATCAAGAAAAAATTGACCAAGATCATCATATGTTACAATACATATTATCATCATGAGATCATTGTTGAGGGGTGCATACCCATACTCAACATATAGGCCATATTACATGCACAATGATCAAAACATCTCGTCCATTGATTAAAAAGTGTGGACCCATGCTTGGATGACCTTCGGAATGATCATAGCTATCATACTCTTTGATCTTGGTATGAACCTTGAAAACACAACCCAAATGAATGAAAATAAATCTAGGGTCTTCTAGCTTGTTCCCTAAATATTACGAGTCTAACCATGCGATTATATGAGCTAGAGTTGAACATGGTAGAAAAAATTTGATTACCGACCAATGATGTAAGTGGTTAACATATGAAAGAGAAACCACTGGTAATTATAATGGATATCAAGGTACCGCAATACAATCTATGTGGTGTGAATGAATGAGTTGAAGTCAAACACCACATAGAATATTCTGGTCGAAGTTCAATGATGAAAAACTGTTGTTGAAAGTGAGGAAACTTTCCATTGAGGTATGCAAGTTACAAGGCATTGAAAGGAGTTCCTAAGTCAACTTCCTCGATAATTGTTGATTTCAACAGGAAGTGACCTGTCGCAGGATGGCCTTGATGTATCCCCCATCAACGACATGAAATAGGTATCAAGATTTGAGCCAGAATGATGTTGATGAAGAGTTCGTTTAGGAACGAGAGACATGAATGAAGGATTTAAGATTATTGTAGCAGATATCAACTGAAGGACTTCTCTTGCACATATTAACGATAATTTATGGAGTTAGAAGCATTGACACAAAATTGATTATGAAGACCTTTAATATGGTGTGAATAACCAAAGAGGAAAGAAAAATTCCAAAGCCAATGGTCACGGATATCAAGTGACAAAGTGTCATGTTCAAGAGCAACTTGTTGTCATTAATAGGTTAAGTACTATGTTTTCCAAATTTCCCCAACCATTACTGGTCAGTACCTTTTCATTTTTGACAAGGTTGAGAAGGATAACTTATGATTGATCTATAATTTCATCTTTTAGATTAATCCTTATGAGTATTTTTAATGAACCTTGAGAAGGAGTGGTTCAGTCATGTCATTTTATACAACTCCAATGTTGTTGTATTATTTCAATACAAGGAAAAGACCCTCTATCAGAGGTTATAAAGGAGGTTTTTAGTGTTATAAAATTGGCAAAATTTGTCAAAAAACAATTGCTACAACATCCTTTTTTGGTAACGGAGGTTTTGACAGAGCTTCTCACAAAACTTCAACACAACTAAAAAAATGGGTAGTTGAAGGTTTTTACGGATGTATTTCTTATCGGTGCATGATTCATGCTTGAACACACAGGTGAATTTTAACCTTTATGCACTGGTACTATAAACATACCAAGCACTGGGATGGAAAATTTTTTTTGGAAGCCCCGGGGTGTTTAGCAACATCCTGGTACATGTCACCAAAAAATACGCACCGAGCTGATAGGAGGTGCATGCACTGGTGCCGTTAAGGTGTAAAAACTCACCGGCTCGTTAAAGACAAACCATACCGGTGCATGCAACACCTATCTGCCTAGGTCATAGTTGTCGATAAAGTGCACTGGGCGTTCTAACTGGTATTGGTATTTGGTGCGGTGCTCATAGGTCATAGAAATGTATCAGTGCATAGTATCATACACATGCACTAGTGCACAATATCATACACATGCACTGGTGTTCATTTTCTACTTTTTAGAAACATCGAACTGTGACAGTGCAACTATTGTGATTTTTTAAAATTCATTATTCATCAAAATCCGACACATATCTTATAACAATATTCATATCAAATAAATTTTTATTAGTGCATTTGAATGTGATGTTTGGATGAATTTGTTATATCATATCATTAGATTTCACATCTCTTTATTATAATATTTAATCAGTGGTGTAAAATTTCACAACAATAATAGAGAATGTAATAGAATAAATTAAAACGTACTTTATATATATATATATATAAGACACTATTTGTCATAAAAAATGGGATAGTTATTGGTATCCCTTTGTCTTTCAATTAGGACACTATGCCCATTACATTAAACAAAATTTCTGATTCACAGACAAATATTTCAAAAAACACAACGTCTTGCTTGGATATCCAAACATATTGATCATCATTCTTCACTAGAACTGTTGTCACTACTCAAGCTCCTTCCATGACTTAGGTTATTTGGAGGAATTCTTTGTTCATTGTGTTGATTGTTTTCTTCATCTTCAACTTCCATCCACAAACATAAAAATAAAGTGTAATGAGTGTAGCTACATTGTTGAGAATAATGAAAATTGCAATATTAAATAATATACATCAGTGTAAATCGAAAAGAAATGTACCAACAAGAATTGACTTGTGAACTATACACATTCTTTAAAAACCAAATTTCATGCCTCCTTTAAACAATTCATTTTTTTGCGCAATTCCATACTTTGTTTCCTACAAGTTTTATACTCCATAACAAATCATAGATTTAATATTAAAAAAAAAAAAAAAAAAATGTTCTATTAATTATAGACGGAGCTAAGTAAAACAAGATAAATACTTACAAATTCCACAATTAATTTTTGATATGCCAACATATAATAACAACCCATATTTAACCCAATGTCAATAAATTATTCTAATGGTTCTTCTTTGTATGTTAGCACCTATTTGAAGACATTCAATGATGATTGTTGTAAAAAAACTTAAAATATACAAAAATGAAATCTAGTTAAGTTGTTATAAGGAAGTAAAAATTACTCACAAACTTAGATATCAACCCTTTCCTTCCTTGTTGTCCTGTTTGATGTGTTGAATGAGTTCAATTTTCTTTTCTTTTCTACAGGAAAATACTTGAAAATTAATATTTAATGCTAAATTATTTATTTATTGTACTTAATCGAAAAATTCAATAATCACATATTACATTTGAAGCACGTTGTTGTTGAGATGGCTCCTCGTGTGATGCAATTATGTCCATTTCTTTGACCATCTCCTTGTACACCTTTTTGGACATTCCTACTAGCATATTTTTGATATCAACTCATTCATCCTTTGAGATTTTCTTAATCTTCCTAAAAAAATAACATGACAATAAACTATTTAATTTTTATATTGATATTTGAAAACTAAATATAACAAAAGTGATATTTATAAATAATTGCTTTATAGTAATATATACATATAATTCTAGAAAAAAAATTAAAGGAATATTACTTTTTCAATCCTTCTTTTTTGTTGTTGTACGTTTTCTCTATTAAAAGTTTGACATGTCTCATTGACCAATTCTCTAGACTTTCTTCCTGTAATTTAAATAAAACTTGGTTCTTGGAATCATTGGATTGATTTTTGTATTGTAAGTGTAAAGAAAGTCTATACATTAGTTTCACTAGATCCCTCAAAGTTTTGTAAAAGCTTTTCCCCCTTTCGTTAACCTCCAACACCACTTCAGATGAGCAAGGAGCGATTCATTTTCATTTGCATGTTCTATATTTTTTCTTTTCTTAGAACAACATTCCTTTTCTTCGTTGTTGGTCCTTGTGAAACATTAAACATATATGAATTAATATATTTGTTTGAAACATGTTATCTAATATTTTAAAGTAAATTATTAATGAAAATTCAAAAAAGAAAATAATATTGCATCGATAGCATTTTTTCATTCACCTTATTCATCCTTCTGCAATTTTTCCATCAAGCTTTTACGCTCTTTTGTTCTTAGATCAGAAAGAATCTTATTGAGCTTCACCATTTTGTGGCTTTGCATGACACACATTTAACAATACATATTAGTTAAACTTACATATAGTTCAAAAATAATAATTTTTGTAAATAATTTACAAAGAACTTGCCTTTTTTTCTTTTCTGGATGTGCTACCAGTATTTTTGTCACTTGAATTCTTATTAGTGATTTCTTTATCAATATAAAACATGTACCATTCATTAATATGTTTTATAAATAAATCACATAATTTTCAGGTACAAAAAAAAAATCAAGAAAACGGTGCGTCTATCTAAATTAAATGGCCAGTGTGACTTTCGCAACTTAAACATCGAAAATGGTGTGATATGTTCTTATAAACGCACCGCCACTACAGTAGAAACATTGTATGGTGCTCTTTGTCAATAGTAGACCCAATGCACTATAATAATACCGGAGAACCGATTAACATAAACATAAATGAATAAAAAATTATTTTTATTAAACAATTCTTTTTTTCAATACACGCCTAGTGTGTTATACTAAAATTGTGCACTAGTGTGCTATTTTAAACATTGCACACTGATTAACAAAAGCTGTTTTTTAAAAATTGTGTAAGGGTTGACAGAGATTGGGATCCGACTCTACAAGTGGTCCCATGGGTTAGATGGCATAGGCCTATATATATAGAAATACAAAACCTATAAATTTAAAATGAAAAGCCCTAATTTTGAATTTTTTCAATCACATAAACAAGAAGAAGCAAGGGTTTAACATAAGAATGATTTTTTTTGTTTTTTTTGTTTTTTTCTTAATTCTAATTAAATGTAAATAGGACTAGAGAATATAAATGATTTTATTAGTAAAATGCATGGTAAAATTTAAAATCTTTACTATTCATGTATTAAATCTAAAATAAACTATAAAAAAAAAATTATTACAATAAAATTTAACATTTTTACTATACTACACGATTTTTGTGTAAATCACTAGATGTTTCAAAATATGATTCTATGAATAGTGTTGTTGTTCAAAAGTATTTTGTTGCTCAACCATGCTCTCTTTCTCCAGGTATGTCTCTCGTGCAAATCCCTCCCTGAAATTTTTTTCAAAAATAATGAAATAACAAATAGATTTTACTATTTAAAGAAATTTTTATGAAATTAGATTTCCGAAAATCATTTGCCGCTCATTTTTCAGTTTACTGTTTTTTTCACTTCAAAAAAATAAATTTACGCTTTTTTTTCCTAATATTCGATTTGTTTGTTAACTAAAAACATCGGTGCATCTAGTAATAAAATTGCACCAATGTGGTTAACAGTACATTACCACCGATAACAATAACTCATTTTTTAAGGCACGAAAACTACTTTTAGGTATGTACACCAAAATTTGTTGTTGATTTTTCTCAAATGCAGGGAGAAAATCTCATAATTATATCATATGGACAACTCTTCAAAATCCAACTCATTCCACAATATTTCTCAAATTTTATCACAGAGTTCTCCCTATCCATCTCTAGATGTAATTATTTCAGATTTTATTTATATTCTCCTTATCTAATTAAATTAATTTTTTTATCCATGTTAATCAGCTGAATAAACTTAATGTATACAAATTTACAGGTTGATGTAGATTCAAAATCGAGTTCATATGCGAAAAATATTCAAACACTTCCAAAACATCAAAAGCTCTTATCATAAGCAGCATACCACAAGGTGCGGTTGGTTGATGAAAATGGACAGTCGCTTCACCCTGCCAACTGTAGAATGCCATCTTCTAGCCACAATCCTAGGACAATGATGGTAATAATTTTTTGGTATAATGCAATTATTTCAATGCAAAACCAATTAATCATGCATTTACATGGTTACTAATTGATATCATCGATTTTTTACTAATCATGTTCAAATATATTTTTTGAAATTATTAGGATTCTAGTGATGATAAGTGACATACCTACCATCTTCTGTTGCGCCTCATGAAAATTTCAAATCAAGAGAAGGTTGAATTAAGAGAAAAACTCAGAGAGGAATGATACCAATAATGGTTGAATCAACCACCTTTTCAATTCCCACTACGTCCAGATTCACCAATTAGGAATGACTATAGAAATATTAGTTCTTCACAAGTTGGCAATGGAAGAAAAAAAATAGAGGTTGGTATGGATGATTACTTAAGGGATACGACTGCCATGGAGACAATTTTTTTATATGCATTCCATAATGATGATCATCTAGGGGATGATGCTCATATTATTGATACCTTTTTCTAAGCCTTGATTTTTCTTCCACCACCCCTCTCTTTGGACCTAGTGGTTAGTCAAAGTCTACCCAGTTGGGGACAACGATTTTACTGTACAACTTGAAAGAAAATTTTGGCTTGTCGAATGCATGTTTCTCATAAATGTTTAGGTAAATGACCATAAATTCCCTTATAGTTTTAGAAATCTTGTCACACAATCAACATTAAAAATGATCAATTTTATGAACGTTAATAATTATTGGCATTTTTCATTAAATATTGTCCACCAAATACAGGTTATTCAAATATAAGGTTCTTCTGAGTGAGAATGTCTTGCCTGATAGTTCCTACGAGGCAAAGAAATTGTAGAAAATGTTGGGTTTTAAGTACATATCATATCATGCATGTCCAAATGATTATATTCTATATAGAGGAGAATATGCAGAAAAAGAGATATGTCTGAAATGTGGGCATGAAAGTTATGATCAATAAAAAAGAAGGGTAAATCAGGCGGCTCTCCTTTTAATATATTGAGGCACATGCATATAATCCCAAGGATTATAAGGCTCTTTCATTGCAAAGAATTAGATATTTTGCAGGGATTGCATGCCTCACATAAAATTAATTTGGGAGTTATGTGAATCCCAATAGATTCAATAGCCAGAAGGATATAGGGCATACATGGCCCGAAAAATTCAAGGATGAATTACAAATTCTACGACTTAGCATAGCCATGGATGGTGTCAACCCATATTCCCTCCAGAACACCAATTATTATGTTTGGATTGTAGTAGTGATCAATAAAAATAGCCCCTCATGGTTTTCTGTGAAAAAAGAACATCTTATGTTAGCTCTAATAGTCCCAGACAGAAGAAAAGTGAAGAATATGGATATGTACTTACAACCACTAGTAGATGAATTGAAGGAATTATGGGATGGGATAAATTTATATGATGTATCAATACCCATCGCAGTAGAGAGGAGTTTTACGTTGTGTGCCATATGTTCTTACACGACACATGATTATCAAGGCTTAGGAGTTTTCTCTTGTAAATTACATGTTTATTGATTTGTTTATATATGTAACAACATTATTTCGCATATTAATTTAATTCTTTGTAATTGTTCTGATCTTCATGATATTATTTAACATGCCATGCATATTGTATATAATAATTTTGCAGGTCTTGTAACTAACAGGTATTATGGATGTAAATGTTTTGGACCTTCTCTAAAACCTAGATGGTCCAATGACCTACGAAAGCCAGTTTATGACTGCTCCAGGGTATTCCTCCTAGAAGAACACCCTTACAGAAGAGAAATATCTGCTTTCAATGGTAAACAAGAGACAACCCAAAGGCCTGCAATAATGACATCAGTTGAATGGCTTAGAGCATATGAGAGAGAGAAGAAGAAGGAGTTCATAGAAATGTTCGATTCAAATGGGGATCTTATGTTCGATGATCTAGAATTCTTTGACAGCTATCTTGAGAAATTTCTTATTGGGATGAAAAGGAAATCCATATTTTATAACCTTCCATATTGGCAGCATCTTAATATTACCCACTTATTAGATCCCATGCATATATTTAAAAATGGTTCATCTTCTTTATGGAGGCACATGTCATCGAAAAAAAGTGACACATTGGTTGTTAGGAAAGATCTTATTACTTCAAAAAATAAAAATAAACATTGGCCAAGAAAATTAGAAAGTAAAGGAGAGGGTGGTCCCTCTAATTGGTATTTCAAAGAAGGTGATGTCCCATGGCTTATAAAAAAGTATTATCTTTCTTTGGAAAAGTAAGTTATAATGGGTGTGAGGGTGCCATCTTCATATGGGTCTTCACTATGGCGTTGCTTCACTGTGGAAGACCATTTGTCAAGGTTGAAATTGCATAACCATTTGAATATTCTAAGAGTACATATAATGTCAAAAGCATGATTTCATTATTTATTATATTAATAATTTTTATCCCATGGGATCATAAAACATAACTAATTTTTTATATTTCACGTGTTTATAACTTTGCAGTGTCATATTCCTTTATTTGTGCGTGGGTGTGTGAAACATGAATTCCCCCAAGACCTAGGATATGCCATATTTAAATTATCTGCATTTGTGCGTTGGATCATGTAAAAGGAGATTCATGTGGCTAGCATTACATGGTTTTGCTAAGAGATATTTGAGATTGTTTGTATGTTTGAGAACAAACTACCTACAAGTTTCATGGACTTATAGGTTAATCTTCTAATCCACCTAGAAGATGAGGTTGAATTGGTTGGGGTGGTTTCTTTTCATTGGATGTTCTTCTTAGAGAGGTACATGAAGAAATTGAGAGGTTTTGTTCGACAAAGGGAAAAACCCGAGGGGTCTATGGAAGAGGGGTACATATCATATGAGTTTTCTATTATGCCAGTGAGTACATAAAGAAGATTTACAACACATCAAGTGTAGTGATTTGGGATGATGAAAGGGATGTTGAAAAAAGAGAAGGGTAGCTTCTCCAAACGAATGGAAAACAACACTTGATAAAGAGCAAGAGACTTATAATTTTTCAAATTTACGCAAAGTAAAATTTCACGTTGAACTTTGATATAATGTATATTTTGATCTCATATGTACTATATGTCGGTTTGATTTCTTGAGCAAATGCGTAAATTGAAGCAATCAATAAATTCGTTCTTTACAATTCCGAAGTGACATAATCGTGGGTCGCATTGTATGAATAAAACAGGATGAAATGGGATAGTCACATGAAAGAATTCAGATGATTGAATGGTAGAAGCATGGTTTATCCTGATCATTTAAAATAAAATATGCCGATTATATGCCCCAACAGTTGGGTTTCTGACGAAGTTAGAGGGAAATACGGTGCAACCGGTCATTACCCACGTGTTGAAGAGGATGCGCTAAAACTCGGTAATAATCTATTTATGTACATTTTAAAATTAATAATGCACCTTTTAAATGTAACATATATATATATATATATATATATATATATATATATATATATATATATATATATATATATATATATATATATATGTATGTATTATAATATGTATTTTGAATCAATTGGTTTGCATTTTTTTAATCTTAAAATCATTTCACTTGATAATTTGTAATTATGTTGATCTCAAAAGTAATGCACTGCATCAAGTTCTTTTTTTTATGTCAATTCCTAAAATAATACAACTACTTGAATTGTTTAAATGGTTTTTCACTATATCATCACAAATGCAACATATATATATATATATATATATATATATATATATATATATATATATATGAATGATATCTTCAAAAAATTTAAAAATGTATTAATGTATACTGTTATTTTTGGTATGTAAGATCATAATAAAAGAATGATAATTCTAAACATGAATTTATTTGCATTATTTTATAAATTTTATGTGTTACAAAAATTCATATTATTCTAGATTTATTACTTTACAATTATTTATATTCTTACAACTTTACAAATTTACAATTTTACAATTATGATAATTTACAATTTTACAATTTTAGTGCATACAATTACAATTACAATTTTACAATTTTAATAAAAATGAACCATGACAATGCATAAAATTACAATTACAATTTTAATAAATATCATGTAAAATATTAAAAATAAACATCACGATCATGATAACCATCGCACAAACATCATATTCTAAAATACACATTCAAATTTGCTAACATCATCTAATCATTGTGATCATGATCATCTAACAAAACACAAGCATTGTATAACATCATCACATCACAAATATCAAATATACATCTCATGTCAAATAACCACTATAACATACACATCTATCTGCAAGCACATTAAATGAACATATCTAACATGACCTAACAATATACACATCATGATGAACACCAACATATAAATTAAGTACATCGACATTGTTGGTTCTTAAGAGACAATCCCTTGGTTGTGGAAAGGAATCGGTGCTTAAGACATTTTAACAATATATAACAGAAATAATCTTTATCATTTGTTCTGCATTCTTTTCCTTTGGAAATTAGTTTTAAAACCCTTAATTCTCTGGATTAAATAAAATATAACAAAATGCCTTTAATTTCGGAAATGTGAAAGAATAAGAAGAATTGTAAGGGAAATTAAGATAATATGCTGTAAACACGGAATCTATTAACTTAAGATTCAGAGCGAAGTTATGAATAGAAAGGAGTTGGAGTGAAGGAGCACATTTTAAGTATGTTTAACTCTTACTTACAAATGTAATTGAGAGACTTGCAGCTTCATTACTGCACTTCATTCCTAGAAGAAATTACACAAGATGACACAAGAAAAGCAAACCACCATCAACAATTACAGGAAACTTGTCACTTCTTTCATTAATTCTTTAGCAAAATAAGTACAAAAATATAGTCTTCCAGTAGTTCCAAAATTCCAGACCCTTTTTCTTCATCTTAATATTTCTTAAATACATTCAAAAGTAATTTTTAACTGCCAAAACTTGTTGAAACTACCTAAAATACTTATTTCCTCTATCAACTACTTTCATTACAATCGAGGGTAATATTACAACCTCATTCTAAAACAAAAGAAAATACAATAAAATATAGAAATATTATGATGTCTTCTGAATATACTTTGTTGTTGATATGCTTCCCTTTGTTGTTGATGTGCTACCCTTCACTGTTGATGTGGTCTTCTGAATATCATCTGCTGCTAATGTGTCTTCGGGAAGATTGGTCATCCATTTTCTGCATTCTTTCTAGAGTTCAACATTTGTCCTCGGGGAATTAATTAACTTATGATGTTCCAATCTAAAAACAGTGATCCCGGTGTAAGTAGGCTTGTCAAGAAATAGATTCATGACTATCCATAACAACTGAAAATCTTTATGCAGGTAATTGACAATTTTTGTTCCTTTTAAAATTGCAGTATTCTCATGAGTATTGTCAATTTTACATTTTACATCCACCAACATAGTTTCATATGTTTCCAAAGACAATAAATTACCTTGCATATCCCAGCAAGATGGAAATCCAGCCCTGGTTCTTTTATCAAACATAGTATTGAAGTTGTCTACTGCTTTCCTAATCTCTATCAACTTCTTTTCTGTTGACTTCGTATGTGCATTCTTCACTATTACATTCTTAATATCTAGAAAAAATAATGTTCTATCCTTAATATCATGTTCAAGAACAATCATGTTCGCCCAGTTCTTGATCTGATTTGGAGTTGACAAAATCTATCAATTTCTTAGCCCATATAGCTCTATCATGCATTTTTTGTTTGTCAGCTAATACAAGCTCTTCAAGATCTCTGATTATACTCTTCTCTTCTAAAATTAGAACTAGTGATTCCCATATTTTTTTCATCACTCCTATAATCTTATTCCAAATAATATTTTTAGCTTCAATTAGGGACATATTTCCGTTCACCTTCTCTTTGAGATTCTTGATTTCTTCACAAGATGACTAATAATTTGTTCTGTATTTGTATACAGTGTCCTTTTATATTACAATTTCGTTATCCTTAGCCCTTATAACTTTTATAACTATCTCAAGATAACTTTGGGATTTCTTCATATCAATCTCTACCATATTTAACTCAGTACTTAATTGGGATAATTTAGTTTTTGGGTTGTCAATATCAGATGACAAAACTATCGTGTATACATGTGAATCAATCTGCCCCTGTAACTTATTTACTGTATCTTTCAATTTGGAAATCTCTTCATGCTTCTGCAACACTTGCTGTAAAATATTTTCCTTCTCAGATTCCACTTATGCTACTTCAATTGCCATTGGGTGTTCTCCAGTAAGCAAGTTCAGGTTTTTCCTTAACACATTGATCTCTGATTACGCACTCTTCAAAAGCTTCTGCACAGTTGACATGTCATTGGGGTCCACTCCAATATTGACAATGATCTTCTTCAACACCTCATTTTGGGTGGAGAGAGATCTAGAATCAGCATTCTCTAGCTTCGACTTCTTGATCACCTTTCCCAACATGCTTTCATCGTTACTTGTAGCTACACTACTTTTAGTCAAATCATTAACAAAAAATAAACTAGTTTTCACATGTAAATTGATTTTTTTAGGTAAGGTAATCTTCCTGGCATCAACAATCAAATTAACAGTCCTAAAATTGCTTGATGACCCTACTGTCATTTCAGATGGGTGTGAAAAAGAAATCTTCAGCTGCTCTTTTTCTAAGTCCATAGCAGTTAACAATATAGTCTGATAAGGGGTGATTTAATACTGAGCTTGAGCCTCCATGCTTGCTCCAATCTTCTAATTCTTCTCAGCAATTTGGGCAAAAACCTTCTTAATTAATGGTACCTAATCATGAATAGCTTCATGTTTGGATAGTGAAGCTGGTGTATTATGTATATCTCTCAATTGAATTGATAATCCTGGCTATGCATATAGAACTTCTTCACTCAATTTAACTCTATTCTCAGCTCCTTTCTCCTCTGTATCATCATTATTTTCTCTATCTATTTTATTTCTCCTTTCAGAGATAGCAGGAGTTTCAATACTAGTGCTATCATTTCTTGCAAAACCCTTATTATCCAAATTTTCAATTTCAGGCTTACTCTCATGAGTAAAAGAATAATAACCATTCTTTACCCTCCTTTTAGAAATCACCTAATGTGGGTCATAAGCCCACTTTTCTCCTAGCAATAGATGCATGTCTTCTAGCATTTGGTTTTCCTGGTCCAACAATCATGGGAAATTTAAATAAATATCCTTTATTCATTGGCACAAAGTGGAACTGATCCATATTTAAACTTTGTCTAATAAATTCTAAGGCAAAAATTATCATGAGAACAAAAGTAGGGAATCTATATGGTTCAACCCCAGCCCTGTACAATATAATCTCTGAATAATCTTAAAAAACAAACCAGTCTCCATATATGCAGCTATTACTGAGCTAAAGGAATTCCTGAGCTTTAGGAAGAAAACATGGGGGAGTAGTCCCATTCAAAGTTTTATAAGAAATTGGCAAGTAGTAAGAAAAAAAATAAAATAACCCCCCATTACTAGGTTCATTCCTTACCAGGTCAGTCCAAAACACTACTGACTTCCTTTTATTATTTGAATCAATAATTTTCAACCCCAAATTCAAAAACTCTTCTGCATTCTGATACATGAACAGATAGGTAACAATTGAAGGAAATTTGAAAGAACCTAAGAGAGTCAAGCTCATGAATTTAGAATTAATATTCTGCTGCCAAAAATATGGGATGTCCAACACTACTTTAGGTTTCATAATCAAAGCAAAAAGTCCAAGCATTGACCTATCAATCTGAGAAGCATCTTCCTTTCCAAGAATTTTTTATAAAAATTGCAATACATGTTTGATTTCTGTATCAAAATTTTCCAAGGAAAATACCTTTTCATCTAGAGAAAACCTCCCTTGCTCACGCTTCAGAAAGAAGAAAATCTATGTGTAATCTTTCCCAACAATATTTTCATAATGTGTTGTCAAATATTCTTTAGTAAAACTAACATATGAATCAGAGTCTAGGTAGCAGAATGCTTGATGGATTAGCAGGGATGAAACTTGGAAGACACTTTCTCCCAAGTGGTTCGTTACAAAACACTTGTTGGGATATAATGCTGATGCTAGCCAATGTATGAATTTTGGAACAAGATGAGTTTTTTGGACACATGCAGACAAGACTCCAAACTTGACCATAGCTGTGAAGATAGGGGAATTTTTTTGGTTAAGAATGACTTGTTGATAGATAGGTAAATGTTCAACTGTGCAACCGGTGTCTATTACATCCTGCTCTGTATCTGTTACACCAAATTTTGGTCATCTAACATGTTACTATTAGATCGACCAAAGTACACCATGTAAGACCAATTTTACCCTAGTAAAAATTGCTTTCACTATGAAAAATAACTTAGTAATCCATAATTTATTAAGTTGTTTATGGTCTAAACAGGAAACCCCATGAGGAAATATTGAATAAATCCCTATTTGTTTGATTTTATTCAAAGGATAATTAATTAAACAATTGTTTAATTAATATTCTTGGTCATATTTAACCCAAAAAAAGAAAATTAACTAGATAAATCACTATTTATCTTATTATTTTCTAGGAATAATTATTTAAGCATTATTTAAATAATATTCCTTGTTAAATTTGACTAAATCATTTATAAATAATTGAATAAATCACTATTTTTTTTAATTATTACTCAACCACATTCTTAAAATAATAAATAAATCATTTATTTATTTATTGTTTACAAATAAAGGGATTTGACCAAATTCAAATTCTTTTTCCCTCCAACAAAAATAATAAAATATTCCATAAAAGTTGGATCTAGATTTCGTTAATAATATTTTAGTTATGCCTCTAGACTATCTCAATATTTTGTTATAAATAGAAGGGTTTTTTCATTCATTCACTACATTTTGTTGCCTAAAGATCACTCTGGATCTATACTTTTGGTCTGACTTTGATTCTCCATCATTGTCATATTTTGCTACCATTTTTCTTGTGAGCTCCCTTTGAGTTCCATTTTTTCGTCTGGGTTTTCTACACCATCAAGAGAGAGAGATCTTAGATCTGAAGCATTGAGGACATACAAGAATCCATCCCATTGAGGGGGACTGGTAACATCTTTCTATGTTCCCTTCCCAGGTGTCATAATAAAAAAATTCTTTAAAAAAAATTCTTGTCTTTTTCATTGGATGCATGGTATGACTCTTATTTATTTGTTTTTTAATGTATTTTAACTGCATAGATTTGGATTTTGTAGCATTTATCTTGGTCAAATAACTGTAGATCTAAGGAAATTGACAACCATATTTGATGTTAGGGTTGTTTGTTATGCACAGCTAAAGTGGGCTTTTTTCGTACGCTTGCGATTAGAATTCACTCTAACAACTAGTGACTCCACAAGGGTTTATGATTATGACTGCTATCATTTTTCAGATCCCTGCATGACCAGCTTCTTCAACCCTTGGGGTTTTTCTTTGGCTTCTTATTTTTATTTTCTTGATGTTTTTTTTAACCTTTAAAACCCTAAAAATGTCAAAATTCTAACTTCCATGTGTTTCTGGGTCTATTTCGCAGGTGACAAGTATCAGCTGCAGCTGAGACAACACTTTTTTTTGAAACCTCCTCTTGAGAGTGTTGGTAGTGCAGGTCGCTCTTTTTGGGCTAAAACCTACGAACTAAACCTTTAGGGTGCAGAAAACTGCGAGCTCTGCTGAAAACAGGTCAGAAACTGCGACCTCTACTTTTTTCGGGATTTTTTCAGTGATTTTTCTGGGTTTGTCTGCGCTACTGTTTAGGGTTGTATAACCTCCATATTCACCCATATTGGTCCTGTACTTACTCTGTTTCTCTCATCGAATTAGGAAACAAGCCCCTCAGGGTTTCAGTACGCTTCCACCTTTTTAGGAGGAGTTTAGCTGAAGCAGGTCGTTTGAGATTTCAGTGTGTTCAACCATTTTTCAGATCTGATCCTATACTTTCAAATCCATTTCATATTGGTTATTCATCCATCCAAAACACCTCTTTTTAGTTTTGTTTTGTCCTCCTTTAGGGTCCCCTCCGTTTCCCTCTAGGTTGTAGCCTTTCGCCACTTTGTTTGCAGATTTTTTCCCTCTAGTTTTTTTGTTGTTATGTGCACCTATTTCCAGTAGATCTAACCTTTAGATTCATGTCCCTCCTAACTTTGTATCCATTGGCCATCTTGTGTGTTTTGACTAGATTTTTCCCACCCATAGACTAGTTGTTGGGAAGCCCTCCTCCTTGGGTTTAAATTGATGCATCTTTAGCTGTTTATTTTCTGTCATATTTCAGTTTACTTCACTGTTATTTTCAAATTTATTTACAGTTATACAACACCTTTTTTCTTTTTTCTCTACACATGTCCAGGTTTAAATTAAAATTAACACACTTATCACATACACACACACCCTAAGTGAAGAGCGCCTGGTTTACACCGCTAGGACAAGACTATAACATTGTAATCAATTAATCCTGCACCTTCCTGCCCTTGTTTCAACATTGTAATCAATAGATCCTGCACCTCCCTGCCCTTGTTTTGACATTGTAATCATTTTATCCTGCACCTCCTTGCCCTTTTTGGTCTCTTTTCCTTCTGTGATCTGTGTTTTTTTTCCATCATTGCACCCCCAAAGCATTTATCCCAGAGACTTCTAGGCCTTCATCCTCAGTTTCTATTAGGATTCCTTTCACATCCATACACTCATCCTCCTATGGGTTAATTTTTTCCTTGGGGAGTGGCCAACTCCTCTAGCACTTTTCCCCCTCCCGAAAACATGTATCCAGGACATGGCATGCCTCACGCCTTTGCCCAACCACATCCTCTGATGCAAGGGTCTGCTTTTTCCCAACCTGCTTACTGCAATGTTGCTCAACCTCCTTATCATCCATATCCACATCTAGGTGCTCTAACTCCTCTAGCACAAGCACCTCTACCTCCCATGCCTTTTCAAGCTCTAGGTAATCCAGGAAACAATCCCCAAGGGAATACATCTAACACTGCAACCCAGCAACAATGCACTCAGCCCAAGTAGGACAAGCCTATTCACACGAATAAACCTTGTTCTTGTTGCGTCGCCTATGGTCACTATACCCATGATTGTCCCCTTTTACCTGAGATACATCAACTATGTGAATCTCAAGAAGTATTTAGAGGACAACAAGCCTCCACTTTAGTTCCTCCCTATGCTACCCCTCCCCAACTAGCTGTGTATACCAATCCTTTCCCTTAGAAAGGATATGTGGCTTCCCAACCCCCTGAAAGTCATGCGGCCACTCAACCTCCTCCATCTGGTACCTCGGATTACCAGATCCTTATGATGAACTTTGACCAACAATATATCATTGACCTCAACCTTCAGACTTGGTCCCATCAGTACAACAAGCCCACCGCTACGTCTGCTACCGAGTCCCCTTCTTCAGGTCCCACAGAGCGTCTTTCAACACCCAATGGTCCGTTACTAATCCCTCAGCCTAAGGAAGAACTTCATACCAAGATCCCCAAGGGACCATTACACCGAAACACTGCTTCTGTTAAAGTTGCCCATTCTTATAGTATAGTAGATTATTTGGCACAATCTCTTGCTGCCATCCCACGTTGGAACTCCTCCAATTGTGCCCTTCACAGCAAAAATCTCTACTAACTTCCATGGGCGTTGTGGATCCTTTAGATGATCATTTGAGCGTCTTCAATGTTGACCGGTCAAAACATCCTCCCCTTCCTGCTTCCGTCGCCTTCCAAATCCCAGTTAGGATCCAGAATACCAATGTCTCTCGTTGTATCATTGACAAGGGAGCATCCACCTGTGTGATGTTTGCTTTGGTTTGGAAGCAACTCAGATCTCTTGAGTTGGCCCCTTCCACTATCACCCTCCGAGCGTGGGATTACCACTCTTCCCGGCCCATAGGCTTATTCTAAAACTATCATGTTACTCTTGTGGGAAAGACGGTTTGTGTTGACATAGAAGTCATTGATGCCCCCTTAGGATACAACATTCTATTGGGTTGTAGCTACACTTATGAAATGTTTTATGTCCCATCTGTGTTCCACCATAAGATGTGATTTCCTCACAATGGAAATATTTTCACCATTGACCAGTTGACGTATTATGAACTGAAGTCTCATACCTCCCCTAAGTCCATCATTTCTTCAGTGGCCAATAAACAAATAGTCGAACCTTTGACCAGTGTTTCACCTTGAGTCTACAAAGGTTCCTCTTCGCTTGGTTCATTCCCTAGTCTTTCTCCTCCGATCTCTGATCCCAGCTTGTCGAACGTTTGCATGATGCAATCGTCTCAGTCTGACCTCAACTCGAATGGTTTGACTAGTCAGTAGCCCCACCCTCTGCTACCTGCTCGTAGCACTTCGACTCAGCCTTCAAGACCCCCTCCTCAAGGCCCCTCATCTGTGGCTGGTATCCATGAGCCTATCTACCCTTTTAGCATGGTTCCACCTAGCCTTAACCATCTCGGAGCTGTCCTGCCTGGCCATTACCCCTCCAGTCAAATACTATTTCTAGATCCCCCTCTTGGAGTATTTTCGGTACCTGTTATGGCTACATTATCTCTTCCTAACATGACATTGGGGATCCCAGTCTAGTACATTGATCCCCTAGCCACTATCCTGCTTGGTTAGCCCAAACCTTATCTTACTTTTACCCTGGTTCAATCAGTCGCCATAACCCCTCCCTTCGCTTTTGTGCCTTAGCCAACTCAATAGTAACCTACTTCTGTTGTGAAAGCTTTAGGTGAGGGGGGAAAAACTCGCAAGAGGGCACCTAAGGAGAAGGTTTCCCAAACAACCCCTGCTCCTCCTTAGCCTCCAAATCATACCAGCTGTTGTAATTTATGTGATGTTGTTGGCCATGCCACCCATACCTATCCTGAATTTCCTTGTCTCAAGCCCATTGTCAACGAAGAGTTTCTGGAGTCTGATATCCTAAAGGTATATGTCACTATACTGGGTTCAGTCCTAAAACTCAAGTCTTTGAGCACGAATCATCCTTGTACTTTGTGTTATTTCCATGGCCACTATACTCACCTCTGTCCCTGCCTCAAAGAGCACTGCTCCTCTTTGGAAGCGGTTCGCCAATTCGATGCCAAGCGCAATGAGTCCACCACTCCCTTATTTGAATGTTTTTCTCTAGTAGAACCAGAGGAAAAATACACTCCCATTGACATTCACCCTCCTGATGCCGAGATGACGGAGCCATTGGCCACTATCCACTACCTCTCATCATCTATGAGATCCTCGGTGGAAGACCTCCTTGGGACTTCCCATTTTGTTTCGCCTGACCTCCCTTTAGTGATCACTTTGGGCTCAAAATTAGTGGATCCTTCATCTACTTGTTCTTACGTCACCCTTTGTGACGATGCACATGTGAACCTTTCTTCTCATGATGATGAGTTAGGTAGCTTCACTGCACCACGTGATCTTTCTTCCACCAATCACCCCATCTTCTATTTTGATGATGACACTATGGAAGTAGTCACCACCCCTGAATTTATCTATCCCCCCTTACATTGAACCCATGCATTCAAACCACATACACCTTGTCATCGTTACACTAACACCCAATGTTTGGTTAAGGGAGCACCCGTATTTGAGAGTCCAAGAGAAGTGGTTATCCACAACTCTCCTATTGTATTTGGTCATGTCGACTCTAGTACCATTCTTCCTCCCCATTTAGAAGAACCTCTAGAGTCCCATATCACTTCATATCACTCTAGGAATGATATCCCTCATCATTCCTTCATCTTACATCAGCAACCTAGTCCCCTAGACATTGTCGTTGACCAACTTGTGTGTTTTCTAGGTGAGCACCAGTTCATTATATCCAAATACACTCTTTGGGATACTGACACCATGTATGCCAACCCAGAAACTTAGTCCATTTTCTTCATATATGAAGTACCAAAAGATATTGGTAATATTCCATTCCCTTTCTCGAATTGCATAACCATAATGAAAACAAATGGCACACCACATCATAAAAATGTGTTTAGATTCCCATTTTCTAAATAAATCTCGGCATGACCATAAAATTCTTGGGGGCACCTATGCCCCTCGGCCATAAAAATCCCAGTTCTTAATCAAAAACATCACTGAAACCCCCTTTATCTGACAGGTCGCACTTTTCAGGTCATTTCCTAGGATAGGTCATAGTTTTTTACCTAGTACCTGCTACCCAGGTCACAGAACAGACCCCAAAAAGTGTGACCTAGCCTGTTCATGAGCTCTGGGTTCCTAAACTGAAATTTTGATCCCCTTAATTGAAAGAGTATGGTTAGGAATCTTACCTACAACTAACGGATCTCGATTCCATTGGTCGGCTTGTCCGTTATGATCACCACAAGATTTAGGACCTCTTCTCCTCTCTAGATTCACCATAGCTACACTTGCAAATGAATCAAATTGAAGGGAAGATGCCTTATTAAAAGAGAAACCCCAAATTTTTATTTCGCCATCTACGACCAAACTGTAGCTTGGTTGAAAAACTGTCAGCACCATTGGAAAGCTCTCACCAAGCTCTCAAATGGGTATCCTTTAATTTTTTTGTGATTTAATACTTCACCCAGACACATTTTTTCCAAGAAGGGTCACTTCACCACTCAAAATCAAATTTCTTCACTTGCAACACTTGTACTAGGGGCACCACTTTCCCTTCATACTTTACCAAGCTAGTGTCAATTTTCGTCATGAGTAACCATCCTGTACTCATGTTTTTATGGTCCCCATCGAGCCTGTTTTATGTTGCAGCATCATCGAGTCACCCTTGTTTAGAGCATCCGAGTTGAGTCATCATCGCATCCAGGGAGTTTATCCCGAGTCCCTTTGTATCCCACTATAGTCCTCCATCCTTCATTTCTTTTTTCCTCTCTCTTGTTGCACATTTTGGCCTATAGTCATACTATCCCCTATCCCCTCTGGTATCGAGTCAGTAGCTGCCAGGTCATCCATGCCCTTTATGCTCTAACAAGGGAAGTCGTCAGCACGCTACTCAGTACCCACCATTCCACCATTATCCTTGGTGTCAGTCTATCAGTCACTCTACTATTTTACCTTGTGCAGTAGTTGAGGATCCCTTATTGCCTCACCTATGGTGGACCTCCTTCTATCGACATCAACTTATTCATTTTAGAAGACAGGTCTAGAGGGCAGTATACCTTGGTTCCAGCTTCCACTCTTGTTCTGTGCCTTGGATCAGGAAAATGGACTCTTTATTGCCTTTTGACTTGATTGTTTCTCAGCTCCAACTCCTTATGGCATGATTGATATCTGTATACTCGATGGTTCAATGATGCAGTAGATTGTTCCAGTGATTTCCCAGGTGTGTGTGAGATGTTTCAGACCTCATGAGGGGGTGGCCCTTTAGGTAGCCCCCCACATGCCCGGATGACTTCTCTGTTACAGCCTTGGATGCAACTCCGTAAATTTGATGGTTCCGGCCTCAGCTGCTTGCAGCGCCTCTTTAGTTTTCTTATATCATTCATATTTTTAGAGCCCTTTCCTGTTTTACAGGGCCTCTTTGGTTGTACTTATATCTCATGTACTCAAATATTATTGTATAAGTCCTCGATTTTTTCCCAGGCACAGCATGTATGTGGAATCAATTATCATGTTTTTATCTAGCCCATTTGTATGCCAACATGTACTATATAGTTCAGTCCCTTGTTTACTAGACGCACTATTCTTTGTACTTTGTTATCTCAGCGAGCATAGGTATGCCTCCCCCGCCTAATGTAGAACAAGTTCTCACTTATAAAAGAGACTTATCACACCTGTAAGTCTCGCCTCCTTAGGGTCTTGTCCTCTAATGATTTAGTCTACCTTATATTTCTCTCTCTCTCTCACTCCCCCTTCAGTGTCTAGTGATTGAGTTCTTACAACGTACTTCATTCATACGATTTTCTCCTAACGCTTGCACGCTGGGGGGAAACTGTTATGCCAATTTTTGGTCATCTAACCTGTTACTATTAGATGGACCAAAGCACACCATGTAAGACCAATTTTACCCTAGTAAAATTTCTTTCACTATGAAAATAACCTAGTAATCCATAATTTATTAATTTTTTTATGGTCTAAACAGGAAACCCCATGAGGAAATATTGAATAAATCCCTATTTGTTTGATTTTCCTCAAAGGATAATTAATTAAACATAAGTTTAATTAATATTCCTGGTCATATTTAACCCAAAACATGAAAATTAATTATAGAAATCACTATTTATCTTATTATTTTCTAGAAATAATTATTTAAACATTATTTAAATAATATTCCTTGTTAAATTTGACTAAATCATTTATAAATAATTGAATAAATCACTATTTATTTAATTATTACTCAACCACATTATTAAAATATTAAATGAATCATTTATTTATTTATTTATTATAAATAAAGGGATTTGACCAAATTCAAATTCTTTTTCCCTCCAACAAAAATAATAAAATATTCCATAAAAGTTGGATCTAGATTTGGTTAATAATATTTTAATTATGCACCAATATCTAGACTAAATCAATATTTTATTATAAATCGAAGGGTTTTTCCATTTATTCACTAACTTTTGTTGCCTAAAGATCACTCTGGATCTATACTTTTGGTCTGGCTTTGATCCTCCATCATTGTCATATTTTGCTACCATTTTTCTTGTGAGCTCCCTTTGAGTTCCATTTTTTTGTCTAGGTTTTCTACACCATCAAGAGAGAGAGATCTTAGATCTGAAGCACTAAGGACATACAAGAACCCATCCCATTGAGGGGGACTGGTAACATCCTTTTGTGTTCCCTTCCCAGGTGTCATATTTCAAAAATTCTTTAAAAAATATTCTTGTCTTGTTCATTGGATGCATTATACAACTCTTATTTATTTGTTTTTTAATGTCTTTTAACTGCATAGATCTGGATTTTGTAGCATTTATCTTGTTCAAATAACTACATGTCTAAGGAAATTGACAGCCATCTTTGATGTTAGGGTTGTTTGTTATGCATAACTAAAGTAAGTTTTTTTTGTAAACTTGCGTTTAGAATTCACACTAATAGTATCCATGAGGGGAATGTGACCGAAAGAACCAGACAAAGATGACTTAGCCATGTTTACACTTGGGATGATGAATCAAAATGAAGGAGAAAGGTGATTAGGATCGGTTTGTCAATTTGAAGTGAAATCGAAAGGTGAAAATAACAGGCATTTGACTCACTATTTATAGGCGCATTGGGAGTTTGGGGGGGAAACAGGAATTAAATGCATGATGAGAAAAGTACAGAAAATGAGGTGGATAGTATGTTGGCTCACTTGTTGATGTCATCAACTATCTACGTCACTGCGAGGGCACTCCTGGGTATGGAAGGCTCCTCAGAGGTGTGCTACTGCAGTGAATGTGGGCCATTGATTTGAGTCAACGAGCCTACATCATGGTCAACTATGGGGGCATGCTGTGAATTATCTGTCAGGTTGTTTGTGCCCACAAGTTTCTCCTGATCGACTTCCATTTGCCATCATCTCGTCTCCACCCGACGAGTTGCACACTAATTAAAATAATGGTCGGGCCCACCTTTCACATGCTCTGAAACCTAATATTAATGTTTCTCATATAAATCAAAACTGACTTTAGCATATGAAGTCTTAATTCATTTTTATTTTTAAACAATATATATTTTTTTTTTTAATTTTGAGAATCATTAGAAAATGAAAATGCAAAATGGGTCACAACATCTAGCTCCACCTAGGGATAGAGCTTTTTAAGATGAAAGTACTAAGAACTGCAAATACGTGCCTTCACCTCGGGCATGGAGTCAAATATTGCTTTGGTGACATATAAACAATGGAAAATTTGATATTTACAATGGTGGAATGCTTTGATTTCAGTGCTGAAAAATAATGCTTCAAATACTGCCCATTCACAGGAAGCTGCGAAGAATCTCCATCTAAATTCTCCAGGATGAAAGTATTATTAGATCTTGCATGAGTGATTCTATAAGGTACATACGAGAGAGGATCAAATTTACCATGCTTTCCCTTATCCTCCCTTTTGGCATCCCACCTCGGTATTAAGTCTCTTGCTTGAAAGATAATTTCCTTTCCTTTCCTGCCAAAAAAAGGTTTTCATCTGTGTCTGATAAGTAATTAAGTTGTCTCTAACTTTTTCTTTGTTTTCATTTAACTCAATTACTTTATTCATTCTTCTAACCATAGGATTGAGTTCTTCTTGAGATTCCTGAATGAAATCAATCACGGGTTTGGCCAATTGACTAGGAAACAATGTTTTTGTTCCATATACCAACTCAAAAGGTGATCTGCCAGTGGATCTTCTAGTAGTAACCCAAACTACCGAAAGAGAAAACTTAAGTTTTCAGTCCCAATCCTTTTTATTTTCAGTGATTGTTTTCTTCAGGATTTTAACCAATGTTTTGTTAGAGGAATCTTCCAATCCATTCCCTTGTGGATGGTAGGCTGTGGAATGGGACAAAACTACATTATAATTTTGAAAAAAATCATTAAATCGAGCAGAATTGAATACCTGATCATTATCTGTCACAATATTCACTGGACAACTGAACCTACTGAAGATATTCTCCTCTAAGAACTTCATCACCACTTGGTCATTTTATTTCTTTGTGGGTATTGCTTCAACCCACTTTGTGAAGTAATCAATGGTTGTTAGAATCCATTAGAACTTCCCACTTGATGGTGGATTGATTTCTCCAATAAAATCCAATCCCCACTGTCTAAAAGTTTCTTCTATAAATACTGGAATTAGAGGCAAAGGAGCTAATCTCTTCTTTTCTACAAACAATTGGCATTTCTGACAACCTCTAACCAGTCTCAATAAATCTACAGACAATTTGGACCAATAAATAGCTGATTTGAGGATCTTATGTGATGCGACCTTCCAACTGTAATGACCCCCACACAGATTTTCATGGTATTATTTGGTGATTTCAATGGAATCTTCTTCAGTAAAACACAGTATTAAGATACCAGCTGGATCTTTCCAATATAGTTTTGATTCTACTATGACATATGGCTGAGATTTAAGCTTGAGGGATCTGTACTTTGTCCTATTTATAGTAGTTGGACAAGAGAAAAAACACAGATAGTAAACAATATATTTGTGCCAATCTAAACGTAAATATTTGTACTGAATCTTCATACCTAATTTGGGCTTATTTTTATCTTCTTCGTTGATAATTTCATCCACTAGTGCTAACAGATTGATTCCCAATTCTTGAAAAATTGTTTTTGTTAACATCTTTTCCAAACCTTGTCCTTTGATTAGTTTTGTAGGTTTAATGTCCAGATCATATTCCATAATTTTGGCTATCCACTTTCCTCTCTTCCCTTCTACATCACTTTGAATCAGCATGTTGGGGTTTCAGTGTTTTGGCCAGATTGGCAAGACCACAAGACTAGACAACATCAAAATTGCTTTGGGATCCTAGGATCTAGCCCTCCTGGATCCAGAGAGGGATCTCTCTATAAATACAAAGAATGATATATCTTTAAAGCTCAAAATAAGGTATTAGGCTAGATATGAAGCACGAGGGTTTGTTTAATTTGGTTGGTTGGATTTGTTGGAGATCATTAACTGAGAAGGTTATGGGATGAAAGGAGCAAAGCAGCAGGATGTTTCGGCAAAAGATGATAGGTCAAGAAAATGTCAATCCATTGGGCTATGGAGTCATGAAAGGATATTACTTGCATAACAACTAACCAAGGTTTCCATAGGGCAAGTCATCTATACTAAAGGATCTTTTGGATAGATGGTGGAATGGAACATCAAGGAGTGAAGGTGAAAGAAAGAAAGAAACCCAAGTGCAGTCAAGAGATCAGGTCAGATATCATTTAAATCCAGAACTGCTTGGACATAATCAAAGGCAACTCTCAATGAATACAAAAAGAGGTAGCTTAAGATCAGTTCAGAGGTCATCTAACTCCAGGCCTGCTTTCAGCATACTCCAAAGGGAAAACAATTAATATTTGAGCACAAAACTAGGCCTAAGATCAGAGAAGGGCTTTTAACCTTCAATGCTTTTGACACTAGCTCAAAGGGATCTTAGAAGGGCCAATATTTTGGAAAAGGACCCCAGTGGACAGGGCTAACTCTAAATCCCCAGTATCCCAATTCTTCCAGCTTAAACCCAGCAATAACATCTAAGCAACAAACTCCAAAACTCATACATCAGCAAGCGTGGTCAGGCCCACATCTTTGACTGGTTAAATTAAAATAATTTTCTCCTAGATACACAATCAGCATAAAACATCGAAGATAAGAAGAGAAGGAAAGCATTAGGGTATCATGCAAGGGTATATCCTAAGCTTGATTTACTAATTCTTATTAGAGAATAATGGACAGTTTGATTAGACATGAAATAAGTAAGGGAAACATCACCAGTAATATAGACCAGGATCCTGTGAAATTTGCTTGATTAATTGATGTGCAATACCAGTCACATATTCTGAGTTCAATGGATTTTTACATTCCAAAATTCTCCTCCCATCCTACTAAATTACAAACTACTCAACTACTTCCCCTAATAACAGTTCTAACAGTCGAAAGAATCCCTACAACCAACAACAACAACAACCTTTCTAATATGTTCGTCAGGAGATCTTATAGGAGAATGAGTAACTGTGGTAGTAGATGTACATTTAATTGATTTATTAAGACAGAGTGGAGGAAATGTTTGTGCCCATTCTGCTTAATGGTTCTTCGTTGACTGTGTGTGCCCTGCAGGCTAGTTCAGAAGTCTTGTCAGGTTGAGAATAACCTCAGATGTTTCTTTGAAGTCCTCTATGACTATATGGTACGCTGTTTATCTTCTGAAATAAGTAATGTGAATGGAAATTTTGCAGGTCTCCATGCTTCCATAACTATTGTTTTGAAATTTTAGAATTTTCTGTCAGTGAAATAACTTTTATGGGCTTGAGGAGGCATGGGGAACCCTGTAAGGCAGTACTTCTGGAGAAAACACGTTCTGTTGATGCTGTAACACTGATATGACTTATTAGTGTGCTCAGGCTTCATTAAGCCCTTTAATAATTTTCATGGTCTTCAAACTACGTCTTCACCCTTTAAACACGGGATTAAAGCATTAAGTCTTCAATAATAGGCTTAAATCCCTTGATCTATCTTTGTTGATACACTTTGCTACTTCAACGATGGTATTTCTGCGCTCTCAGTCACAGGGCTATGACTGTGGGAACAGAGTGAATTTACCACTCCATATACCCTGCACAATACAATAAAATTCGTTATAAAATCGAGGGGACTGGTGTAAAATTGCTGTGGAGGCCTGAGGAATGGTGGACTTAGTTGGAAAGTGGGCAAAAATCACTGTAGAATGGTGGAAGGATAACCTGGTGAAGGTCCGATGGAGAAATGATTCTGAATCGTCTGATTAGAATGGATACCAGAGATCAACGGTCATGATTCACCGGGGAAATCCCTTTAGAAGGTTGGGTGGAAGACTTGAGTCTTAGTGTAAAAAAACTAAATTTTAACTTCGGTGAATTACAAAGAAAATGGACCAAAATGTATGAAAGCGGGGCCTTTGGTGGTGGGACCCGATGGGCGGAGGGCGATTAACTATGAGTCGTTGGATCTCAAGAGGAGATCAACGGCGGAGATCTTCGAGAGAAAAAAGGGGAAAGGTGGTATTAGTGGGAAAAACCACCGGTGTCGCGCGCCTCAAACATGGGTTTGAATTTTTGCCCAAAAGAATGTGATATATGTCGCTGCGTGATACGTGGAAAAATAAAACTGCTTACATCGCGTGATTTAGAAACGTTAAAGCTCAGACGAAGAAAAAACGCGATATGCATGTTGACCATTAGATATGGAGTGAAGAGATCTGACGGTGGAGGATGCAGTGCGATATGGAAAGATGCGCGGGCGATTAGGTGGGAGGCGATCAAGAGCAGGTTAGATCCTGGCTGTCGGATCTATAGAATAAATGGTCCAGATTTAAAGAGGGGGCAGAAGGCAAAGGGTTAGTGAAATGGGCGGAATAAAGGAGGACTGTTGGATCAAAGGGAACGGACCGCGGAGATTAAATCGCATCGGAGGGAGGAAGAGGCCAAAACTCTGATATTTTGATGCTGCGATTAGTGTTGGACCGTCGGATCAAGGTGCGATCGACGGTCTTGATTGGATCGGAGATCGCCAATCAAGGAAATCAGAAAGTGGGACGCTTGGGTCTGCGCGATGCGACTACATGCCAACCATCCAATCTAGAACCAGATAGACAGTCCACATTCAATCGGAGGGGGATGGAGCAAGGTGGTGTGGCACGATGCGATTAGCACTGACCATCGAATCTTGTAAAGATAAATGGCTCCGATCAAATCTACAGTCGATAGAACAAAGTTCATCGCATCGGGAAATTTTAATTAACAAAGGGAAAAGGGTTAAAGTAAGGCTCCGATTGCGATAAGCGCCCGGGGCTTTAGCGCCTGGTCTTGGGCACGGGTTATATGGTGGGGAAGTGGTTAGGGGCTTAGCTGAAAGGGGCTTAGGCCTGTTATGGAAAATAAGTGTTTTTAATCCAAAAAGATGGTTTTTAAGGCTTTAAAAGGGGTTTCGGTAGGCAGCAAAGGAGATTTTAAGACCAAATAAGGGATATTATAAGGCTTAAATAGGGTTTTGGGGAGATTTAGAGGGTTAATGAAGGTATTTTTAAAGGGGAAGAAGGTGATGAAAATAGAGTCTTTGTGGGAATGAAATAAGGGGGAAAAGAGGCCTTTTTGAGAAAAATTATTTTACAGACAGTGAGGCTTTTTAAATGGAAACAACAGTGAAGATTTTCCAAAGGGAAAAGACACAAGGAGACTTCAAGGATGATATTTTTTTAGAGGAAATGTATTTCTTGAAGGCTCAAAACATTTTAGCCACCTATTTTCTTGTCAAAAAAGTCATAGGTGGCTAACAGTGGCTCCACATGGGGATGGCATCTTCTTGAATGTGTCAAGAATTCATAAAATGATATTTGGAGTAGGCCATATGCCTGGTGCTTGACACATCCTTTTCTTTTCTTGGATAAACTGACACAAATCATGAAGACATCATATCAGCATCACACATTCTCCCAAACAACTACCTACCCATACTATTGTCCTAGCATTTTTTCTTCTGGGTTCATTTGGTCTTGCAGACCCTTTACATCATCAATTTTTTACAAACAGGGAAATAACCCTATTCTACTGCTACCCTTATTACTCCATGAGACCAGATTAAACAGTTGGTCTCATATCTTCTCTACCTAAACTACTATCTGCTAGGATTAAACTGTCTAGCAGACTTCTTCTCTATATTCTAAGACAGAAATTGAAAAACAGTCAAGCCAGGATTAGACTATCTGGCTTGCTGTGGGCCATGGCATAAAGATAAAATTTCTCATGGACTGAAACTTTTCATAAATAAAAAACAATAGACTAAATGCTCACAGGTTGAGCTTTATTGAGATTCCCTACCTACCCTACTCTACTTGGAAATCTCTGATGTTTTAGGTGATACAATAATGCTAGTGCAGTCAATCAAGCAGTAATAAAAAAGGGTAGAAATACTGACTTCTTGTCAGAGATAACCATAGGGTACTCTGCATGTGGGTCTTAAAAACTGAGGCCACCATCGATGGTGACCACTTATGCTGTATCTGGCTCTTGCAAAGGATCAATGCCTGGGAACTTGAGCCAATCAGGGCCTCCATATATTCTGCCACAGGATCAACCAGAACATGATATAAAATTTCTTCTTTAAGGCCTTCCATGACTGGTAGGCTGTCTATATCCTTGACAGTTTCAATCACTGCATCTGCAGTGTGGCCCCTACAATCATCCTTTTCCTGGTTGGGAGTATTTAGTAGGTAAGTGTCAACCAAGCATACCTCTTCTTCCGCTGGATCGAGACAAAGATTTCTTTGAGAAAGAACCTCTTCCTTGTATTCATCACTCTCTAAGACAGAGGGCTCATTATATTTGATAGTGCTACCCTCTGGTAATACTGGTAGGTTCTGCCGGAGTGAACCGAACTCTATGAAAGAACTAACATATTCTTGAGCAGGGATTTGTTTGATTCCCTCAACCCTTTCATGAGAAGGCTCAGGATATTCATCTTGCTCAAGGTTTTCTTCATTTATTTCTTCCTCATCCTCTGAACTAGAAAGCTGTTGAATTCCATCTTCATGGCAGTCATTACTGATGATCTGATATATAACAGAGTGAAGATTCATTTGATCTTTGTCTGTTCTCAGGCTTTCTACACTTTCCTCATCAATATCACAGATATCCTGGATTGGGCCATTGCTTTCTTAAAGTTGCTGGTCCTGATCTTCCTCCCATGAAACTATTGATGATGATCCTATAAGCTTATTTTCCCTTTGGAAAAAATTATCATCAGACATATCAATATTAGAGGAATCATGATTAGAAGCAATGTCGTCCACCAAACCCATTAGATTCTCAGCAAGTATTTCTTTAAAACAATCTGCAAATTCATTTTCTAATTCAAGTTCATCATACATGTTCTGTATGCTGCTCATGTCTTGTAGTGATTTGATTTGTTTTTCCTGAGAATAAGTTGTAGGTCTTCTCCCATCATCATTTCTGGTTTCAACCTTATATTCTTCCTCCTCTATGTTCAGCAAGGTGCTGGTTGTCTCTATCAGTCTTTCCAGCTTGTCTTCTAAGGAGATCTACCTTTTCTGCTCCGTTTGGCCCCACTGTATTGCTTTTAATCTTTCCTCCCTGTACCGCAAGTTGTATTCGACAGTAATTGTGATGTTCTGCATTTCCTCCAGGCTTGAAGGCTCTCTTTCTCTTATATGGAATTCTACCTCAGGGTCAAAAGAACTTGAATAGTGCAATAGGGCCCATCCTAGGGGTGGTTTTATGTTAGCAGGTATTGCATTGTACACCTTATTGAACCTGGATGAAAACTCTTTTACTGTCTCTCCTGGCTTCCTTTTCAAATTCTGATACTCTTCTAGGATGAGGAAAACATTTCTTGGGACTGCCCATTTATCAAGCAAAACTTGAGAAAATTGATGAAAGCTGAAAATGCTTGCAGCTGGAAGGTTTTTAAACCAACTCTTAACACTTCCTTGTAATGACAAAGAAAACATTCTAGTACACACATCATCTTCTTCTACTTCATACAAGTCAAGTAAATCCTCAAGATTTTGGACATGCTGCTCAGGAGTGGTCTTTTTATTTTCTCCATAAAAAATAGGCAACTTATTTATAAGTTCTGCAGGAAAGGGCTGGAAGATAAGAGGTAAAACCAGAGGCTTATTGTTACACAGTAATTTGTCACCGTCCCTGCAATCCCCCATCCTGCACATTGGAGGGTCTATTCCATGACATGTCAGCAGTGACATGACCTAAAACCACTTTCATGGCATTCCCCTTGACAAGGAAAATCATTCTTCTGAAGACAGTTTCCTGTGAAAATCCCTAAAAATAGCCCTTTTGGCCTTGGCGTGACCAGCCAGTTCAACCCTCGCGCCAATGGGGAGAATCCACCAAAGAGGGCGCACCAACTGGCGCTTTGTCCCAGTGTATTACTCGCGCCAAGCTTAATAAGGATTGTTTTTTTAAAATAAATGGCGGAAGTTTGATTCCAATGAACTCCTGAACGAGTCTCTAAAAAGAGTTGTGAGGTTTGGCTCTGAATCTCCATGTAGGCGAAGTGGTTTTCCACCTATCATGGAAGCTTCCTTGAGGATAGGGCCAATCCCACCATTGTAGGGATCCCAACTCCCCTTCCACCATCTATATAAGCTTGTCATTTTCCCTTTGCAAGCTAGCCTGAATAGCGTTGAATCAGTAGTAAGTAGATTATCGTCAGACAACCAAAGAGAGAGAGACTTGTCCCATTCCCAATGAGCTTTGTCGAGACGTACTCTGTTGTCGACCCGCCGAACGAAGATCCAGCGTCAGAGCTCAGGTTGTATCTTCTCTTTTTGTTGTGATTAATAATAAACGACTTTGATTATGGTTCCATTCATATGTTCATGTCTTATGATATGAATTGTATCTTCTCTAACTAATACATAGTTTCATGTTTTGGGTTTTACGCTTGTCTGTTGTTGTTTCTTCGTGAACATGCAGGTGTTCAAACGTGCTAAGCAGGAGAATTGTGATCTGCCAAAGCGAAGTACGAAAGTGCCATCTTCTCTGTAAGTAACAGCAGCGCGGGACTTAAGGTAGGCCTCTTGTCGCATCTTGGTCTTTTGTTACTAGGAACCTGCGTCTTAGCGTGACTCAGTTATTTCTAGACCCGATCTGGGCTAGTAGGGATCGCCTCTGTCTGCAGAGGGGATTTACCTCTCCAAAAAACTGGCGACTCCACTGGGGACTTTGATTGGAGTTTGTCTTGTCTCTCATGGTTGCTTTTGGCTTTTGACTGCCTGATTTTCTCTTCTGGTCTATCTCCTTCTAGTGTAAGACCTCTGTTCAGCCCCAGAGGATCAGATCTGACCTCTGATTTTCCGAAATTTTCATCTTTTCATGGTTGGCATGATTGGCGCGGTTTCCACCATGATAGTCGCGCCCATTGGCGCAATTTTCCAGTTCATCACTCACGCCATCCCCTTTCTGGCGCGAATTATAGCCAGACAGTCATGCCATTTCTTTTAAGCGCTAGGGTTTTCCCTTGTTCGGAAGTTTTTTTTTTGTCAGTACTTTTCTTCTGGGTTAGTTTTAGATTTTTATTGAAGTCGTGAGTTTGGTCTTGGTTGGGAGAAAATCTTTGTTTTTTCATTTTCGGGCATTGGCGCTTGTTGTGAGTTAGCAACCAGTGCCAATTGGCCATTGGCGCTAGTTATCAGTGAGAAAGTCACGCCAGTTGGCGCTAGTTTCACCCACAAAAGTCGTGCCAATTTCAGGGTGTGTGAAAATTAAGACTTTTTCCCTAAATCCTTCACCAGTGTGTCTTTCCCTTCCGATCTTTTCTCTGTATGAGCATAGATTACATTGCTCATTGTTCAGCTGAAATGTCTTCTCTACGTGATTGCTTGATGTAAAAAGGAATGAATGCCTTGTTTTGATCTCATGCTTTCGAAGTCCTCTTTGTGTTTGACTTCATATGTCTTGTCACCTTTTGAGGAATTTCGTTACAAAGTGTTTTGAAACAAAGATTGCATTCTTAGTGTTTGTTTGCATCCTTTTTGCATTCATCCTTCCATTAAGAAGATTTGCGTTTATTTAGTTTTCATCTCAAAGTTTGCTTTTTTTAAAATGCATTAGATCACATTGCATTGAAAAGTGTTTTTTGAGATTCATCATTGAACTTAGATCACATTGTTTAATGATTGAAAGCTAAATTCACTTTGAGTGCATTCTCTTTCATTAAAAGCATGCATTAAGTAGATTCTCATTTCATCAAAAAATGCATTGAGTGCATTCTTATCATTTTGAAATAAAAAGGAAATTGTGCATAGATTACAATTGCATAGTTTTCAAAAGGGGATTTTGCATAGATTACATTGCATAATTCGCATCATTGGATGTTTTAGATTACTTTTGGATAGTGAAAGTCATCTAGTTTGGAAAAGTTTCATTTTCAGTATTGTTGTTTGGTTCAATTTCTTCCCTTAACTAGATAGCATTCATCGAATTGAAAAGTTTTCTTTTCTCATATAGCTACGTATAGGAGATTGTCAGATGACATATGCTAGGGCCTTGAAATTGAGACATAATTGAATATCAACCATAAAATTTATCCAATTAACCTAAGGAAGCATTGAAACCTAACGAAACATTTTTAGTGGTCTAGGCTAGTGACGTGTTCTGGCGTCGTTAAACCTATTAGTTGTCGTTCGCCTTTTGGCTTTAGACAACGCTAGTATAGACTTGTGCTCCCCATACCGTCGCGTATATAAAGGGAGACCCCACTAGGTTTCTATCCTTTATCCGTAGGAAGCCGAGTCTACTGCCTTATATCCGTGATACACCAGACACAACATTCGGGGAGCTTGCTTGCACATACATCAATTCCTTGGTTGATTTCTCTTTCATTTTTTAACCAACGTGTATATTGCAGTTCACGGATATCTGGTACACCCATCTGCCTATATTACCAAAGCAGTCATTTCGATCTTTTCTGACTCATTAAATTTGAAAAGATCATCAAGCGCTTTTCCTTTCACGCTTGTTTCCAATCTGAAAGCGATATAGTCACCTTTTTCCTGTTTCTCGACTCTTAAAAGATGAAACAATAGAGTTTTGTTTCAATGTTTTAAAAATTAACCGACCACGCAATATTCCTGGTTAAATTTAGTTTCCTTAGGGTGTTGTTCTAAAGTCGTTCTCGATGGAAAATTTCCTGGAGTTCACTAACCAAGGAATCCCCTCCGATGGGAATCATGGTCCTTTTCCTCCTTTTGGAAATGTTGGTTCTCCTTATATGGCAACATTGTCCCTTCCTGGGTTAACTGTTGGGTTGCTTGTTTGGTTTTTTTCAACCTCTGTGGTCCCGAATGTCCCAGCTACTATTCAATCAGTTCCTCCACCTGAACAACATCATGTTGATTCCAAGGTGGACCTCTCCCCTTCTTCACCTATTTCTGCATCCTCCTCTTCTACTTCGCTTGGTGAAAGTTTGGATTTGAGTAACCATGTGGCTAAGAAGAAGAAGAAGAAGACAAAGAATAATAAGTCCGATAAGAGAGAGGCTAAGGTTGTAGCTACTATTTCTAAAACATCTCCTCTTGATAAACCTTCCAACCCTCCATGGAAAGTTAAGTTCCCCTACATATTGTGCCAGGGAAACCATCTTCTTTGAGATTTCCCTGGCATTCCCAAGGTGCTCGAAGCATGGTCCAATGGTCGTCCACCATTGGCTTTGGTTTCCGGGAGTCAGGTTGGGGGCACATCTTCAGCTAGTGCTGGTAAAGCTCCCAAGAAGCAGGGTAACCTTGCCAATCCCTGTAAGTTGTGTGAAGGGCACCATGCCATTCACCTTTGTCCGTATATGGATGAAGCCAAACAAGTGTTGGACAACCTGACTATTTCTACACCATGCCTTCTAGCTGGTTACAAGCAGCTTTCTTTGAGTCCTCTACTAGCTGATGCTTCAATTGGTCAAGATTCATCCTTGGTCGATCTCGCTCCCTCAGAAATTCAAAATCATGAATCCACCCCTGACCAACCATTGGTCGTGGGATCGGTTGAGCTGGCCTCGTCTGCGGTGCACCAAGTCTTTTCCATCGAGAGTGGATCCCACATCCCTCAAGTTATTCTTCTTTCTTCAAATTCCTTAGACTTGGAGAAAGATTCTCCTGTCCCTATACCTAAAGAAGTTTCTCTTCCACCTCCTGTGATGGAGCTCCTGGAGGATACCCCTCCTGATTCTAAAATGGAGGTTGAGGAGGATGCTCCTTCTTCTCCCGTAACACCAGGGGAATACCATCTCGGTTTGATGGTAGCCCCTCCGAGTAGTTTGGTCGCTTCCTTTGATTGGAATCTATTTGTGGGATACCACCTTCCATCTTATGTGCCTTTCGAGATAACGGTAATGGCCTTTGGTCTGGTCGTACGCAGCACTATTATAGATGAAGGCTCGTCTGTTAGTATTTTATCCTCAACTACTTGGCAAGCTTTCGGTTCGCCACCGCTTATGCCTGTTACGCAAAATCTATTGGCATTTAACAGAAGAACTAGTCAATCGTTAGGGATCCTTCCAAGGTTACCTATTACATTGGGAGGTAAAACCACCATATGGACATGATGGTTGTTCCCGGCCCCTTGGATTTCAATTTGCTTTTGGGGCGCGATTACACCTATTCCATGGGAGCGCTTGTCTCCTCCCTTTTTTGTGTGGTCTGTTTTCCACATGAAGGACGGATCGTGACTATTGATTATCTTTCGTTCTTTGGTCCTGATCTGGCAGCCGGCCCACCATCATCCCTTCCTGGTTTTTATCCACCCGTTGTATCTGCCCCACCGCAGGTCAACTATGTGGCTACCTACCCCGTTCCTGTACTTAGTGACGATGTCGTCGTGCGTAGTGTGCTGGGGGCATTGGGTCCTAATTTCCGAGATGTTGTTCTCCCATCTAGTGTGGAACTCTTGGAAGCCATGACTTCTTATTCATCATGATGAGTTGTCTGTGGAGCATGGTTCCTTTCCTGTGTCAAGCTCCTTAAAAAATGAAACAAGGTGTCCAGAGCAGGGTTCTTTTTCTTGTGTCAAGCTCGTTAAAAAATGAAACAAGGTGTCTGGAGCAGAGTTCATTTCCTTGTGTCAAGCTTGTTAAAAATATGAAACAAGGTCTTCGGAGCAGAGTTCGTTTTCTTGTGTCAAGCTCCTTAAAAAATGAAACAAGATATTTGGATCACAATTCATTTTCTTGTGTCAAGCTCCTTAAAAAATGAAACAAGGTCATATGAGGATAGTTCTTAATGTGTCAACCTTGTTAAAATAATAAAACATCTTCCCGTTCAATTTGAGTCTTTGTAAGATCTCGTAAAATCCTAGTCGAGTCTTTCTCTTGATCTCATTTTTGAACCTTCACTCCATTTCCTATGGATTGAAGCTTGGGGGGCATGCACCTCGAATTGAGTCACCATTCTGGGGGCATGCTTAATTTTTTCAAGCATATTTTGTTTTCGTTTCAAGCTTGTGTAAAAATGAAACCAACTTCAAGCAATGTTTCTTGATTTCAAGCTTCTGTAAAAATGAAACCATTCCCATTTTACCTCCTGTGATTTCCATTTTATCAGCCTGTTTTTCCAGATGAGCCTTGGTTTTCTCATTCCACCGTCACTATCTGCTTGGCCGATCATATGCCTTCACTTGGTTGTTTTACGCATTCCTGAGGAACCGTTGTGGTGAGTGGTCTTGTTAGCTAGCCTCTTGACCTTTACTTGTTCTAAGCAGTTCCACCATCACCGAAACCAGTTGCTACCCTTTATACCACTCGTTCCTCCAGGAGGAGTCAACTTTCAGCTCTTTTCTGACTCTCTAAAATTGAAAATATTGCCGAGATTCTTGTCATTTTGAACTCGTTAAATTGGCTGCGAAACGATATCTACCCAGTGTAAATTTACCCCTTTTTTGGGCTGGGATAGATTATTTACAAAAAAGGAATACCCTAGCCTATCACAACTAGGAGGTTCTCTCAGATATATTTTTCTACCTTTTCGGATCTGCGAGACTATCTACGAAAAGGGACTGTTGGAGTTTACTTTTCCGTTGTCTTTTCAAACTCTCTAAACATGAAAAGACACTGAGTTATTCCTTTTTCAGACTCGTTAAACCCTAATGACATTGGATTCAGTCATAATGAGAATACTCGAGTTCATCCTTCATAGGGCTCGTTAAATGTACTAGGATGGATTCGTCTGAAGGATGAACTTATATCACAAGCATATGCTATCCCCTTCAAGCTTGTTTTCCAAAATAATTGGGGTACTCACTAGAAATGGTGGGGAAAATGGAACCAGTATTTTCGTTGTGTCGGCAGTATGTCACTCTTGAACATGGCACTTGTCTACATTCGTGTCAGGTTGGGGAAATCTCATCTCGTTTTCCGTTTGCCTCCATATGTTTGGGTGATCCCTTTTGACCTCTCATCTGCTCTTTTCCTCGTCATCATGACCTATGATCTTTTGATGTCAAATACTACCAAATCCACTGTCATGCCACCGATATGTTCAAGAGAAGTTGACCTCTTCAATTTCAACCTTCCTCTGATTCTCATCTGATCTCGATTCACAAACATTATGTTCCTCTGTCTCGCATCGATGATGTGGGAAACACTATGGCCCACCTTTGATCAAGGCTACTTCCTTTCGACTTCAGCTCATTATCCAGGAAGATAATCTGGAGACTCCCTTCCGGTACATTGGAGCCTGCATTCCTCAATGGTAGGTTCTTCGCATTCGACGCAAGGTTTTCATCATTGACCTTCGATCGGATGATTCTGCGGGTGTTCGACGCCAGCTCACTGTTCACATTCCATGGATTGTACCTATAGTACCTTGAGGGCCATTGTTCTTATTGGTGGTTCCTCTCATGTATGTTAACATCTTTCATCACTGGCTGGTAATCAGACGATGTTCTCGCATGTTCGACTTCAGCTCACTTATTCACATGCTTGACCTTGTACTCTGTTCGGGTCGAGATGGAGCACAAGACCCTGGATTTTGTCTGTTGGAATCCAGGCTGCGATTTTGTGGATTATCATGATTGGTTACATGACTCATTGATTGGATGGCTGCGACCATAGCTGAGTCTATTTATCAATCCTCACTAGATGGCTTCGTCCACGCCTCGGATATTGATTATTGTATACTCTATTATGGATGGTTGCACCCATACCACACATCATGTAGTTGAGATATCATTTTTATTTGTCTACGCAAGTTTTCTTACGACAGTGTTTTCAGTTGGGCACGTTCTCGTAAAGCATTTCACCCCTCTCTCTCTCGAACCTCATGCTTTAGGGGGCATCTGTTACACAGTAATTTGTCAATGTCCCTGCAATCCCCCGTCTCGCACATTGGAGGGTCTATTCTGTGACCTGTGAGCAGTGACATGACCTTAAACCACTTTCATGGCATCCCCCTTGACAAGTACAATCATTCCTCTGAAGACGGTTTCCTGTAAAAAGCCCTAAAAATATCCCTTTGGCCTTAGTGCGACCAGCCAGTTCAGCCCTCGCGCCAATGGGGAGAATCCACCAAAGAGGGTGCGCCAACTGGCGCTATGTCCCAGTTTATTAATCACGCCAAGCTTAATAAGGATTTTTTTTTTAAAATAAATGGTGGAAGTTTGATTCCAACCAACTCCTGAACGAGTCTCTAAAATGAGTTGGGAGGTTTGGCTCTGGATCTCCATGTAGGGGAAGTGTTTTTCGACCTATCATGGAAGATTCCTTGAGGATAGGGCCAATCCCACCATTGTAGGGATCCCAACTCCACTTCCACCATCTATATAAGCTTGTCATTTTCCCTTTGCAAGCTAGCCTGAATAGAGCTGAATCAATAGTAAGGAGATTATCATCAGACAACCGAAGAGAGAGAGACTTGTCCCGTTCTCGACGAGCTTTATCGAGACATACTCCGTTGTCAACCTGCCGAAGGAAGATCCAGCATCAGAGCTCAGGTTGTATCTTCTCTTTTCATTGTGATTAATAATAAACAACTTCAATTATGGTTCCATTCATATTTTCATGTCTTATGTTATGAATTGTATCTTCTCTGATTGATACATAGTTGCATGTTTTAGGTTTTACGCTTGTGTGTTGTTGTTTCTTCCTGAACGTGCTAGGCAGGAGAATTGTGATCTTCCAAAGAGAAGGACGAAAGCGCCATCTTCTCTACAAGAAACAGCAGCGTGGGACTTAAGGTATGCCTCTTGTCACAGCTTGGGCTTTTGTAACTAGGAACCTGCGTCTTAGCGTGACTCAGTTGTTGCTAGACCCGATCTGGGCTAGTAGGGATCGCCTCTGTCCACAGAGGGGATTTACCTCTCCAACACTTATATATTTCTATGACCTTTGTGGGTGTAGGTAGTGCAAAAAGAGGCTCATGGCCGCTTGAATCTTCTTTAGGAGTGGGAGATACAATATGGGGCTCTTGTTCCACTAGGTATTTCACAGGAGTACAGTTATGCTCTTGGCCTGAAGACTTCGGCTCGAGATCTTTCCCATACTCAATGTGGATCTCATCTTTGTACACTTGATTAGGCTTAAAATAGGACAGAACATAGTGGTAGACAAAAATAATGAATTATTTAAACCAAATCCAGCCCAAATGTTCTATCATTCTATGAGGTCTGGCCATATTTCAGGTTCTTCCTCTAGTGGAGTCTTTGAGAATTATGGAGTGTGGAGTCACCAGGTGGATGAATTTGAATGTTTTGAAGCAGGTTGTTGTCCACCATCAGTAATTGGATACCAATCTAAAGGCTATTGGTCTGATTTATTCCCCAGTGGAGTCGCCATTATGTTGGGGTTCCAGTGTCTTGCCCAGATTGGCAAGACCAAAATACTAGAAAACATCAAAACCGCTTTGGGATCCTAGGATCTAGCCCTCCTAGATCCAGAGAGGGATCTCTCTATAAATACAAAGAATGATATATCTTTAAAGCTCAAAATGAGGTATTAGGCTAGATATGAAGCACGGGGGTTTGTTTGATTTGGTTGGTTGGATTGGTTGGAGATCATCAACTGAGAAGGCTATGGGATGAAAGGAGCAAAGCAGCAAGATGTTTCGACAAAAGAAGATAGGTCAAGAAAATGTCAATCCATTGGGCTATGGAGTCATGAAAGGAGATTCCTTGCATAAAAACTAACCAAGGTTTCCATAGTGAAGGTCATATATACTAAAGGATCTTTTGGATAGATGGTGGAATGGAACATCAAGGAGTGAAGGTGAAAGAAAGAAAGAAACCCAAGTGCAGTCAGGAGATCAGGTCAGATATCATTTAAATCCAGAACTGCTTTGACATACTCAAAGGAAACTCTCAATGAATACACAAAGAGGTAGCTTAATATCAGGTCAGAGGTCATCTAACTCCAGGCCTGCTTTCAGCATACTCCAAAGGGAAAACAATTAAGATTTGAGCACAAAACTAGGCCTAAGATCATAGAAGGGATTTTAACCTTCAATGCTTTTGACACTAGCTCAAAGGGATCTTAGAAGGGCCAATCTGTTGAAAAAGGACCCCAGTGGATAGGGCTAACTCTAAATCTTTTGTATCCCAATTCTTCCAGCTTAAACCCAGCAAGAACATCTAAGAAAAAAAATCCAAAACTCATACATCAGGAAGCGTGGTCAGGCCCACATCTTTGACTGGTTAAATTACAAGAATTTTCTCCTAGATACACAATTATTAGAAAACATCGAAGATAAGAAGAGCAGGAAAGCATTATGGTACCATGCAGGGGTATATCCTAAGCCTGATTTACTGATTCTTATCAGAGAATAATAGACAATATGATTAAACATGAAATAAGTAAGGGAAAAATCACTAGTAATATAGACCAGGATCCTGTGAAATTTGCTTGATTAATTGATGTGCAATACCAGTCACATATTCTGAGATCAATGGCTTTTTACATTCCAAACTTCTCCTCCCAGCCTACTAAATTACAAAATACTTAGCTACTTCCCCTAATAACAGTTCTAACAGTCAAAAGAATCCCTACAACCAACAACAACAACAACCTTTCTAATATGTTTGTCGGGAGTTCTTATAAGAGAATGAGTAACTGTGGTAGTAGATATACATTTAATTGATTTATTAAGACAAAGTGGAGGAAATGTTCATGCCCATTCTACTTAATGGTTCTTCGTTGACTATGTGTGCCCTGTAGGCTGGTTTAGAAGTCCTTTCAGGCTGAGAATAGCCTCAAATGTTTCTTTGAAGTCCTCTATGACTGTATGGTACTCTGTTTATCTTTTGAAATAAGTAATGTGAATGGAAAGTCTACAGGTCTCCATGCTTCCATAACTGTTGTTCTCACAGTTTAGAAGTTTCTGTCAGTGAAATAGCTTTTATGGGCTCGAGGAGGCATGGGGAACGCTGTAAGGCCATCCTTCTGGAGCAAACACGTTCTGTTGATGCTGTAACACTGATATGACTTATTAGTGTGCTCATACTTCATTAAGCCCTTTAATAATTTTCATGGTCTTCAAACTGCGTCTTCACCCTTTAAACACGGGATTAAAGAATTAAGTCTTCAATAATAGGCTTAAATCCCTTGATATGTCTCTGCTGATACACTTTGCTGCTTCAGCAATGGTCTTTCTATGCTCTCAGTCACAGGGCTGTGACTGTGGGAATAGAGTGAATTTACCACTCCGTATACCCTGCACAATACAATAAACTTCGTTATAAAATCCAGGGGACTGGTGGAAAATTTTTGTGGAGGCCTGGGGAATGGTGGACTTAGTTGGAAATAGGGAAAAAATCACTGCAGAATGGTGGAAGGATAACCTAGTGAAGGTTTGGTGGAGAAATGATTCTGAATCTTATGATTAGAACGAATACCGGAGATCAACGGTCAGGATTCACTGGGGAAATCCCTTTAGAAGGTTGGGTGGAAGACTTTAGTCTTAGTGTAAAAACACTAAAGTTTAAATTTGGTGAATTACAAAGAAAATGGACCAAAATGTATGAAAGCAAGGCCTCTGGTGGTGGGACCCGGCGAGCAAAGGGTGATTAACTGTGAGCTGTTGGATCTCAGGAGGAGATCAACGGCAAAGATCTTCGGGAGAAAAAATTGGAAAGGTGGTATTAGTGGGAAAAACAACCGGTGTCGCACGCCTCAAAGGTGGGTTTGAATTTTTTCCCAAAATAATGCGATATATTTCATTGTACGAAACATGGAAAAATAAAACCGCTTACATCGCATGATTTAGAAACGTTAAAGCCTAGACGAAGAAAAAATTAATATGCATGTTGACCATTGGATATGAAGCGAAGAGATCTGACGGTGGAGGATGGAGCGCGATATGGAAAGATGCGCGGGCGATTAGGAGGGAGGTGATCAAGAGCAGGTTAGATCCTGGCCATTGGATCTATATAATAAACAGTCTAGATTTAAAGAGGGGGTGGAAGGCAAAGGGTTAGTGAAATGGGCGGAATAAAGGAGGACCGTTGGATCAAAGGGAATGGACGGGGGAGATTAAATCACATCGGAGGGAGGCGAAGGCCAAAACTATGATATTTTGATGCTGCTATTAGTGCTAGACCATCGGATCAAGGTGCAATCAACGGTCGTGATTGGATCGGAGATCGCCAATTGGGGAAATTAGAAAGTGGGACACTTGGGTTTGCGTGATGCGATTACGCGCCAGCCGTCCGATCTAGAACTAGATCAATGATCCACATTAAATCAGAGGGGGATGGAGATAGGTGGTGTGGCATGATGCGATTAGCACTGACCGTCAGATATTGTAAAGATCGACGGCTCAGATCAAATCTGCAGTCGATAGAACAAATTTCATCGCATCAGGAAATTTTAATTAACAAAGGGAAAAGGGTTAAACCAAGGCTCTGATTGCGATAAGCACCCAAGGCTTTAGAGCCTGGTCCTGAGCACGGTTTATATGGTGGGGAAGTGGTTAGGGGCTTAGCTGAAAGGGGCTTAGGCATGTTATGGAAAATAAGTGTTTTTAAGCCAAAAAGATGGTTTTTAAGGCTTTAAAAGGGGTTTCAGTAGGTAGCAAAGGAGATTTTAAGACCAAATAAGGGATATTATAAGGCTTAAAAATGGTTTTGGGGAGATTTAGAGGGTTAATGAAGGGATTTTGAAAGTGGAATAAGGTGATGAAAATAGAGGCTTTGTGGGAATGAAATAAGGGGGAAAAGAGGCCTTTTTGAGCAAAATTCTTTTACAGACAGTGAGGCTTTTTAAATGGAAACAACAGTGAGGATTGTCCAAAGGGAAAAGACACAAGGAGGGTTCAAGAATGATATTTTTTTAGAGGAAATGTATTTCTTGAAGGCTCAAAAACATTTTAGTCTCCTGTTTGCTTTTCAGAAAATTCATAGGTGGCTAACACAGCACATCATTGACAACAATATTAGGGACATATGCAATTATTTGAGATTGCAATACATACTTTTTGAAAGCTTTAAGTTTTTTAACCAATTCATATGCCTATTTTTAAATAATATTATAATTGAGCTCAACATGTCTAAGGAATTTGCTGAAGAATTCCAACGGTTGTTCTCTATTCTCATCATTTTTTTGTAATAACACAACAAAAATAGTAGAGGGGGAAGCAAATGAAAATATCTGAAACACCTTCTGATAATCAGGATTGATAAGAACATGAGTTGTTTGGAGAGCCTTCTTTATTCTAGCAAATGATTCTCTTGCTTCCTTAGTCCATTTCACTTATGCTTATTTCTTCAACATATCAGTTATGCTTTTAACAATCTCTGCATAATTTGATACAAATCTTCTTAGAAAAATAATATTTCCCAAAAATTTCTGAATATATTTCTTAATTCTAGGCAAAGGAATTTTTTGGATTGCTTCTACCCTTGCTGGATCAATTTTTCCCCTTGTTTGGAAACTATGTAGCCCAATAATTACCTTCCTCCAAGGCAAATAAAGAATTTTTTGGGTTCAGTGACAAACCAAACTTCCCGCACTTCTCAAATGTTTGTTGCAAATGTTCTAAATGTTCATTATCTAATCCTGAAAAAAATGATATCATCCAAATATTTAACCACATACTTATCTCCAACAAATTATATGTCCATGGACCTTTGAAAGGTTTCACTTGCATTCATGAGCCCAAATGGCATTCCAACATACATGAAAGTACCTCATGGGGTTGTGAATGTTGTCTTTTCCTGATCTTCTTTGTTTATGGTCGCCTAATTATACCCTAAGAATCCATCAACGATGGACATTCTATAAGCTCCTACCACTTTCTGTAAAACATAATCCATCTTGGGTAAAGGATAATTATCCTTCAGAGATGCTCCATTCAGGTTCCTAAAATCCACACACAATCTTATCTCTCCATTTTTCTTCCTCATAGGAACCAGATTAGAAACCCAATTAGAATATATGAGTGGAACTACAATCATTACTTGGAGTAAATTATTTACTTATTTTTCAATGGGAGACAATAATAATGGATTTATTTGTTTGAGCTTCTGTCTATAAGCTTTGACTCCTTTAAATGGGATCTTGTGTTGTATGATACCTTTATCATATGTTTTCAAATCTTCATATGACCAAGAAAATACATTTATGTATTTCTTAAAAATATCAATGTACCTTTCCTTACAATTTTTGGGAACACCTTAGAATAGTTTCACCATTTTTGGTTCCTGTTGAGTTCCCAGATTACAATCCTGAAATTCCTCCTCCTGGTGAGTCTTTTTTGATTCAACGGCAACATCATTTGAATAAAAAAGCCTCTCAAGAGGAACCAAACCTTTAGGCAGCACATTATATTTCAACTGAATAATATTTTTATTAGGTATTATCTGTTTGAGATGTCTAACCTCTATTTTCTGCTCTGTTTGTTCTTCATCCTGATATATTTTAGCATTTTCAAAATTTCCAATCATTGTCAAAAACTTTTTTATCTACTCATCATCTTCAAAAACCTACCAATGTTTTATATTATCTAGGATAGAAGGCTGGTGTCTAATCTCTATCTCATACCTTAGCTTTGGATTAATTGGAGGCTTGAAAGTGCTGGCTGCAAATGCTAATGAATCAGCCAATCTATTCTCATCCCTTGGAATGAATTGAATATTGAAGGCTTCAAAATAATTTTCAATCATATCCCAAACTTCATTCCTATATGATCTCAATCTTGGATATCTATTTTGACAATGATTTTTGATCTGTCTTATAATCAATTCAGAATCACAAAAAATTGAAATACATTGAATGTCCATCTCATTTGCAGTTTGAAGGCTAATGATCAAAGCTTCATACTTAACAACATTATTTTTTGAATCAAACTCTAATTTGAAAGAAAAAGGCAAGAAATTAACTTCTGGTGATATTAATAAAAATCCAGCTCATGTGCCTTCCTTGGAATATGCACCATCAAAATATCGTTCCCAAATATTTCTTGAGTGCATCTCATTATTTACAATTACTAAAGAGAGTTGCTTCCCTATGTCTTTAGCAAATTTTTCATCTTCATGCAGCATGAAACATGAAATATATTCTTTTACTTGACTATAAATAGGGAAGTTACCTACATCCTTTTTAGTAGTGGTGTTTACAAACCATGTTTCTTTGTACAACCTCCTTTCCTCCCCATTAAAGATAGGAATGATAGAATAAGTAAAATCAAGCTTGAGAACACCTCCCAACTTTTCTCCCCAAGATATTGACAGAAGCATCCCAAACCTAGCTAGAATTTCAGCCACAACTACATCCATAACAATACACGTTGTTGCAATCTGTGCCAAAGAAACGACCATGTCTTTAATTACCCCAACACATTTTACCTTCTTGGAATCAAATGAATATAGATCGATGTAAGGCCTAGTGATTTGTAGATTTAACTCCTTCATGAAAAAAAATGGCATAAGATTATGGGAAGCTCTTGAATTCAGCATACAATTGTGAAGAGTAAAATCATGAACCAACAAGGAAATATAAAATGGAGGAACAGAATAATCTAATTCTTCTACATAAGGGCCAAAGGTGACCACTGTATTTTCTTCTTGTAAATTCAAAGTGTCACTTATATCTTCATGTTGTGTGAGATTAATAAATTTCGAGATTTATTTCTTTTAGATTGGTGTTTTAGTTAATTCTAAAAGAGGTACCTGAATGTTGACTTTCTCCAACTCCTTTGTTAAACTGAGGGCATAATTTGGCTTAACATTATTTTCATGTTCTTCTTCACTGCTTTTAGAATTTGAAACTTGTTCAGGTACAGGAAAAACTTTCTCCAAAATATTATTATTATCTGATTTGTTCTGGGAAGACTCTCCCTATTGCATCTTTGTTCTATTGACCTAATTTTCAGGTTGATTCCCACTATTTACTTGATTTACAGGGTTCTGTTGTTGTGGAGTCACCATTGGAGGAGGGGAAAAATATTTTTGTTCACCCTCACTGTATTGTACCCTAGGTTTCTTCCTTGATCTCAAATTATACTTCTTATGTAACTCAGCCTGCATAAAATATGTGAATTGTTTACAGTATTCATTCACTTCATCTTCATCAAATGATACTTTAGCCTCAACATATTCTTCTTCACAATTGTCTTCTTCATCATCCTCTCTAATATAAATAACTGATATTTGATCTTCTTGTCCTTTTTGGGCATCTTCTACTGATTCTCCATGTCCAGCTTCTAAATAAAATGGTGTCTGGACCTGATCTTGATCATTTCTTTCCCTCTGCAATATTTTCAGGGGTTGTTTCATAAATTCAAGATTGAAACCTCTATTTTTATTTTGTTGGACTTGTCTTTGGAGTTTTAATTTTTAATTCCATCTTGACATTATTTGATAAATTTTTTATTACCTTAGTCATATCTTCAAGCCTTTTACCTTGTGATTACTCTTCCTTTGCTTTCCCTTTCTCTTGGACTGGCTGTTTTCCTGTCACCTTCCCAGATGCAGTCATGTTGGCTTCAATTTCTAAATCATATGTTTGTATCTATTCAAGAGAAGGGGATATCCTTTCTCCAAGTGTGAAAATGAAATTAGCTTCAAAAGCCCCAACAAAAACTACCTTTTCTCCAAAGGATGGGGCTTAATCTCTACAAGAAAAATATTATACAATTTGTTGAATATTTTGATAAACTCATAAATATTTTCATCAAATTTTCTTTTAATTGCATTGAATTCGGTTAATCAATAACCATGATCTCTTTTCTCTCCCCATATTTGAATGAACTGATTTTCTAGTTCATCCCATGTATTAATGGAATTTTTTGGAAATCCTTTAAACCACTTTCTAGCCTCTCCATCTAGAGACTGAAAAAAAATCCTCATTACAACATCAAGATGTTCCACATTCAAATTTTCATCAAAATTACAAAACACATATAAGTGTTTTTCTACAATAACTTCATCCTCTCCAGTGAAATGAGGAAGTAATTTAAGATATTATTGAGGCATTGAATTAAATGGCTATGGAATATTGAGTGGAGCATATATGTCTAATAATAAGGCTATTGTTGCCATGTTTACACCTTGATTAAATGTACTTTGATTAAATGTAGATGGTGAAACTATTGTGAAGGTAAATAGAGGTCCTGCTGAAACATATATGGGAGTGGTTTGAATAATAATGGTAGAGGAACAAACAACTAGAACTTGTTGATCTTGTGTGTTGGATTGAGGGGTCCTGACCCAGGTTTGGTGTGCAAGGTTTTCCAACAAACCCCTATACTATTGACCCTTTCGGCAGTGACCCACTTGCGCAGGTCACAGTCTCACCCGAAGTAGTATGGGTGGGTGCTGGAACCATGTTTCTGCACCCTGAGAAAGGAAGGGTAAGGCAAGAAGGGTTGCGTTCTGTTCAGATTACCTTGTCTCTGGGCAGGGTTAAATATGTATCCAATTGCATCCATGTGCACTAGTTCTACAATTATATGCTTTTCATAACATCAACACAATGTTGCATAACAAGAACATAATAGATCTAGATCCAATTCAATACAGAGACTTTCGTAGCATGATATAACCAGAATGGAATAGATCCAATCATTCAATATACAGACCTTTGCAGTGCAAAGACAGAAAATTCATAACACAGTAACTACCAGCAATTCATTCAATAGTACTCACAGATTCAGATCTAATAATCCTGCATATTCATTCATTCATTAAAATTTCCTTACAATTCCCTTCCCAACCTGCACACACAACAGCAGGGTCCACACATAGCTAGACTAGGATCTCCACGCACATAGCCAACAAGAGTTCGTTCCCAAAAAACACAAACAGATCACTTACACAATAGATCGCATCAATAGCTCATCAAATCCTACTTCTTACAATCCGAAATGCCTCTCTATTTATAACAATCTAGCTTTAACATTCCTATGGTTTTCAACCCATGGTTTTCAGACCCCTAGTTTACCCTTTAACCCATTACAATGCATTCGGGGCTTTGACCCACCCCAAAACCCCTGCGCTATACTAAATATAATAAAAAATAACCAAAATCGACCAGTTTTGTAGCTTGTTAGGAGACCCCATTCCAACAGTCCCCCAACAAAATCTTGTGACCCATCCCAAGTCACTACACCAGTGCATCACCAATCTGTGTTCGCAGAGTATCCAGAGAGTGGGCAAGCGGAGGGAGGACCACATGGCTTTGGGACACAGCTTCTGTGCAAGAGTGACCATCTTTTGGGAAGGTGGATCATCAGTAGCCATGGTAACACTTGCTAATAACTGATTAAGGCGCTTATTGGCGTCATCAATCTCATGCGTTAACTGGAGGGCTGAGCTAGTCTAGGGCTTCAGAAGTTCTGTGACAGCGTGTTGTTTCTGCCGAAATTTCGCAATCTCGTCCTGGAGGTCATTTTTTTTTTTCAATCATGCTAAGCATTGGGCCAGTACCAAAGTAGACAACGTAGCACTGATTTCTTCAACAACCTTTTCATGCTAGCATAAGTCCTGATTGATTTTTTGAAGAACGGGGTCACACTGGACCCGAGACCAAAGCTATATGGCTAATTCCATCAGAGCGGTACCTTGATCAATTTTCCCCTTGATCATCATAGTGGCTTCCGTGATAAGTGCATTACGCTAGGCACGGGCTTCTGGGGGCATGCCGGGCTGCAGCCTGGACTGTAATTCCGAAACCTCCAGGTGAGAGGCTTTGAAAGAAGCCACCAATTTTTCCACTTTACTTCTAGGTGTCTCCTCAGCCGTGATTACCTTGGTGACTTCCGTGCACAGCTGGTGGATCGTAGTCTCCAACTCCGCCTATTGTGACTGGGCCTGGGCTACTGCCTGAGTCTTCTAGATAAGGGGGTGATGGAAAACCGCAATTTGTCGAGTGGTGGCTTGAGTACAATTACTAATTTCTTGGGTGACATCGTGAAGGAGAGACTCCAAGGCTATGGGGGTCAACCAATTGAGGGCCAGCTGAATTTCGGCGCCTTCCGGAAGCTGCGTTCCAACTAGGGCACTGGTAGGGATGTTCCAAAGTTGACCTATTGTCCTGACCTCTGTCAAAATGTTATTGACTGGAAGATATGGTGCTTGGCCTTCCTGGGTCAGATGTGGTTTTATGTTGATTTTGAAGGTGCAGAGGTCTTTCTGAAGAGAGGTAACCCCAGCCTTCCACTGAGCCATGATAAGTTCCCACTTATCCTCTGTCGCCAGAGTGACCGCATCTACGATTTGCTCCAAATATCCCCATGTTAATGTGATCATCGCATCATAGCGCTCGCGCTGAGCTTGTTGCTTCATCCTTTTCAGGGGACCTGATGTCGATGGCCCTGTTCCCTTAGTACTGGGAGGAGGAGCAGAAGTGGTAGTAGCTGTCGGGGTTGGGGCTGTGTCAAACTGCTATAGTGGTTTATCTTTGGACCCGACTGTAACTGATGCTGGAGTACTGGAGAGACCTTTTGTCCACTCGAGGGGCCATAGGGAAATTAGTAGATCAATTTCCTCATCTGGTACCATATACGGTAGCTCTGTCCAAGCCTGACTAGCAAGACTGCGAATCTGGACTTGATGCATAGTGGTTTGAAATGTTGCGATATGCTTATATTTGTCATATATTGTAGGGGATAATCAGGTTGGGAGTTTATGGCAATGGCGACACTGGCCGATCGGCTAGCTTTCTTTTCCCCTAGAACTTAGGCATATTAGTTATGCTAGGGTTATTTCTTGGTGACAGTTGTCTTCCTTCCCCCAATACAGGCATGCTCCCTAAGGAGCTCTTGGTCCAAGGCCACAAGACCTTTCGTACTTGTCCTATTAAGGCTTTAATGGGGGTTGATGCTGGAGCCAATTATTTTTCCCTTAGTCGTGCCACCGTTGTAGAGGTAGATTAGCACATAAGACCATTATCTGTGGAAGTTGTACGTGACGTCGGGAACTTGGGTCTTGTGCATGGATCATTCGAACCCTTTCTTATGCTGCAGATTTTCAGGCCTAGCCCTTCTTCATTCCTTCCCTTAGGGGTCTTAAAGAGGGGTTCCTTTATGATATGAAGACATCACAGTGTGGAAGCTTCCCCTAACCGATTCTTCCACGCTTCTATCTCCTGACTGGGATCCTTAGTATCTTCCTTGTAGCTTAATACTTTTTCCTGGGGCAAGCTTCCCTCGTCTTGAATTTCCAGCTTGTAGATATATTCCCCCTTCATTCGTGTAGGCTCGATATATCTTTTAACTTGTGTCTCTTTGCTACCTATTATCAAGTTTTCTAGTAAAGTCTGCATAGCCCGCAACACCTGAGGGCTGCATAACAACCTTATGCATACTTGTAAGAAAATTTTAATATCCTTCGTCGGTTCCATATCTCCTTGGTGTGTGGCTGGCCAACACTTAGCCTCAAAGAGGTCCCTTCGTGCTTTTATAAATGTTTCGTTGATTTTTCCCAAGTCTAATCCTTCTTTTTTGTCAACTGCCTTGCAAATTAGTGAGTCAGCTTCATCCTTTTCCTTAGCTTCCCCAGTCGTTAATCCACTATGTGTTATTATATTGACTTTCACCTCCTGACCTTGGGTCCTGTGCTTCTTCTGCGCAGAAAAAAACTACTTCTCCTGTATCCTGGTTTTTAGGGCTGGGTAGTCTTCCAGTGCATGGTTCCACTGTCTACAATACTAGCAGGACTCTTGAAAAATGTCCTATGTTCCCACAGTTATAACAGACCAGATGGCCTCTACTCCAACCTGCGCTTCCACTTTGGCTTTTATCCCTCTTTTCATGGGGGAATTCATCCAAACCCGAGGGAGTTCTTGGTGATGTACGGTCGTCTTTCCTATTCACTCCTTTGGTGTAGCTCTGCTTTTCATGGCCAACTAATTGGCAACGTCGGTACTATAATTGTTCTGGTGCGAAAATGGAGGTGCCTTGCGATCTGGCTGCGCAGCTTTCCTCGCGCTAGCGCAGAGGCCCCTTTGAGCTCCATTGTTCTAGGCTATATGCTCCCAGTGCTACTGTGTGACCTTGTTCCGTACCAGTCCCTCTTCTATTTCCCTTGTACAGATCCTGGATTTCCCAGTGCATTTCTTCTACTTGTTCCTGGATCTGTTGTACCGCTAGCATAGCGTCCTCAAGAGTTGTAGCTTCCAATCTCATAGCGCCTCCAAGGCCTTGTCTTGTGAACTAAAAGTTTGGTGATTCATGGGTATATGCAGGTGAGGGAGTAGCTTGGCAATAAACCACTTCATATGTTGTCTATCATCATACTCGAACCCTCCTTCCCTAATTGCCTTCTTTAACCGTTGATCTACCTCCCATACTGACTCCGACGTATCTTTTTTGAAATCTTTTACGTCTATTACTAGCTGGGAATAAGATTTTGGTTTTCGAAAGTGTTGCTCTAGAGCACCCTTAATATCTTGAATGGAGGTGGTTCCATGCTGGGCAATGTATCCCATATACTAGTCCAGAGCTCTATCTTGGAATGCTAATGACAGCTATGCCCTCTTTATCGTGTCATTTTCCACGTTCTGTGCAGTCTAGACAGAGTCCGCGACGAACCAAAATCGGTCCATGTCCTCATCTCCTACCTCCTTGAAGGTGGGTAGTTCCAAGTGCACCATCATGGTTCCTTAATATTTCCTTTCCATTCTACCAATACCCAACTCCTTTCTCAGCTCCCTTCCTGTCCCGGCAATGGAACCATTTGTTGGCTTGAGGGGTCCTGACCCAGGTTTGGTGTGCAAGGTTTGCCAACAAACCCCTATACTACTGGCCCTTTCGACAGTGACCCGCTTACGTAAGTCACAGTCTCACCCGAAGTAGTATGGGTAGGTGCTAGAAACAGGTTTCTGCACCCTCAGAAAGGAAGGGTAAGGCAAGCAGGGCTGCCTTCTGCTCAAATTACCTTGTCTCTACGTAGGGTTAAATCGGTATCCAATTTCATCTACATGCACTAGATCTATAATTATATGCTTTTCATAACATCAACACAACCTTATATAACCAGAATAGAACAGATCTAGATCTAATTCAATACACAAACTTTCGCAGCATGATATAACTAGAATGGAACAAATCCAATCATTCAATATACAAACCTTCACAACACAAGGACAGAAAATGCATAACATAGTAATTACCAACAATTCATTCAATAGTACTCATAGATTCAAATCTAATAATCCTGTGTATTCATTCATTCATCAACCTTTCCTTACAATTCCCTTCCCAACCTGCGCACACAGCAGTAGGGTCCGCACACAGCTGGACTAGGATCTCCATGCACACAGCCAGCAGGAGTCCGTTCCCCAAAAACCCAAACAAATCGCATACACAACAGATCGCATCAATAGCTCATCAAATCCTACCTCTTACAATCCAAAATGCCTCTCTATTTATAAAAATCTAGCTTCAACATTCCTATGGTCCACAACCCATGGTTTTTGGACCCCTAGTTTACCCTTTAACCCATTACAATGCATTTGGGGCTTTGACCCACCCCAAAACCCCTGCGCTATACTAAATATAATAAAAAATAACCAAAATGGACTAGTTTCGTAGCTTGTTAGGAGACCACATTCCAACATTGTGTAAAAGAAAAATAAACATGCTCAAACGAGTGTTATTCCAATTTAGGTTCTTGAAAATGAATAGGTGAAAAAGGTGAATCTTGTTCCAATAAATGAATTACTTGAGATGTATTTCCAAACAACGGATGACATGAACTACTGCCAGGGGCAGAAAATGTAGGACTAGGTGTTGAGGGAGTTTTAGGTCTCTCAATTCTCCTAGAAATCAATCTTTCAGGGTCTGATATAGTAGGGAACTTCTGTTGAGATGTATCTGACCTCGTGTGAGGCATTTTGTAAGCCATAATTCTTAGTATAATGAAACACAACCAAAAATTTCCTCCTCACTAAACAACCAGAGGAAATAATGTGAAATCCTAGGGGAAAAGTTATTTTCGATCCTTCATCCCCGGCAATAGCACCAAAAAATTTTGGTTCTTAAGATACAATCCCTTGGTTGTGGAAAGGAATCAATGCTTAATACATTTTAACAATATATTATAGAAATAATATTTATCATTTTTCTTCGTTCTTTTCCTTTAGAAATTAGTTATAAAACCCTTAATGCTCTGGAGTAAATAAAATATTATACAATGACTTTAATTGCTGAAATGTGAATGAATAAGAAGAACTGTAAGGGAACTTAAGATAATAAGTTGTAAACACAGAATTTATTAACTTAAGCTTTAGAGAGAAATTATGAATAGAAAATAGTTGGAGTGAAGGAGTGAATTTTAAGTATGTTTAACTCTTACTTACAAATTTAATTCAGAGACTTGTAGCTTCATTACTTCACTTCATTCGTAGAATAAATAACACAAGATGACACAGGAAAAACAAACCGCCATTAACAATTGGAGGAAACTTGTCACATCTTTCATTAATTCTTCAGAGAAATAAGTACAAAAATATATTCTTCCAACAGTTCCAAAATTCCAAACCCTTTTTCTTCATCCTAATATTTCTTAAATACATTCAAAAGCAGTTTGTAACTGCCAAACTTCTTGAAACTACCTAAACTACTTATTTCCTCTATCAACTACTTTCATTACAATCAAGGGTAATATTACAACATCATTCTAAAACAAAAGAAAATACAATAAAAGATAGAAATATTATGATGTCTTATGAATATCTTTCGTTGCTGATGTGGTTCCCTTTTGTGATGATGTGGTTCCCTTCACTGATGATGTGGTCTTCTGAATATCATCTGTTTTTTATGTGTCTTCGCAAAGATTGGTCATCCATTTTCTGCATTTTTTATAGAGTTCAAAATCTGACCTCGAGGCATTAATTAACTTATGATGTTCCAATCTAAAATTAGTGATCCTAGTGTAAGTAGGCTTCTCCAGAAACAAAGTCTTCAACATCCATAACAATTGAAAATATTTATGCAGGAAATTGACAATTTTTGTTAATTTTAAAACTGTTGTCTTCTCATGAGTATTATCAATTTTAATTTTTTCATCCACCAACAGAGTTTCATATGTTTCCCAAGACAATAAAATACCTTGCATATCCCAGCAAGATGGTAATCCATCCCTGGTTCTTTTATCAAACATAGTATTGAAGTTGTCTACTGCTTGCGTGATCTCTGTCAACTTCTTTTCTACTGACTTCCTGTGTGCATTCTTCACTATCACCTTGTTAATATATAGAACACATAAGTTTCTATCCTTAATCTCATGTTCACCCAATTCTTGATCTGATTTGGAGTTGACAAAATCTATCAATTTCTTAGCCCATATAGCTCTGTCATGCATTTTTTGTTTTTCAACTAATACAAGCTCTTGAAGATCTCTTATTAAACTCTTCCCTTATGAAATAAGAACTAGTGATTCCCATATTGTTTTCATCACTCCTATAATCTCATTCAAAATAATATGTTTAGTTTCAATTAGGGACTTGTTTCCTTCACCTTCTCTTTGAGATTCTTGATTTCTTCACAAGCTGACTGATAATCTATTCTCTATTTGTCTACAGTGTCCTTTGATATTACAATTTTGTTATCCTTAGCCCTTATAACTTGTATAGCTATCTCAAGACCACTTTGGGCTTTATTCATATCAATCTCTTCCGTATTTAACTTAGTACTCAATTGGTATTGTTTAGTTTTTGGTTCATGAGTCTCAGATGACAAAACTATCGTGCAGACATGTGAATCAATCTTCCCCTGTAACTTAGTTATTGTCTCTTTCAATTTGGAAATCTCTTCATCCTTCTACAACACTTGCTGTAAAATATTGTCCTTCTCAGATTCCACTTCTGCTACTTCAACTACCATTGGGTGTTCTCTAGTAGGCAGATTCAGCTTTTTCCTTAACACATTGATCTCTGATTCTGCACTCTGCATTAGCTTCTGGACAACTGACCTGTCATTGGTGTTGGAAATATGATTCTTATGTATTAAAATGTTGTCCTTGATGGAAATTCTCTGATAAAATATGGAGGATGTGTCTTCAGTAGAAGCTCAGGAGTCTATCAGAAGAAATGTGTAATTTCCAACAAAAGATTTGGTAATATTCATAATAGAGGTTCTATATGCAGGTTTTTCCAGGCCAAGTCGCATATACACATGGATAAGAACGATCCAAGTCGTGTATGCCTTTTGCACTCTAAAAATGTGTTACCAAGTGGCATTACCATGGTATTAGCCCATAGGATTGAGCGTTATGTCATCTATTTGATTTCTTCCAAGAATACCATCGGTGGTTGTGTGGTTTTGACTCATGGTATTGGTAAAGGCTAAATCTATATAAGGAGAAGAATATCATAGTGCAAAGGAGTGCATGTGTAAGGGCTATCACTAAATACTTCTCTCTGAAGTATATCTGCATAGGATGAAATCTGTTTTATTGATAAATCTGAATCTATGATGCACCCTTCGATAGATTTATGGATCAGGATCTCTAGACCTGAAATGAGTATGTTATTGCATGATCTATTGAAGAGATGATTAGATCTGAGACCTGGCACATGTTTGCTGAAGTGGAGTGAAGAAATTTGGGTAAGTTCTATAGATCTGAAACATTCTGCAGAATTAATATTTACAGATCTATACACAAGTTTGTCTCAGTAAAAGCATGTATATACGCGGCTTTGTTTTAGAAAAGGCATGTATGGAAGTCAGGGTTTTCTGAAGCTTATTGCAGAGGTTTTATGTTTATTGCTACTATTTTTCTATTGTCTGTCAATGAAGTCTTCATATAGATCTGGGTTGCTTGAATGCTCCATTTTCTGCTAAGTTGATTATGTACAAATCTGATCAATGAGTGAGTAAAAAAAATTTATGATGTCTAAATTATAAAGGGTTCTGCAATAATGAAAATATATCTAACTGAAAGCCTCAGATCTGGATGTGAAATTGACCATATTCTGAAAAACAGTATTCGCAGATCTATACGCAGGTTGGTGTTAAGGAAAGAGTGTATACATGTGGGTTCAGTGAAACAAATTAGTGTATGCTTTTTAAGATAATGAATGTTCAGGGTTGAATTTTATTCTGCCTACTGATTATGAAATCTGTTTATTACAGTGATCTCACTATTCGATTTGATGTATTAGGTGAAGTTTATTGTTGTTGATCTTTATGAATGGTTTTGTTGAATACTGTGTGATCTTGTATGAAAATTGATGAAACATGGTCTGTAGTGATTCTGAGGGTTGAAGACTTCAGTGTGGAAGTAGAAGCTTCCTGCCATTAGAAGCTAGTGTTCTGATTAGGGGGTTGAAGCTCCCTTCGAGTAGTGGTTGATAAACGAGTTCAGGGGGTTGTAGCTCCCTTCCACTTACAACTAGAAAACAAGAGAAGGTTGCAGCCTTCTGGAGGTAGATGCCTGTGTACTGATATGAGTCTGCATCAGTACAATATTGCAAGCAATTTTCCATATAATAAATATTGAAGACAGAGACGACAACAACGGTGGTTTTCACTCGAATTGGGTTTCCACCTTAAATCTTGGTGTTCATGTGTTTTTCTCTTATGTGATTATTTATTATGCTGTTACCACACATATTTATTTTTGAACTAACAAATGCATAACTGATAAGCTGAGTTAAATATTTTTTCTAAAAATTATTTCTAACTTTAAAATTATATCAGTATATGCAAGTTTATGTTGGTATATGCGCATGTATACATGAGTTGGTTTCATTAAAGCCATGTATGGAATTTAGTAAATAAAAAGTTAAAATTATCAGTAAGCTCTAAATATCGATTTACCCCCCCCCCCCCCCCCCTCCCCCTCTCAGTATTTTTCCCAACAATTGGTATTAGAGCAGGTCCTTCTGAAGAAGCTTAATTGCTTGAAGGAAGATCAGCTAAGATGAGAAATCAAGATGGGAAAACATCTATCAAGCCTCCTCTCTTCAACGGAAACAACTTAATCTTCTGGAAGACAAGGACAAAATCCTATCGTCAGTCTCTTGGATAAGATGTATGGGCTATAGTTGAAGGAGGTTATTAATATCCAACTTCAGTTCCAATAGATGCAGCAACAAGAAAAATCTATGAAACCAATGCAAAGGAGGTTAATGCATTATTGGGAAGTTTGAATGAATTAGAATTTTTCAAAGTCATGTAGTTGAATACAGCAAAGGAGATATGGGACAAAATCATTCTAAGCTATGAAGGTGATGTCAAGGTAAAAAGTGCTAAACTCCAAACTCTCAAACTTCAATATGAAAAACTCAGAATGCATAATGAGGAAAGCATTGCCAGTTTCTTTTTATGTCTAGATGATATTGTAAATCGTATGAGAAATATGGGTGAAACCATATCTGACACTACTCTGGTAGAAAAGTTTTTAAGATCTCTAACTCCAAAATTTGAGTCAAAAGTGTCTACTATTGAAGAGAAGCATGACCTACAAACTCTTATTGTTTTTTAACTTCATGGGATGTTGACTGCTTGTGAAATGAGAAAAGGAGTTCCATCTAAAGTTAAAGAAGTTGCCTTCAGAGCTGCTGCAAAAGGAAAGGAACTAGAAGAACAAGAAGGATCGGGGTATGTTTCAAAAGAAGATGAGATAAATTTTTTAAAGAAGAAACAACTTGGCACTGGAAGGTTCAGAGGTAAGCTACCTTTTAAATGTTTTTCTTATGGAAGAGTTGGTCATTATGCTACTAAATGTCCCCATAAAGATAGTCATGAAAAAGGAAAGGAAGTGGCTAAAGGAAATAAGGAACGGTTTATCAATAGAAAAATCTAGTATACTCATGAAGATAGTGATGGTCTATCAAATAGTGAAGAAGGAGAATCTGATCAAGATATTATACTACTCATGGATTTTGAAAAGGACTCTAGTGATACTTTCATGGATGCATTAGAAGAAAATGACTTTCTTGAAGAAATAAATCATCTCAAAATATGTCTGAAAGAAAACAAAATTGTCATAGATACTCTAAAAAATCAACTTATAGAAAAGGAGAAGCACAATGAGAAATTAGAATGTGAAATAGTAAGTCTTAGAAAGGAAATTGAGAAAGTGAAAACTTTAAATCTTAGATTTTCTAAAGGATCTGAAACCTTAGATGAAATTATCAAGGTACAATGCTCTCCTATTATAAATACAGGTCTTGGATATATTGGAGAATCATCTTAGTCTTTAGCACCAAGCTATCTAAATGCAGCTAAAACCAGCCTACAAAATTTTGTCTCTCAGCAATATATCAAAGAAACTACACGGGTAAAGCATGATCACTTTAATACAAGGAATAACAATAACATCAATATCAATCAGCAGGTAAACATAAATAGAAGTTTTCATGATCACATAAATTTGTTCTTTAATGGACAATGTTTCTCATGTCATATTTTTTGTCATAAGGCTACTTAATGTGTTGCATACAAAACCATCATGACTAGAGAAGCAAGAAAGCAAAGAAATGAGACTGAAATAAAGAAGAATACTTATATAAAATTTTATCCTCTTCAAAATGAAATTGAATGTGCTTATTGTAATAACTTTGGTCATGAATAATATGAATGTAGGAGCAAACTACAACCAAAAGAGCATATACCTTCAAATTCCAAGGTTTGGAGAAAGAATGACTTACAGGTTGAAAGTTGTGGCATAGCTTTATTTGCAGAAGGGGAAGAGAATCAATGGTACATTGATATTGGATGCTTAAAACACATGACAGGTGATAGAAATAGGCTCCTTTCATACAATTCTCTAGAGAAAGAAAAGAATGTTACTTTTGGAAATGACTCTCCTTCTTTCATTGAAGGAAAAGGTTATGTTTTTCTAAAAGAAAAGGTGAAAGCTTACAATGTTATGTATGTGGATGGATTAAATCATAGCTTGTTAAGTGTGATTCAAACGTGTGATCAAGAAAATTAAGTCTTATTTAGTTCAAAATAATGTGTAGTATGTGAACTTGACACAAGAAAAACGGTAATAAAAGGAACTAGAACACCAAGCAATCTGTATGTATTGAAAGGTGGCCAAGAACAATGCTACTTGGGTAAATCTTCAAAAAATTGGTTATGGCATAGAAGGTTGGGACATTTGAGCTTCTCTCAAATAATCAAATCCAACAGACTCAAAGTTGTTCATGATCTTCCCAGCATCACTCTACCTGAAAGTACCAAATGAAAATCATGCCAACTTGGTAAGGAAACCAGGGTGCAATTCAATGCTAAATAAGGATCAACAAGTAAGCCACTTGAACTTATACATACTAATATATGTGGTCATGTAAGGAAAAATTCACCTCGTGGAGAACAATACAATATTTTATTTATTGATGACTTCTCTAGAATGTGTTGGATCGGTTTACTGAAACATAAATATGAAGCATTTGAAAAATTTAGGATCTCCAAAGCTTTTGTTGAAAATGAATTAGATCTAAAAATAAAATGTCTTAGACCTGACCAAGGAGGAGAATATATATCAGATGAATTCTTTGATTTCTGTGAACATCATGAAATAAAATGACATTTTTCTACAGCTGGAACCCCACAAAAAAATGGCATGGCAGAATGGATGAATAGAACAATTCAACAAATGGCTTGAGCTATGCTTGATGAATTTGGAACTCTCAATACCTTTTAGGGAGAAGCAACACATACTGTGGTAAATATTCTGAACAAGGCTCATGTTCGGGTGAATAGTGATAAAACTCCTTATGAACTTTGGTATGGAAATCTTCCCACCATAAAGAATTTTAGAGTTTTCAAAAGCAATTGTTTTATCAAGAACAATGATGAAAAACTTGTTAAGTTTGAACCTAGAGCAGATGAAGGAATATTTCTTGGTTACTCTTCTAGAAGTAAAGCATATAAATTTTACAATAAAAGAATTTGGAATATTGTTGAATGTATTGATATTGTAATTGATGAGTCTCTCTCAGCTCCAAAAATGGAAATACCAACAACAAATGAAGATGATGATGATGTATATCTTCCTGTATCAAATAGCGACAATATAGAAGGTGAACCCAATGAAGCACCAGAAGAATATCTATCTAAAAAGGCTCCATCAAAGTATGTTCAAAAGAATCATCCAGAATCTCAAATTTTGGGAGAAAAGGGTTTAGGTGTCCAAACAAGAAGAACTCTTGTAGGAGCTCCTATCTATCTAGCATTTCTATCCACTATTGAACCACAGAATGTCAATCAAACTGGAAAAGATGAATTTTTGATTCAAGCCATGAATGAAGAACTTTATCATATTAAAAAGAATCATACTTGGGAATTGGTTCCAAGACCCCATGATAAAAATGTGATTGGAACAAAATGGATATTCAAAAACAAGTTAAATGAAAATGGATATGTTATTAGAAATAAAGCTAGACTTGTTTGAAAAGGGTATGCTCAACAAGAAGGTATAGACTTTGAAGAAAAATTTTCTCCTATAGCTAGACTTGAAGCCATAAGAATTTTTCTGGCTTTTTCAAGTTTCCAACAAATCAAATTTTATCAAATGGATGTTAAATCCTGCCTTTCTAAATGGTGATCTAGAAGAGGAAGTTTATATAGAACAACCAGAAGGATTCATTCTGGGAAATGATGAAAAACTTGTTTGCAAACTTAAAAAGGATTTATATGGTCTCAAACAAGCTCCATGGGCATGGTATTACCGTCTTGACAAATATCTTCATCAACAAGGTTTTACAAAGGGATCCACTAATAGTAACTTATGCATAAAAATAGAGAATGATAAACTGTTGATTGTAGTTGTATATGTTGATGACATCACTTTTGGAAGTAATGAAGAGTCCATGAGTTAGAAATTTGCTTCTGTTAGGTAGAAAGAATTTGAAATATCTTTACTTGGGGAACTAACATTCTTTCTTGGCTTACAAGTGCAACAAGCAATAGATGGCATATTTTTATCACAAGCAAAATATCTTAAGCAAATTCTGAAGAAGTATGGGATGGAATACTGCAAACCTGTGAGTACGCCAATTGTAACTATATGTAACCTCAATTCTCATGATGATTCTCCCATAGTGAATCAACCAAAATATAGATCCATGATTGGAAGTATTCTTTATCTAACTGGGACAAGACCAGATATCATGCATGAAGTTGGGATTGTTGGACGATTCCAAGCTAATCCAAAAGAGTCTCATCTTCAGGTTGTAAAAAGAATATTCAAATATATACAAGGGACTCAAGACTTTGGTTTATGGTATCCAAAGAATGTTGATCTCACTCTTCATGCTTACACAGATGTAGATTGGGCTATGTTGGCTTGAGGGGTCCTAACCTAGGTTCGGTGTGCAAGGTTTTCCAACAAACCCCTATACTATTGGCCCTTTCGGTAGTGACCTGCTTGCGCAGGTCAAAGTCTCACCCGAAGTAGTATGGGTGGGTGCTGGAACCAGGTTTCTGCACCCTGAGAAAGGATGGGTAAGGCAAGCAGAGCTGCGCTAGATCCTGTGATTCCCAGATTACCTTGTTTTGTGCAGAGTTAATTAAGTCTCTAATTGCATCCAAGTGCACTAGATCTAGAGTTATATACATGCTATAATAGCAATACATAAACATAACATAACAGATCTAGATCCAAGAATGCAGTACACAGATCTTTCGCATTTTAAAGACAGAAATGCACAATACAGAAATTATCATTAATTCACACAAAAGTACTCATAGATTCATTTCTCTAACAATATTTCGCATTCATTCATTCATCAATTCTTCCTTACAATTCCCTTCCCAACCTGCACACACAGCAGCAGGGTCCGCACACAGCTGAACTTGGATTTCCACGCACACAGCCAGCAGGAGTCCTTTCCCCAAAACCCAAACAGATATCTTAAACCACTATTTTCATCAATAGCTCATCATTTATTATCCTTTATAATATAAAATTTTTCTCTATTTATAACAATATAGCCTAGACTTTCCTATGGTCCGCAACCCATGGTTTTCGGACCCCTAGTTTACCCTTTCACCCATTACAATGCTTTCGAGGCTTTGACCCACCCCAAAACCCCTGCGCCAAACTAAATATAATAAAAAATATTCAAAATGGATCAGTTTCGTAGCTTATTAGGAGACCACATTCCAACAGTCCCAAAACACAATCTTGTGACTCGTCCCGAGTCACTGCGGTGGTATGGCTTCTATTTGTGCCTGCAAGGTATCAAGAGAACGTCTGAGCTAAGGGAGTACATCCTGAATTTTGGCGGCAACATTCTATGCAAGAATGACCAGCTTCTAGGAAGGCAGATCTTTAGCGACCGTGGTAACACTTGCTAGAAGCTGATTAAGGCGCTTGGTTGTGCCATCGATGTCTTGTGTTAGCCAAGGGGCTGAGGTAGTCTAGGGCTTTAGACATTTGACCGTGATGTGTTTTTTATGCCAGAGTTTCTCAATCTCATCCTGGAGGTCGTTGCTGGTTTTCAATCGTGCCAAGCACTAGGCAGGCACCAAGGTAGGCAGCATAGCGTTGATCTTTTCAATGACTTCTTCTTTTTGTCGTAAGTCCTGATTGATTTATTGGAGGACTGGATTGCACTGGACCCGAGTCCAAAGCTGTATGGCTAACTCCAGCAACGTGGCACCTTAAGAAATTTGACCCATGATTGTTGTTGTTTCATCTGTGATTAGGCGATATGCTAGGCACAGACTTCTGGGGGTGTGTCGGGCTGTAATCTGGCCTGTAAGTTCGAAATTTGTTGTTCCAACTGAGTCCTTGCAGCATGCATTTCTAGTCGAGAGGCTTTTAGAGTAGCAACCAATTTTTCCACCTTATTCCTAGATGTATCCTCAGCCATGATTTCCTCTGTGACTTCTGTGCAGAGATGGTGGATTACAGTCTCAAGCTCCACCTGTTGTGACATGACCTGGATCACCTCATCAGCCTTTTGTGCAATGGTGCACTGGGATGCCTGAAGCTGTTGGGTTGCGGATTGAGTGTGGTCACTAATATCCTATGAGATAGCATGATTGAGGCTATCTAAGGCTGCGTAGGTCAGCTGATCCAAGTCCAACTGAATTTCTGTGACTTCTGGGGGTTGCGTTTTGACCAAATCACAGTTAGGAATACCCCAAAGGTTACTGGCTCCCCTGATTTGTGCCAAGCTGCTATCGACTGACAGGGGTTGTGCCTGGCCTTCACTAGGTGGGCAGTGATCCATTTTGATCTAGAGAGCACGGAAGTCTTCCTGAAGAGATTCGACCCCTGCCTTCCATTGGGCCGCAATAAGTGCCCACTTATCCTCCGTAGCCATGGTGACCACGTCCGCGATATGCTCTAGGTCCCCGTCTGTTAATGTGACTGTCGCATCGTAGTGCTCACGATGGGCATGTTGTTTCTTCCTTGGTCCTGATGCTAATTCCCCTGTCCTTTTAATTCCTAGGGGAGAGGTGGTAGCTGTGTCTACCTAGGTTGGAGCTGTATCGGGCTACTGTGGCGGGTTACCTCTAGGCTCGGCTATAATTGGTGCTGGTGTGTTGGGGAGGCCTTTTTTCCAGGCGGGGGGCCATAATGAGATTAGTAGGTCAATTTCTTCATCGGCTACCATATAAGGAAATTTCGTCCATGTCTTACCGGAAAGGCTGCGAATCCAGACCTGGTGCATGGTGATTTGGAATGCGGCAATATGCTTGTATTTGTCATATATGGTGGGGGATAACCGAGGTCGAGAGTTTATGGTAGTGGCGACACTTCTCTGGAAGAGGACCCAAAAGACCTTGTTATCCTCGATACGCTGCTTATCCTTAGAGTCCAATAAGTGAGCATACGAAGCGCCTTCGCACATCCCAGCAGGGAGCTCCAGAATGACCGAATCCTCCAGTTTGTCCCAGGTGACTAGTGCTATTAGGAATAATAGCCATGAATAGAAGAAAGATGTCTCGTGCTCCTGAGATTCACGGAAATTAGCAAGAAATCCATCACACAAGTATTGAGCCCAATTCAAAAACACACCCTTCACACACTGTCTGGCTAGCTGGATTACATAGGTGGGGACAGTCGCTACCTAGCACCTTCTCATTAGTTTGCAGGCTAACAGTCGAGTGCCCATCTACGTAGCAGGGTCGTTGATGTTTTTGATCACAAACCCTCACTGATTTGGCTGTACTGCATAGGTCACCTGGACAAACAGAGCAGTAGCGGCTTCGTACTTCTTTCCAACCTTCGCTAGCAGGTGTGGCCCTTGCATCGGGAGGCCTGTGATCTTGTGGATCAATGTAGCGTCGATAGGGACCCTTTCGCGAACCCATAAGCAGCAATTGTGAATGAGGGTGAGTAACTTGCATGCCAACCGATCTGTGATGTTGTAATAGCCAAAGTGGGGAATGCGAAGCAGATTCAGGAGTCCAGATCCCGCCAAGCCGCATACCCAGCGTTGAGGTACTACCGTGATTCCATCATCCTCATGGATTGTATCAAAGTATAATGCAGGGGCCAATTTCAAGAAGGCGTCATGGTTCACCAGATTGTGATCATCGAACTTGACCTCATGGAGGCGTCCATAGGGATCATCGAGGATGGGGACCTCTCCTGGGGTCAGCAAAGTCTGCAGGTAGGTGATCAAGCCATCCAAGTTTTTCGGTGTTCGCATAGATGGTCTTCACAGTCGAACGGAGGGGGGTAACCAATTGATCAAATTAGCTAGCAGAACACCCTCCTATTCATCTTGTTCTGAGGGCGGGGGCCTGGTACATCGTGGGGAGCTTCGGGGCCTTTTTTCTGCCTATGGGGTTTTCCCCGAGCTTTGAGCTTTTTCCTTCCCTTTCATTGTGGTCCACGGAGGGGGGACTTCTTCTAACTCAGGCTCATCTTCCAGGACTTCTTCAACATCAGGCTCAGTTGGGTCGGAGGTTTCGACAGGGGTAGTAGCAGGAATCCTTGCGTGAAAAATGAATCCTGGGTCTGGGTGACTACTATCTAAAGGAGGGGGTTGACCAGACATGAGGGGGGTGCTGCAATTATGAAAAAATTAGTTGCTTGATTTCTTCCACAAGACAGTTAAGGTAGGCCACTTGTATACAGGAGACAATATTGCTAACTGGGCTAACCTGCCCCCTTTTAAGCACTTCCCATCAGATGATAGAGAGAGATATTTTACGCGGGGTGGTTTTCCCAAGGAACGGTCAAAACTTCCTGTAACTCAACCTGCCAACAACTCGGGAGCCACTTCTCTCAACATTAACTTCTGCTTTTTACCAGAGGGTACAGTTCCAACAGCTAGTTGTCGCATCCCCAATGATTTAGGCATACTCGTTACGCTAAGGTTACCGAGTTACGACAACTGCATGTCTTCCCCTAACACAGGCTTGCCTCCTAAGTAGCTCTTGGCGCAAGACCAACAGTTTTTTATCATTTTTCCTACTAAGGCCACAAGGGGGGCTGACATCATATCCAACCGCCTAACCCTTGGCTTTTTTTTCATCATGGAGGTAGCTCGATGCATGGGACCGCTACCTGCAGAACCGACAGGTGTCATAGGGAACCTGTTGCTCATTCGCGATTCAACCTGACCCTCTCCCAGGGTGGGTTTTCCACAGTTTCTCAGGCCTATATCTACTCCATTCCTTTCCTCTAGGACCATAAAGAGGCAATCCTTTGTTATACGTAGACAACACAACGTAGAGGCTTCCCCTAGCCGGGTCTGCTGAGCTTCTAGTTCCTTACCGAGATCCTCAACATCCCCCTCGTAGCATGGCACAACTTCTTAGGTTAGGTTGTCCCTATTTCATGCTGTCAACTTATAGATATAGTCCCCATCTCCCTCCTTAGGTACAGGTTCCATATAACATTTTCCTTCTACAGGGTCTACTGGTACAACGACCCGTGTACCCCTGTTTTCAAATATCATGCTACGACTTCTGAGATTGATGATGCCCCCCCATGTCTATATCCTAGTCCAGTCCAAGGAGCATAGGATACGGATCCGCATCTTCCATAATTTCTATTATTTCAAAATTAACCAGGACCCTTACCCCTGCTATGTTAACCATGACAGTTGGTAGTCTACCCAGAGGAATGATTTTTTGTTGATTTTCCAGTCGAAGCTGGATGGTGGGTTGCTCCAGCTTGGGTTTCCCCATGTGTTGCCAAGTGTGCTTAGGTAGTATATTGGCGTCCGATCTGAGGTCTAAGATAACCCGATCTATCTCATAGTTGCTGATTCGGGCTGTCAGCCACATTTCCCTACCAGTGCATCTTTGATATTTGTATAACTTATGCACATCCTTAATGTCGGTTGACATGGTAGTGCATGTTGCACAGCTCTCTAGTAACGCCTACAGATTTTGTACTACCTGGGGGTTTCACAGCAGCCTCATGCATGCTTGTAAGAAATGTTCAACTTCCTCAATTACTTCCACAACTTCCAGGTGTGTAGATGGCAGAATTTTAGTCTCATGGAAGTCCATTCGAGCCTCCATAAACGTTTCCCTTGCTTTGCCCAGGTCTAGCCCTTCTTGGTTGCTAACTGCCTTGCGGATCAGTGTGTCAATTTTGTCTCTCTCCTTAGCCCCCCCAATATCCAATCCACTGCGCGTTACCACATTTACCTTTATATCCCTTCTCCTCAACTCGGTCTGGACCCTTCACACCTTCTGCGCAGATGCGAGCTGCTTTCCTTGTATATTTGATTTTAAGGCTAGGAAATATTTTAGTGTATGGCCCCAATTCCTACAATACCTGCAGGGTTGTCGTAAAGGGTTCAGGAAATCCTTCGCCAAATGCCCCGTGCCCCCATAGTTATAGCAGAGTGACTGGCCTCGACCCTGACTTGCGCTTCCTCTTTGGTTCCTGTCCCTTATTCCAGAAGGGGGGGAGGAGGGGGTCATCCCTACCTGAGGGGGTTCTTGGTGAGGTAGGGTTGTTTCCCCTATCCATTAATTCATTAGGGGTTCGTTAGTCCTGCTCCTCATGGCCAATCGACTGGAAAAATTGGCACCAGCGTCGCTGTGGTTCAGAAATGGGGGTGCCATAACAGGGCCATCGGTTGATATTACGCAACCCAGCTGCGCAACTCTCTCTGTGACAGAGCGTAGGTCCCTGTGATCCCTGTTGTTCTAGACTATGCGTTCCTAGTCCCGGGTGGCCTACTGCGTGACCTAGTTCCATGCCAGCCCCTCTTCCTTTTTCCACTGTAGATTATGAATTTCCTGGTGCATAGCCTCAAGTTGCACCTGGATATATTGTAATCCTACCACAACATCCTTTAGAGGCATAGCTTCTAATTTGATAGTAGCCTCCAAGGCCTCATCTTGTGAGTCAAAATTCTGGCGACCCATAGGTACGTGTAGGTGAGGAAGTAGCATGGTGATGAACCATTCTGTAAGCTGTTGGTCATCATACTGAAATCCTCCTTCTCTGATAGCATTTTTTAGGCATTGATCTTCTTCACATACAGACTTAGTTTCCCCCTGATTGAAATCTTTTAGTTCTGCTACGAACTGAGAGTAGGATTTAGGGTTCTGAAACTGCTATTCCAGGGCGTCCTTAATGTTTTGGATAGTTGCACCCTTATTTTTTGATACGTATCCCATATACCAGTCCAAATATCTTCCCTAAAAGGCTAAGGATACCTACGCTTTTTTCATAGTGTCGCCCACCACGCCCTGCGCAACCCATACCAACTCCGTCACAAACCAAAACCGCTCCATGTCTTCATCTGTCGTGCCCTTAAAGGTAGGTAACTTCAAGTGAACCGTCATGGTTTTCTAAGGGCTCTTTGTAGGTTCCCTTCTCCAGTATTTGCTTATCAGTACCCGATCCCCTTCTCAGACTCCTTCAGGTCCCGGCAACAGAACCATTTGTTGGCTTGAGGGGTCCTGACCCAGGTTCGGTGTGCAAGGTTTGCCGAAAAACCCCTATACTACTGGCCCTTTCGGCAGTGACTTGCTTGTGCAATTCAAAGTCTCACCTGAAGTAGTATGGGTGGGTGCTGGAACCAGGTTTCTACACCCTGAGAAAGGATGCGTAAGGCAAGTAGAGTTGTGCTAGATCCTGTGATTCCCAGATTACCTTGTTCTGCATAGAGTTAATTAAGTCTCTAATTGCATCCATGTGCACTAGATCTATAGTTATATGCTTCTTATAATAGCAGTACATAAACAGAACATAAAAGATCTAGATCCAAGAACGTAGTACACAGATCTTTCGCAGCTTAAAGAAATAAATGCACAATACAAAAATTATCAGTAATTCACACAAAAGTACTCATAGATTCAGTTCTCTAACAATCTTTCGCATTCATTCATTCATCAATTCTTCCTTACAATTCCCTTCACAACCTGCGCACACAGCAGTAGGGTCCGCACACAGCTAGACTTGGATCTCCGCGCACATAGCCAACAGGAGTCCTTTCCCCAAAACCCAAACAGATATCTTAAACCACTATTCGCATCAATAGCTCATCATTTCTTATCCTTTACAATACAAAATTCTTCTCTATTTCTAACAATATAGCCTAGACTTTCCTATGGTCCGCTACCCATGGTTTTTGGACCCCTAGTTTACCCTTTCACCCATTACAGTGCTTTTGTGGCTTTGACCCACCCCAAAACCCCTGCGCTAGACTAAATATAATAAAAAATATTCAAAATGGACCAGTTTCGCAGCTTGTTAGGAGACCCAATTCCAACAGCCTGGAAATGTTGATGATCGAAAAAGCACTGGTGGAGGTGCATTCTATATGGCCCCCCGATTAGTATCTTTGTTCAGCAAGAAACAAAGTTCTATTGACTTGTCTACAACAGAAGCATAATATGTGGTTGCCGCATCTTGTTTCACACAGCTCCTTTGGATGATGTAGACTCTACAAGACATTCAAATAAAATTTTCACCTCCCATCTCCATTTTATGTGATAGCACAAGTGCCATTAGTGTCTCAAAGAATCCCATTATGCATTCCAAGACCAAGCACATTCCTATCAAGTATCACTTCCTACGTGAACAAGTGCCTGAACAAAAGGTTAAATTGGAGTATGTTCCCTCCAAAGAATAATTTGTTGATATATTTACTAAACCTCTTCCCAGGGAAGCATTTGAATATTTCAGATAGAAGCTAGGAGTTGTCTCTGCCTCTCTGATCAAATATGCTTAATTTCAGAAGTTTAAATTTGATACAATGGTTTCATAAATACGAATCGCGTATATACGTAGGTTTCTGTGCATAAAACTGCGTATGGGTTTTTTTGACAAAAATTCTCTGGGTCATCACTCAGAACAGTTGTGGTGTTTTTGGGTAATCTCTGTTGTTGTTCTAGTATTCATATTTCTATATCATTTTCTGATGAAGATTCTTTGATGAATTGGTTGTTGAAGGTGTTCAGGATGCATCAGCTTATGGGGAGCACCTGTCTTGCTGAAAAGGATGCATTGTTGGCATTCTGATTGGTTTCTGATATATGATCTCTCTCTTGAGATCTTTTGGTCCTGTTTATGACATGTCATTTCTATAATTTGATGAAAAGGGACTGTTGACACTCATGATTTAAATTGTTCTATTCAGCCATGTAAGGACTTGTTCTACTTTGTAAACCCACTTGGTTGGGTAGTTGAGTCAAATATGTAATTCCACTTGGTTGGATCATTGATGTAAGTATGAGTCCTTGATGATAGGAAAGGTCGTACTTGTTTGAGTTATAGAGTCATGTACTTCATTAAAAAAATAAAAATGTCTGAAGATTCAGCATGAACCCAGGGGGAGCATGGTCAAAATAGTGCCCTTTTCCCTTGATGTCAAAGGGGGAGAGGATTTTGGGTGTTTGAAGAATGGTTATGTTTAATGTATCTATCTCTTGTGGTGATCAAACACCATCATGGTTGCCATCAATTCCAAAGGGGGAGATTGTTGGAAATATGATTCTTATGTCTTAAAATGTTGTCCTTGATGGCAACTCTCTGATAAAAGATAGAGTATATGTCTACAGTAGAAGCTGAGGAGTCTATTAGAAGAAATGTGTAATGTCTAGCAGAAGATTTGGTAATATTCATAATGAAGGTTCTATAAGCGGGTTTGTCCAGGCCAAGTCACATATAAATGTGAATAAGAACGATCCAAGTCGGGTATGCCTTTTGCGCTCTAAAAATAAGTTACTAGGGGGAATTACCATGGTATTAGCCCAAAATATTGAGCACTATGTCGTCTATTTGATTTCGTCCAAGAATACCATCGGCAGCTGTGTGGTTTTGACTCATGGTATTCGTAAAGGCTAAATCTATATAAGGAGAAGAAGATCATAGTGCAAAGGAGTGCATGTGTAAGGGCTATCACTAAATAATTCTCTCTGAAGTATATCTGCATAGGATGAACTCCGTTTTATTGATAAATCTGAATCTATGATGCACCCTTGGATAGATTGATGGATTAGGTTCTCTAGACCTTAAATGACTATGTTCTCGCATGATCTATTGAAAAGATGATTAGATCTGAGCCTTGGCGCATGTTTGTTGAAGTGGGGTGAAGAAATCTGGGTAAGTTCTATAGATTTGAAACATTCTGTAGAATTAATATTTACAGATATATACGCTAGTTTGTCTCAGTAAAAACGCGTATATACGCGGCCTTGTTTCATAAGAGGCGTGTATGGAAGTAAGGGTTTTCTGAAGCTTATTGCAGAGGTTTTATGTTTATTGATGTTACTTTTTTTTGTCTATTAATGAACTCTTCATATAGATCTGGGTTGCTTGAATGTTGTATATGCTGCTAAGTTGATTATGTGCAAATCTGATCAATGAGTGAGTAAAAATGTTTTATGATGTCTGACTGATCAACGAATCTACAGTACTGAAAAGATATCTAACTGAAAGCCTCAGATCTGGATCTAAAACTGACCATATTCTGAAAAATAGTATTCACAGATTTATACGCAAGTTGGTGTTAAGGAAAGCAAATATACACGTGGGTTCAGTGAAACAAAGTAGTGTATACTTTTTGAGATAACGAATGTTCAGGGTTCAATTCGATTCTGCATACTGATTCTCAAATACAGTTATTATAGTGTTCTGATTATAATGATCTCACGGTTTGGTTTGATGTATTGGGTGAAGTTTATTGTTGTTGATCTTTATGAAGGGTTGTGTTGAAGACTGTGTGATCCAGTATGAAAATTTATGAAATGTGGTCTGCAGTGATTCTGAGGGTTGAAGCCTTCAGTGTGGAAGTAGAAGCTTCCTGGCAGTAGAAGTTAGTGTTCTGATCAGGGGGTTGAAGCTCCCTTCCAGTAGTGGCTAGTAAATGATTTCAGGGGATTGTAGCTCCCTTCCAGTTGCAGCTAGAAAATGAGAGAAGGTTGCAGCCTTTTTCAGGTAGATGCATGTGTACTGATATGAATCTGCATCAGTACAATATTGTAAGTATTTTTCCATATAATAAATATTGGAGACAGAGATGATAGCAGCAGTGGTTTTCTCCCAAATTGGGTTTCCACCTTAAATCTTGGTATTCATGTGTGTTTCTCTTGTGTGATGATTTATTCTACTGTTACTACACATATTTACTATTGAACTAACAAATTCATAACTAATAAGCTGAGTTAAATATTGTTTCTAAAAAGTATTTCTAACATTAAATTTATATCAATATACACAAGTTTCTATTGGTATATGCGTGTGTATATGTGATTTGGGTTCATTAAAGCCACATATGGAATTCAATAAAGAAAAAGTTAAAATTATCAGTAAGATCTAAATATTAATTCACCCCCCCCCCCCCCCCCCTCTCAGTATTTTTCCCAACAATTGGGTTCCACTCCAATCTTGACAATGATCTTCTTCAACTCCTCATTTTGGGTGGAGAGAGCTCTGGAATTAGCCTTCTCTAGATTCAGCTGCTTGATCACCTTTCCCAACATGCTTTCAGCTTTACTTGCAGCTGCACTAGTTTTATTTAAACCATTAACAATTAATAAACCAATTTGCATATGTAAATTGATTTTATAAAGTAAAGGAATCTTCCTGGCATCAACAGTCAAATGAACAGTCCTGAAATTTCTTGATGATCCTACTGTCATTCCAGTTGGGTGTGAAAAATAAATCTTCAACTACTCTTTTTCTAAATCCATAGCAGTTAACAATCTAGTCTGATAAGGGGTGATTTGAGACTTAGCTTGAGCCTCCATGATTGCTCTGATATTCATATTCTTCTTAGAGATTTGGGAAAAAACCTACTTAATTAATTGTACCTAATCATAAAAGCTTCATGCATGGATGGTGAATCTGGTGTATTATGTATATCTCCCAATGAATTGATAATCCTGGCTGTGCATATGGAACTTATTCACTCAATTTAACTCTCTTCTCACCTCCTTGCTCCTCTGTATCATTATTCTTTTCTCTACTCTTTTATTTTCCTTTTCAGAGATAGCAGGAGTTTCAATACTAGTGTTGTCATTTCCTGCAAAATCCTTATTAGCCAAATTTTCAATTTCAAGCTTAATCTCATGAGTAAATGCATAATAACCATTCTCAACTCTCCTTTTATAAATCACCTGATATGGGTCATAAGCCCACTTTTATCCTAGCAATAGATGCATGTCTTCTAGCATTTGGTTTGCCTCTTTTATAGCTTGCATCATATTCACTATGAAAGGTCCAACATTCATGGGAAATTTAAATAAATGTCCTTTCTTCATTGACACAAAGTGGATCTGATCCACATTTAAAATTTATCTAATAAATTCTAAGGAAAACATTCTCATGGGGAAAAATTTAGGCAATCTATAAGGTTCAACCCCAGCCCCATACAATCTAATTAGTGAATAATATTAAAAAAAAAACTAGTCTCCATATCTACAACTAAGACTGAGCTGAAGAAATTCCTGAGATTTAGGCAGAAAACATCAAGGAGCAGTCCCATTCAAAATTTTATAAGCAATTGGAAAGTAGTAAGCAGCAAAATCAAATAACCCCCCATTACTAGGTTCATTCCTTACCAGGTCAGTCCAAAACACTATTGAATGCCTTTTCTTATTTGAATCCATAATGTCAACCCCAAATTCAAAAACTCTTCTGCATTTTGATACATGAAAAGATAGGTAACAGCTGAAGGAAATTTGAAAGAACCTGGGAGATTCAAGCTCATGAATTGAGAATTAATAGTTTGCTACCAAAAATATGGGATGTCAAACACTACTTTAGGTTTCATCATCAAAGAAAATAGTCCAATCACTGACCTATCAATCTTAGAAGCATCTTCCTTTCCAAGAATTTTTGATAAAAATTTCAATACAGGCTTGATTTCTCTATTAAAAAAATCAAAGGAAAATACCTTTTCATCTGGAGAAAACCTCCCTTGCTCAGGCTTCAGAAAGAAGAAAATTTGTGTGAAATCTTTCCCTGCAAGATTTTTATGATGTGATGTCAAATATTCTTCATTAAAACTAACATATGACTTAGATTCTAGGTAGCAGAATGCTTGACGAATTAACAAGGATGAAACTTGGAAGACACTTTCTCATCTCCGGTGCAAGGTGTAGGAGGAGGAGGTGGAGTACTAGAATGATAACTCCCCTCATGATGACGATCATCAGACGAGTTGCTTTGTCGCGCATATCCATGGAGCCTATCCCTCATAGCCACTAGTAGTTTGGAATCTTTGACAATATGATACATAAGGATCATCATATCGCAGGGCATGTCCCTCTAGAGATCTGTGAGCATATTATCAGCTTGGATCTCTCTAATCATCGCAAGGAAGACTCCCTCATCAACCAAGAGTCTACATATTTGGTCACCCAACTCCATCCTGAATCTAATGTCCGCCCTACGCCGCATGCCCGCGAGTATCTGCAACTGAGGAGGTCTCTCACCCTGCTGATCTACGGCCTCTGCCATCTCCTCGTCATCGACATGATCATCCGGTGGTGGTGGAATCATCTCCCCAAAAAATGTGTGAATATCTAAAATATATATAGTACACAAATATAGTTAGACAATTTCATTAAAAAAATTAATAAAACAAGTTAAATAATGTGTTATAATAAATTTTATTCTAATTAATTAAGACAATAAAATGAAACTATATTAATTTAAATAAAACACTAATATTAACTCTAGAATCTGGTGGCTCATCCTATGTGAAGAGGATGTTGGTACACCCTCTCCAATCCAAACCCGCATAATGACACAACACCATCACGAATATGTGATCATCCACACTGGCTAGTAGCTCCAATGCATCACTAGAAATCTTGGTCGGATACTCGGACAATCCCCTCTTGGGAATCATCTCGCCCCACATGTGCATCCGTACCTATATCATCGATCTACGAGGATGGCGCATAAAATTAGGCCTCATCTCCAAAAACCTCTTAAAAAATAAACAAAAAAACTCTGAAGCAAAATGGAAGGTCAACCTTCCACATGCCTGAGAACAACATCTATCTAAGGCTATACAAAACTACCACAAAAAAATGGTAGACCATCTAGCAATTTGTGGCCTCCGAAATAAAGAATCAACATAAAATAAAAGAGGGCAACTAATGCACTACCTGTCACTAGTATAATGTGAAATGGTCATCAATAATAGTGAGAGGCACCTAGCCTCCTCTAGACCAAAAGAAGCAATGCGTAGCTTTCCACCAGACACCTAAAAATATGCAAGAGAAAGTATATCATCCCTAATGCATCTCTAGGAGTACACCAACTCACTCCTTTCTACATAACCAACAGGGACATTAGGGAACTGGGGAAAATACTCCCCTCTCCTAGATAGGCCAGTAATAAAAGAATGTCCTCCTTAGTTGGTTGGTACCACTGGTCAAGACCAACACGGATTTCATGTCGGTGGGCATCCCACTTATATATCAAATTTCCTAAAAACCCAATGTTCCCCTTCAGGGATGTAGCCTCCTCATATAACTTAAGGAGGCCTACCTCCCTTAAGAGAAACTAGGTGTGTGGCGTAATAGGTTGAGGGTACAAAATTCTCTCCCTCACCCTTTCCTCACACTATTATATCATGTTATAATTTTCATCCCTATGCTCTTGTTTTTGTATTTCCTCTCTCCATTGACGTCATTGAATGATTCACATATTAAATACATCAGCCTCCCTCATACATAAAACCTAATTTTTTTTATTAAATGACAAATGTATTTACAAATATATAGATATAAGTTTTATTGAAAAAAAGACATTCAGTGCACCACAAAAAATAGTCACGCACTCCCAATGGTGTGTACATTTATATCACATGCAATCCATGAGGCACATTAAAAAACCTCACACATCATGAAAACAAAAAAATATTACTTAGCGATGCATTGACAAAACATACCCGGCCTCAGGCGTTTGTTATAGCACAACGCATAGCCAGTTTGTAGAATTTTACCACTGGCAGTGCAGTACCAAACACACACTACCCCAGTGCGGTATGTTTGATCGACGCACCACTGTAAATAAAATATACGGTGTGTCTCGGTAAACTAACGCACCACCGTAAATAAATTGTTAATTAAAAAAAAAAAATGTCGGTGCGGCTAGAAACTGACATGCACTATAGTATTTTGTTGTTATTTCGGTGCTCTTTGTCTTGGTACCGCACTGGGTTGTCACACTTAATGCCCAGTGCGGTTTCTATTAACATCGTTCGTACTGCACCCTGTAAATTTATAGGGAGCACTAGGAAAGGTGCGAGCTGAACGGCTCGAACGCACAGCACAGGGATATTTTTTTTTCAAAAAAAGGGTTAATTGTAGCTCAATTTTAAAAATTAATCCGTTAAAAGCTTAAGTTGGTGAGAAATAAGTGGATTATTGTTGGGTGTTAAAAGGTGTCTTTTAAAACTCCTAATTGCCTCACATTAATTATCAACCTGGGTAAGTCTTTTTGTTTCAAGAGTGTACACAATATGTGCAAGCTATAAACCTAGAGAGTAATGGTAAAACCAATCATTTTAATATAGATGCAATCATAAATCTGAAGCTTAAAATAAAATGATTCACTAAGTATTATAACCAAGAACTATGATTCATTCTTAATTCAACCAATTCAAAGGACAATCAACCAAGAGCATTGAAGCATTAACCGAACTCTTTCAGCTGGATCTAAACTATCGAACAAAAGGAAAGTAGTGGAAATAATAGTTTATGCTTTAAGTAATCAAAGCCAATTCTTTTAACAAGAAACTAATAAATTGGAAATGTGGACTCAAGGGAATAAACACATAAATCTAAACTATCAAAAGTAATTCTCTGTAAAGCAGAAAAGCATAATATACTTGCAGTAAATGGAAAAGTACAAAACAAAGAATAGCAACGAGGTTCATCAGAGACCGGGGCCTTAGCCACCAGCGAATACTGCTTAGTTACTCTAGAACAATCAAATGAACATCAATGCAAACTATGTATTAATCATCACAGCAATTACAATACGAATATGTCTTTTAGAACTACATTCTGTTCATTACAAATGATGCATAAATGAAAGATACACGACACAATACATGATACGGTTTGATTTACATTCCTCGCTTTCTGCTATATCCTCCTATCTATCTCTAATCTAATAATCCCATAATAATCCATGATTATTCCATTCTAATCATATAAATCATCTCCTTCTTTGATCTCTGTTTTTCATTTAGATACACAGAGAGCAGAGAGAAGTTACAACAGAGATGATTAAAAAATGAATCCCATAAAAAAATTGGATTGTTCACAAAAAATTGATCAGTAAGATCATATCTGAAATATCTTTCCATCAATCATTCAACAAGAACAGGTCGAATTTGGTATTGCAACTGAGATAATTTGGAAAATGGCTGCAACAACGAATCTGAGAAACTCGTCTTCAGAAAACCTTACATTTCTCTTAATACGAACCAAATTTGGGGAAACTGCTCTTTGAAAAATTTAATTCGGTCTGTTCTAGACAAAACCCATGTTTCTGATTTTCCAGATTCTTCTCCATTTGCCCAAACCATCCAATGCAAAACTGACGCTTCTTATTCCAGCGAATTTTTGAGTTGGAATATTTAATGATGAGCTAGAGATCAAATTTGCAATCTAGAAAATATCTTGGAGGCTAAAATGGTGAGTGATGTTACAAAAAATTTATTAATAAACCATCATTGGTAAAATCATGCATAATAATCATCAATTTATTAAAAATAAAGGAGAAGAAATAATATTTATCCATAAGAGCATAAATAATTATAAAATGAAATTATATGATAAACCATGATAAATGATGTGATAAAGAAAGGTAGAAATGGATGAAATAGGTGTTAAAAAGTGATAATAATAATGAAAAACTAGCGGCCCAACAATTACCTGCACATTTTCACGTCGAGGAGGAATCTTTGCAATAGAATCCTCAAAAACAAATTTTCTCACCATTTTGTAAAATTCAAAGTCCACACAGTGAGAAATGAACGAAAGCAATGAGGGCAATGGGAGCACCGATAGGAGGGTGCCTCAAAGAAGGAAAATTCACACTAGTGCTTGAGATATCTACAACACTGTAACAAGTAAAAATGAAATTTTTACGCCTATTAATTTTTTTTAAATTAACCCTTTTTTGGTGTGCTCAAATATGAGACACATCGAGCGGTTGTATCAATGGTGCACTGCACTTCTTTACGATGCGCTGGATTAATGAGACACACCGGGCTAGTTTCTGTGGAGTACATAGTGCTTCCTTTGAATAAAAACCTTATGCTGGTGTGTCGTTGTACACAAATAGCATCGGGTCATTGTTGTTATTAAATAGAATTGAAATGATGAGTTTCTCGATGTGCCATTTGATAGTACGCACCGATGCACTTTATATAAAATGCACCTATGCGTTGTTTGTATGAAGTGCGTCATTGTTTTTGTAATACTTAAAAATAACTCTGCAACGCTTCTTTAGCCTCTAGTATGCACTGGTGCATCACATTTAAATCAAGCGCACTAGTGTGTGTTAGGATTATAAACACACAGCAAAAAACATCCACCCGCCAACCTCCTCGAGTGACCTCCACTACAAATGGATATCTGGGCTATTTTTATAAGGGCTTCCTCAAAAACATCTACTAGAGGTTCTTTTCGTTGTAGTGTTTTACGAGTCCAGTGATGGTGTAACTCAATTTATTTGGCATGTTTAAAGATCTCGAAAAAGAGGAAAAAAAGAAAGCTCCAAAGGTTCATTTCATAAATTTAGTCTCTTGAGTCCCAAAAGGAATAAAACAATACTCAGGAGAACCTTTTAGTCATGTTCGACTAAAGTATTCATTTTTTGTAAATAGTTTATCCTAGTCCGAAAAAGGGTTAAACTTATACTGGGAATATGCCTTTTAATTTACTTTAATGAGTTCCAAAAGACAAGTTCTTGGCAATATTTTCATGTTTTGGGAGTCTGAAAAAAACCTCAAACATGATCCCTCTTAGAGGAACAAGTAGTATAAAGGGTAGCAACTAGTTTCGGTCATGATGGAAATGCTCAAATCACATAGAGGTCAAGAGGCTATCTAATAAGACCACTCATCATAATGGTTACTAAGGCAAGGTTAAAACAACCATGTGAAAGTGTATGATCGTCCAACCAGATGGTGACGATGGAATGGGAAAACCAAGGTTCATCTGGTATAAGAAGGCTGATAAAAATGACACTAAAGAGGATAATATGACAATGGTTTCATTTTTACACAATCTTGAATCATGGGAAACTATGCTTGAAAGTAAGAGTGGTTTCATCTTTACACAAGATTGAAACATGGAAAAACTATGCTTGAGATAATTTTGCATGCCCCCTATTAGCATTGAAAATGTTAATGGTGCAATCACCATTGTATCACTGTTTTAAATTTTTTCTAATGTCGTAGTCCATGTCGAAGTTTGAGTCATTTTCAATAAAGGTCAAAAAAGAGGCTCAAAATCAAGGTACTTTTAAGTGTATAGGTGTTATTAGTGTTTTAGGTTCATAAAGTAAGTTAAAATCATAGTTTTAACTTAAGTTAGTGTTGAAGGCTATTTGTCGTTGGGGTAATAAAGTTGCAGCCATCCTGTCTGGGCTAATAGCTACCCCTGTTTTAATTTCATTATTAACACAGTGCCGTAATGAAAGGTAGCTATTTCTCTAAATTGAAGGTCATATTTCTCACATAGTGAAAAGAGCTGCTATTTCTTCAAGGACCTGTTCATAGTGGTAACTCAGTGAAAAATGCAGCTACTTCGCTGAGAGTTGGTTTATTGCAATTCATAGGTAAGGAAAAATATTTCTCAAGCATATAGGAGTAGCAAAGAATATTTTTAAAGAAAGGACCATTCATGTTTGAATATAATTGAAGACCTCCTATGCTATAAACATGATTATTCTTTAATTAATACTAATTATTTTTTGATCTAGGAGGATTATTATTAGTGAGTGGTTACATTATCTACGCAGATAACCTATAGTTACCCCACTTAAGTGAAGCAGAAATAAGAGTATGAGGTATCAGTCATTTAACGATATTGTGGAGTGTTAAGCATAATGGGATGACTTGGTGCTTGTTTTCGAATTATTTCATAGAATGCCATTACTTCATACCATGATTACAGGCGTGAAATTAGAGGAGATAGTTTGGTTTTCACTCAACCAAATTTCTCTGTGCAGGCTATAGGTAAACAAAAGTCATTCCTCTAGCAAGCAGTTTTAGTATTTCAAGGTAGGAAAACCAGGGCTTCGTGTAGGGTTTTGCAACCAGAATCTAATAGCTTATTTTGTAAGAAATATATATGTTGGGAGATATGGGAAAAGGTGGTAATTTCAATAGGTCTGAGCCAGCAAACACCAGGTTCGTTGATTCTAGGGATAAACCTCAGTTTAATTCTGCAAGCTAGTATAAATTTTTGCAAAGGTTTTCTTGAGAGAATGTGGCTTTAGCTCAGGATTTTTTCGAGAGCTATAATGGTGAAAAGGTCAAGCTGGGAAGCAAGAAATTCAACATCTTTGAGGCCATCATATCTCATGCTACTCAAACCTTTGCACTGGTGAATGCTAGTTCAAAAACAAAATGCTTCCTACAGAAGTAAGTCTCTACCTTAAGCCTGAACATGTTAATGTTAAGTGGAATCCAACTACACACGTTTACTGCTTTAAGGTTGAGTGGCAACATGTGATTACCACAGTGAAAAAATACATCACATGCGAGTGTAGGTTTTATTCTGTCCACCATTATCAGTTAAGATTTATTGCTCATATTTCAGGGGATAGACCTATGAAACTGCCCTATTTTCTATATAAATCCTTGCTCAAAATTTCCCTAAAACTGTAGAAGATCTCAAATTACTCTTTGCAATATTTATATCATAGGGGTCTGATTAAAATTCTAATTTTCTATCATCTTAGAAAGAATAATACCACTTGGGCTAAGTTTTTGAGAGAGGAAGGGTTTGGTAGCATAAACTCCAGAAGAAGGGTAGGAACGCCCAAGAAAATAGATACCCATGAGAAAACTAGTGCAACCCCTATATCAAACAGTTCACAACCTAACTTTATCTATTCATCACTTTTCTGCCAAGTTAACCCTCCCTCCATCTCAGTCAAAAGGCCAACTAGAAGCTCGATTAGGAAGACTGCAGACCCCATGCCTATGTAAGCAGTCCCACTAGTTAATGAGGGTCATGTCAATAGTTCACCTAGGGAACCTCAAACCCTAAGGTCTTTCATGGAAGAATATAATAAGAAACTAAAACAGAAAAATTATTTGCCTCCTAAAAAATCTGTGTCAAAATACATGGAGAAAATAGCTTCCTCTTCACGAGGAAAATCTAAGAAGAAGCTCTTCTTGGTAGAAGAACCAGTGGAAGTCAACCATGGTCTTCTAACATCTAAGCCCACTTTTTCACCAGTGGAATTCAACCCTGGTGTGAAAATATCAAGCCATGTTACTAAAACATTTCATCAAGCACAACCAAGCAGTGGTACTTCTCTCACAAAATCCACTCTCTCACGGGTTTTTCTATATCTTAAGAAGGGAAAATAGAAAATGTCAGTGTCTTTTATAGAAGAAGAGCTCACTTTGGCTCAACTAGTTTCTTCCATTGGTTATTTGATCAAGAAGAGAAAGAAAAATGTGATACACTCCTACTCCTCTTATGAATACAACAGTGACCCTAAGTATACAGAATCCGAGTATGAGGAAGAAAAATCTAGTAGATTCATGCATGGAGGTAAGAGGTCTAAGTTCATCCTAAATCCTTATATCAAGAGACCTCATACTAGGCCCAAGAATAAACTCAGGCTGAAAAACAAGTTAATTTCCAATCCTACATTAAGAGATAAAATTATCAATATTGAGGAGAGCCCAGAAGATAAAATCAAGAAGGGGAAAAGACTCAGTGAAAGAGTTAAGCACAGAGAAAGAGGATAAGAGGGTGACTAAAGCCGAGGCCATCATGATTTTTTCCTCTATTTTGGACCTCTGAATAATGAAGGAACAAGGCTGCTTTTGGAGAAACTTTCCATGTTTTGGGTTAATTTTCCATGTTTATGGATATAACTACTTTTTCTACGAAGGTAGCAATTATTTTTGAATATTAGCATATGATGAAAGGGATATGCTTTTTGGTTTGATATCATGATGATCAAATCAAAGCAGGTGAAGTGGAGGAGTTTTCAGTTGTAATGGATGTTGTCAGGTATCATGTATCAAGTCTCCTCTGAAATGTTAGGGTTCTATTTTTAACGTTTAAAGGAGAACAACCACATGTCACTCTCACTATTTTTTACACTTTTTGTGAAGTTGGTTGCACTAGAATAGAGGAGTGGTCTTCCAACAGACTGCCACATCATACAACCACTTCAAATTGTTAGTCTTCATGATGTTTACTTTATTTGTGATATAGCACTTTGTATTTAAGTTTAGGGATAACCCTCATCTCTTGCACAAGATTGTAATAAATTTTTGGAACAAATTTACTTCTTTTTTGGAGATGACAGTATCAATTTTTTGTATATATGTGATAAAATGATATGATAAAGGTTCGTGGTTTTAGAATATTGACTCATATGATCAATACTTTTTTAGTGAATGAAATTGAAAGAAAATTTTGAGGACTTATTATCAATCTGGTGTGTGTACTGTTAATTTTCACTTGTGTTTCCATATCTTATTATATTCAGTTGGAGTTTGCAATCCCTCATGTTGTTATGTGTTTTTATCAGTCTCTTGACATTTTCATATGTTTGATCAAATTTTATTAGTCTCACACAATGAGCCTTCTTGTTAAAAAATATATAGTAACAATGGAAAGAGCATCACTTATGACAGTTATCTTTCATAATATTTCAGTGAGAATATTCTAAGACTAGGCATAACATTCTGTTGTTGAAATATTGTTAAATTGCTACTTGTGTTAATTTCTACCAAAAGCAGTAGATTTCTGCCTTGCAAACCTTCTATTTCTTCTTCCATTTCACATTTTCTTCTCCTCAGAGGCTACAAAATTACTCTTTTTCTACCACATCAGGATCCAATACCCTCATTAGTAGAACTGTAGATTTGATTGAAAACTCTTTTCATTGAATGAGAGTTTAAAACACCTAAAAATTCATAAACCAAATCATTAAATTTCCTTATAGATTAAGATGTGTATGGTCAGGCACTTGAAGCATTCCAAGTGCTGATTCCAGCACTAACATCTTTTGGTGCATTTTTCGGGAGACGAAGGCCTTGAAACGAAGTATTCTCCTAAGTCTCTTGTTTTAATTTCTGAATGTCAATTCTTGATGGTGAATAATAATTTATGACTTGAATAAGACTACAAATTAGTTCACCTGGTGAATCCAGAGAGAGGAAAATGGGTTTTAATACCTCCAACTACAAGGAGAAATCAGAGATCGCCTACTGTAACCCCAGTTGCAGACCCATAGAAGATCATTAAAAATGAAAAAGGGAAACAGAGATTTTTTGAGGCCACATCTCTGTCAATGAAGAAGGTACACAAGAAATAAATTCCAAAGCAAAAGGTACCTTCATCTACTTTAGAATCAAAAGCAGTTTTAGCTTCAAAATATTTTGCTGAAAAATCTCAATTTGAAACTGCTTCCCTAGAGAATAAAGTAGATGGTATTATCTTAAGTTCAACTGAAAGTTTTTCTCTTCCTCAATTGGTAAATCTGAAATTAGTAAATCTGAATTAAGTACTATTTCATTCAAAGAGGAAAAAACAAAGTTATTAAGTGTCAACAAGGAAACATAAGAGTTTGTCCTGACTGAAGGGGAGTTAGAGAAAGTATTGGCAATTGCACCTTTTCTTGATATGGATGTTTTGACTGAAGAATATTTTAGGACCATTTTTTAATTTCCTCCAAACTCATCTTGAATACTAGTCTTTCATCACTCCTCAACAAGAATATTTTCCTTTTTCTAGAAATCCTGTTGTTGGGTCATCCTCTTCTCATCCACTAGAAGAGTGTTCGTGAAGGCCTCACATTCAACTTTTCTGACTTCCTAGCTCAACAAAATAAAGTTGAATTAACCTCATCCCCTCAAGAGACAACTTTTGAATTTGATTCTTCAATAGAAGGTGATTCAACACATCCTTTGTTCATCTCTTTGAAAATCCACTATTTTCAGTCCGAAAGCCTGAAGAATCAACTCAATATTTCCAAGTTTATGTTGTCCTAAATTAGATTCAAAATCCAAAAATTGTAATTCTTATTTTTCGAAACAACTACATCAACCAGTCATCCATCAACTGTACATCAAAAAAATATTGCTTAGCCTTCCCTTAAAAGGATGCAGCAAATAGTGGCTGCAAGATATGCACCACTTTCTCTTCCTCAACCTTTGCATCCACTTCCTCGAGGATATTATTTGAAATATCTTCCAAAATACACCGGGGAGGGAGAAGGAGTTTCTGTTGAGGAACATTTCATGGCTTTCTATAGTTATGCTAACAACCAGAACGTTGAACATGAAGATGTATGGTCAAGACTCTTTGTTCAGAGCTTAGATGGCGAAGCTCGTAAATGGTTTTAGAAGTCTGCCACCAAACTCAATAACATGAATTGATGAATTGGAGGAAATATTTGTGAAGCAATGGGGTGATAAGAAAGACTATGTGTATTATCTTACATAATTTGGAACTCTGAAGAAGAAACCAGATCTGTCATTGGCTGATTTTACCAAGAGGTTTAATAAGATTTATCAGAAAATTCCCGAAGAAATTAAGCCTCCCGAGACTAAAGCTATGATAACTTTTGCAAATGCTCTAGATTCTGAGTTTGCTTTATGGTTAAGGGCTAAGAAATAACAAACATTAATGGATATGCAAGAGGTTTCAATTGGAGTGCATTCTAATCTCATGGCTTCTAATAAATTAAAAATGGAGGAAGAAAAGGTAGCAAAAGACAAAAAGAAGATGAAGGAAGAAAAACCTTTTTCTTCTAAGTGTCTTACAGTAGAATAAAATATTGATCAAATGTTCAATTAACCAAAGAATTTTCCTCTAAGATGACAAAATTAGAGCTATAAAACAAACCAGCTACTAGAGCCAATCAAAATGAGGCCAATAGAAATCAGGCTCCCTTCAGGAGGCCTTTTCAACCTCAACAAATCCTTCAGCACCCAAGGAGGAATGTTGATGATAAAAAAGTTTAGCCTCCTTTGAATAATTTTTCTGAAGAAGAGCAACAATAATATGTTTAAGAAAATGAAGAAATAAACCTTGTAGGAGAAACCTCACAGTCAACTTGTTTGACTTTGCAAGAATATGAAGACTAGTCAAGGATTTATTTGTTTTCAGATGATTAGAATGTCCAAATTTATGCACAAAATGATAAAAACAACAAGAAGCTAAAAAAATAAATTATCCTTTGAGTTCTAAAGGTCCTGTTCAGGAACCTCAACAAAAATCAGATTCATATAAGAAAGCTTCCAAACAGAAGGCCAAATTCAATGAGGTTCCTCCACCTCAAAATTATGCCCCAATTTTCAAAATCACAACAGAAAATAAATAATTAGTTCCAATTTATTTCAGCTTCAAATCTGAACTGAATTAAATCAAAATTTCGGTCCCACTTCTGAAATTGTTGAAAAATCCATCATATAAAGAGTCTTTGAAAAGTTTGCTACAACCACCTCTCACTCCTGATTCAGTCAACCTTGAGGAAGAGCATCCCACTATTTATATAGTTTTTCATGTTCAAGACCAAAATGATGAAAATTCACCAGCTTCTTATCTCTCACTCAATATACATGACAAATTGTTGCATAATTGTCTATTAGATTCTAGGGCTTCTCACAATCTGATGCCAAAGAAAGTCATGGATGAATTGGGATTAGAGATCACCAAGCAATACCATGACCTCTACACCTTTGATTCCGATAAACTCAAGTGTTTAGGAGTAATTAAGGACTTGGTTGTTTCTATTACCCAATTACCTATGAAAAGCTTAGTGATGGAAATTGTAGTTGCAGACATTCCTTCTAGATTTGGGATGCTACTTTCCAGATCTTGGTCTAAAAAATTGGTAGGTACCCTTCAGATGGACATGTCATATGCCACAATCTCAGTGTTTGGAGGGGAATTTGTTACATTGTACAGGGAAACCCAAATGGCCTACATCATTAGTGATCAACATAATCCTTCAAACCATCCCATATATGCTGAAGAAAAGGAATTGGGGTCATCTATACTACACCTTGTTGCTGATGATAATAATTTCTAGCCTGAAATCTGTGAAAAACACCACTTTCAATGTACAAATAAGCAACATTTAGAGGGAGGAAAGATCTAGAAATTGTACTTTGATGGAGCCTCATCAAGAGAAGGATCAGGATCCGGTGTAGTCCTCTTTTCTCCCACTCAGCAAAGGGTAACTATATCATATAAACTACAATTTTCTGCCATGAATAACACTACTGAATATGAGGCGCTTGTGCTAGGTATGAAGGCATGGAAAGATTTAGGATCAGAGCAGCTAGTTGCTTTTGGTGATTTAGATTTTGTGACAAAGAAGGCAAGAAAAAAATACCAAGTAAAGAATTCCAAGTTTAGCATTATTTTTCAGCATTTAATATAAATTTTGTCACTAGAGAAGAAAATCAAATGGTTGATTCACTATCTATTGTTGCTAGTAATTTCAAAGTTCCTCTAGATGTCAAGGCAACCTATGATGTTCAAATTAAAAAAAGACCTTCAATTCCTGATAACAACAAATACTAGCAAGTATTTGAGGATGACAAGGAAATTCAGAAATTTTTAGTGTGTTGAAGAGTTTGCAAACATACAAATTGATGATGAACATGACATTGTTGAAAATCATAATAGCAGGCCTTTTAAGAAAACAATGGCTGGGAAGAACATTATAGATCTGAAAACTAACTACATTCCTAAAGGCCTAGTTCCTTTAGAAATATTGTTCGATAATAATGATTTTTTTCTCAAGCTTGAAAGTAAATTTGATGGGGAGAGTACAATTGAATGTAACATCGACACAGAAGATCAGCCAAAATTAGTCAAAGTGTCCAAATTCCTTTCTCTTGAAACTAGAAAAAAATATATCAAGCTATTGAAACAATTTGCTGATATTTTTTCATGGTCTTATAGTGAGTTGAAAACTTATTATAGAGGCATAATGGAGCACAATATTCCTTTAAAATCATCTTCAAATCCTGTAGCACAAAAAATCAAGCATATCAATCCCATGTTGCTCCCAATCATTGAGAAAGAAATCAAAAAATTATGGGAAGCAAAAATAATTCTGCCTTTGAGATTTTATAACTAGGTAGCTAATATAGTTCCGATTCGGAAAAAGAATGGAGAAATAAGAATTTGTGTCGATTTTCGCAACCTGAACCGGTGTTCATTGAAATATAAGTATTCATTGCCTAAGATGGATTATATTTTGTGGAAAGTTGTAGGATCCAAAAGATTGTCAATGATTGATGGTTTTTCAAGCTATAATCAGATTTTAGTTAAAAGGAAAGAAAGAGAAAAGATAGCATCTACCACACCCTGGGGTACATTCATATACAAAAAAATGACATTTGGTCTGATGGATGCAGGCACAATATTTCAGCGGACAATGGATATTGCCTTTGCGGGAGAAAAAGACAGATTTGTAGTCATCTATTTGGATGACATTACAGTCTATTCAAAATCTGATGAAGACCACTTGAAACATTTGAAACAAGTTTTTGAAAAATGCAGAAAGTTTGGTTTGTCCTTGAACCCAAAAAAAGACATCCTTTGTTGTCCAAGAAGGGAAATTATTACGACATATTGTAATAGAAAGTGGCATCTGTATTGATTGGGGAAGAGTAGAAGTTATTCAGAATATTGGTTTTCCTAGGAATAAAAAATAATTGCAGTCATTTTTAGGGAAAATAAATTTTATGAGGTGCTTTGTTCCTAAATTTGAAAGGATGATCAAACACATAAATGTCTTGCTGAAAAAGGATGCATAATTTAAATGGCGAGATGAAGCAAGGAATTCTTTTTTAGTAATTAAGTCTCGCTTGACTAAAGCACCAGTTTTGATTAGTCCTTATTTTGAAAAATATTTTCTGATTTTTTCATATGCTTCAGAAGAAACAATTGCAGTTGTCTTGTTACAAAAGAACAAAGAAGTTTTAGAGCAGCCTATTTCATTTTTCAGTCATGCATTAAGAGATGTTGAATTAAAGAACAACCTGACTGCAAAACAAGCATATGCGCTAGTTAAGTCTTTGAAGTTTTTTCGAGTTCATGTGCTACATTCAAAAATTGTTGCTTTTGTGTTGAATATCACTGTTAAAGATGTGTTTTTGTAGCTAGATATAGATGGCAAGAGGAGAGGATGGCCGACAAAAATTATGGAATTTGATATTGAGATTAGAACAACTAAATTAACAAAAGGTCAAGGCTTGGCTCTCTTGATGGCTGAATCTAACTGCAAGGATTTAAATTTGAATGTAGAGGTAGCTGAAGGAAAACATGGAGAAGGTATTTCTAATTATCCTGAAATATTTAATTTATATTGGTACAAGGATATAGTATACTTTTTGTTAAATTTCAACTGTCCTTCTAAAATGGAGAAGTCAAAAAGGAGAGCTTTCAAATTGAGAGTTGTGAAGTATTGCATTTTGGAAGACCATATTTACTGGAAGGACCCTCTGGGAGTCTTGTTAAGATGTGTAGACAAAGTTGAATCCCAAGAGAATATGACAGAGATACATGCAGGAGTGTGTGGAGGGCATTTGTATTGGAAAGCCACTGCAAACAAAATCTTAAGAGCTGGCTATTATTGGCCAACTTTTTTCTTCGATGTTTTTTCCCAAGTCAGGAGTTGTGTCAAATGTCAAAAGTTTGCTGGTAAACAGAAATTTTTTCCATTACCTCTTATTCCTATTTCAGCAGATGGTCCTTTCTAGAAGTGGGGGTTAGACTTCATCGGTGAAATCCATCCACCTACATCAGGACAGCATAAATGGATTCTCGCAGCTACAGACTATTTTATAAATGGATTGAATTTGTACCAACCAGGAATGCTACTGATACGGTAATTATCAAATTTTTGTTGCAAAACATTACATCCAGATTTGGTTGTCCACAGAAATTAGTACCTGATAATGTAATGGCCTTTAATTCTACTAAATGCATAGCTTCTGTCAGCAGTATCATATTGAATTGACTCATTCCATGCCTTATGTCATCTAATAAAATTTTGGTGAGGATCATTAAGAAAATGTTGCCTGAAAATAAGAGAAATTGGGACACTTAGCTAGTGCATGCTCTTTGGGAAGATAGGGTAAGTGGTAAAAAATCAATTGGAATGTCTCCATTTCAGCTTGTATATGGTACTGATTCTTTCATGCTTTGAAATTAGCTCTTCCTGTGATGAAGTTCCTGCAGGATGAAGTTGATGATGAAAATCCAATCCAAAGGAGAATTTTGTAGTTGATAGAGGCACATCAAATCAAAGAATCACTGATGGATAAAATACATAAATATTAGACTATAGTCAAAATTGTTTTTGACAAAAGGGCAAATCAACATTTATTTTAGGAGAATGATTTGGTGTTGCGTTGGGATGTCAAGAGAGAAGACCATGGAAAGCATGGTAAGTTTGATAATCTGTGGTTTGGGCCATTTATAATTGCTGAAGTTTTGGAAAAAAATGTATTTCTTCTCAAACATCTAGATGATGATCAACTGACTAGAGGTCCAGCTAATGGTTATTTTCTTAAAAAGTTCTTTGTTTAGTAAGTCATTTGAGTCATTTCATTGTAAATATCTAGTGTATTGTGTTAATAAAACTCCATGCCCAATGGAACTTGTTTTTGTATATATGGTCAGTCTTGAGTCCAGTGAGTCAAAGGTCAGTCCTAGTCATAATTTCCAAGAAGTCTTCTGAGTTTTGAAAGTTATGAAGGCACTGATTCTACAGTCCTTGAAACATCACAGGGAGGACTTCATCCCCAATAGGAGCCACTATTAGCATTGAAAATTTTAATGGTGAAATTGCCATTGTATCATTGTTTTCAAATTTTTCTAATGTCCTACGCCATGTCGAAGTTTGATTCATTTTCAATAAAGGTCAAAAAAGAGTCTCAAAATCAAGGAAATTTTAAGTGTATAGGTGTTATTAGTGTTTTAGGTTCATAAAATAAGTTAAAAACACTTTTTTAACTTAAGTTAGTGTCGAAGGCTATTTGTCGTTGGGGCAATAAAGTTACAGCCATCATGTTCGGAATAATAGCTACCCTTTTTTTAATTTCATTGCTAACACAGTGAAATAATGAAAGGCAACTATTTCTCTAAATTGAAGGTCATATTTCTCACACATTGAAAAGAGTTGCTATTTCTTTGGGGACCTGTTCATAGTGGTAACTCAGTGAAAAGTGTAGCTATTTCATTGAGATTTCGTTTATTGCAATTTAGAGGTAAGGACAACTATTTCTCAAGCATATAGGAGCAGCAAAGAATATTTTTAAAGCAACAACCATTCATGTTTGAGGATCATTGAATACCTCCTATGCTATAAACATGATTATTCTTTTAAGTAAGATTAATTATTGTTTGATCTAGGAGGATTATTATTAGTGAGTGGTTACATTATCTATGCATATAACCTATAGCTACCCCACTTAAGTTAAGCAGAAATCATAGTATGATGTATCAGTCATTTAATGATATTGTGGAGTGTTAAGAATAATGGGATGACTTGGCACTTGTTTTCGAATTATTTCAAAGCATGCCATTACTCCATACCATGATTACAGGCATGAAATCTGAGGAGAGAGTTCGGTGTTCACTCAACAAAAGTTCTCTGTGCAGGCTACAGGTAAATAGAATTCATTCCTCCAGCAAGCAGTTTTAGTATTTCAAGGCAAGAAAACCAGAACTTCGTGTAAGGTTTTGCAACTAGAATCGAACAATTGTGTTTGTAAGAAATCTAGATGTTGGGAGGTATGGGAAAATGTGGTAATGTCAACAGGTCTGATCCATCAAACACTAGGTTCGTTGATGCTAGGGCTAAGCCTCAGTTTACGTCTGCGAGCTCGTATAAATTTCTGCAAAAGTTTTCCAGATAGAATGTGGCTTGAGCTCAGGCTTTTTTCGAGAGCTTTGATGGTGAAAAGGTCAAGCTGGGAAGCAATACATTTAACATCTCTGAGGCCATCATAACTTATGCTACTCAAACCTCTGCAAATGGTGAACGTTGGTTCAAAAACAAAACGCTACCCACAGAAGTAAGTCTCTACCTTAACCCTGAACATGTTAATGTTAAGTGGAATCCAACTACACACATTTCCTGCTTTAAGGCTGAGTAGAAACATGTGATAACCATAGTGAAAAAATACATCACATGCGAGGGTATGCTTTATTTTGTCCACCATTATCAGTTAAAATTTATTTCTCATATTTCACGGGATAGACCTATGAAACTACCCTATTTTCTATATAAATCCTTGCTCAAAATGTCCCTAAAACTACATAAGATCCCAAATTACTCTTTGCACAATTTATATCATAGGGGTCTGATTAAAATTCTAACTGTATATCATCTTAGAGATAAGAAGACCACTTGGGATAAGTTTTTGAGAGAGGAAGGGTTTGGTAGCATAAACTCTAGGAGAAGGGTAGGGAGGCCCAAGAAAAGAGATACTTGTGAGCAAACTAGTGCAGACCCTGTCTCAAACAATTCACAACCTAACTCTGTCCATTCATCAGCTTTCTGCCAAGTTAACCCTCCATCCATCTCAGTCAAAAGGCCAACTAGAAGCTCGATTAGGAAGGCTTCAAATCCCATGCCTATGCTAGTAGTGCCACCAGTTAATGAAGATCATGTTAGCAGCTCACCTAGTGAACCTAAAACCCTAAGGTATTTCATGGAAGAATATAAGAAGAAACTGAAACAGAAAAATTCGTTGCCTCTTAAAAATTCTATGTCAAAGGACAAGTAGCAGATAGTTTCCTCTTCACGAGGCAAACCTAGGAAGAAGATCTTCATGGCAGAAGAACCAATGGAATTCAACCCTGGTCTTCTATCATCTAAGCCTACTTTGTCACCAGTGGAAGTCAACCCTGGTGTGAAAATATCAAGCCATGTTCCTCAAACATCTCATTAAGCACAACCAAGCAATGGTACTTCTCTCACAGAATCCACTCTCTCACAATTTTTTCTATCTCTTAAGAAGGGCAAATAGAAAATGTCATAGCATGTCATAGAAGGAGAGCCCACTTTGGATCAACTAGTTTCTTCCATTGGCTCTTCGATCAGGAAGAGAAATAAAACTGTGATACACTCCTACTCCTCTTATGAAGACAACAGTGACCTTGAGTACAGAGAATCTGAGTATCAGGAAGAAGAATCTAGTAGATTCATGCATGGAGGTAAGAGGTCTAAGTTCATCCTAAATCCCTATATCAAGAGACCTCATACTAGGCCCAAGAATAAAATCAGGATGAATAGCAAGTTAATTTACAATCCTACATTAATATATGAAATTATCAATATTTAGGAGAGCCCAGAAGATAAAATCAAGAAGAGGAAAAATTCTCAGCCAAAGAGAAGCACAGAGAAAGAGCTCAGATAAGAGGGTGACTAAAGCCAAGGCCATCAGGATTTTTGCCTCTATTCTGGATCTCTAAAGAATGAAGGAACGAGGCTTCCTTTGGAGAAACTTTCCATGTTTTGGGTTAATTTCCATGTTTCTGGATATAGCTACTTTTCTGCGAAGGAAGCAATTATTTCTAAATACTAGCATATGATGAAAGGGAGCTTCTTTTTGGTTTTCTATTATGATGGTCACATCAAAGTAGGTGAAGTGGGGGAGTTTTGAGTTGTAATGGATGCTACTAGGTGTCATGTATCAAGTCTCCTCCAAAATGCCAGGGTTCTATTTTGCACATTTAAAGGAGAACAACCACATGTCGATCTCACTTTTTTTTACACTTTTTGTGAAGTTGGTTGCACCAGAACAAAGGAGTGGTCTTCCAATAGACTGCCACATCATACAACCACTTTGAATTGTTAACCTTCATTATGTTTATTTTATTTATGATATACCACTTTGTATTTAAGTTTAGAGATAAGCCTCATCTCTTGTACGAGATTTTAATAACTTTTTGGAACAGATTTACTGTTGAGATTCAACAAGATGATGAGCTTAGCGAAAATCAGTCACCTTCACTAAGTGGACCCGCAGGCTATTTTTAGGTGTAAGTCTATTTTTAGAATATGCCTATTTTTAGACATGGTGATCATATTTCAGAAGTTACAAGATGCTATTTTTGGATGGTTGGTCAAGTTGGAAAAATAGATGAAATTCTATTTTTAGAATATTTGGAAAATTCTATTTATAGATCGTCGATCTAAAAATAGAAGTGTCGATTATTATTAGCTCTTAATAATAATCTGACAATAAACATCAACTTATTCTCTTCGAGCAGTTAATTTCAGTTTATATATTTGTCAAATCAGTGGGTTGAAGGAATTATGCAGTTCCTAGGGTTTACTGGTGGTTCATGCATGGAGGGCTCAGTTAGAAATGAAGTGGCAAAGTTATGACAGAGTTGGAAGAGTATTTCATGGATTTGTTATTTAGTTTAACTTAGTTAATGGAGTTAAACTCAGTTGAGCTAGTTGTATCTAGTCTAACTGAATGATACACTAGTGAGATCTTCTCTGCACCAACCAAAGCTTTGGAAAATGTTTGTAGATGATACTTGTGTTGTCTAGCCTCATGGTAAGGAAGAGCTGGATCGTTTCTTCGTTCATCTTAATAGTCAATCTTCCTCTATAAAATTTACCATGGATTATGAGGTGGATGGTAGCCTTCCTTTCCTTGACATTCTTATCTGTAGAAAGGAAGATGGTTCTTTCTCGCATCAGGTTTTTCATAAGAAAACCCATACTAAGCAATATCTTCGTGCGGATTCGCATCATTTCCCTGCTCAAAGATTAGGCGTCCTCAACACCTTAGCCACTAGGGCATTGAGAATCTCTGATGATTCTCACCTTGAGGGAGAAAAGACCCATCTTCCTTTAAACCCCTTAGGAAGCATAGGGTTTCCTCTTCCTTTAAACCCCTTAACACGATTCGTAGCTCTCTTAACTCGGTTAAAGATCCGATGAACCATAGGGATGGAAAATGTGTCTACATTATTCCTTGTTCCTGTGGGACACCTTACATTGGTTAAACAGGTAGGTCTATTAGCCAAAGGATATGTGAACATGCAGCTGACATTAGGCATGGAAGGTCCCGCACCTCTGCCCTAGCTGAACATGTGGAAAATGCTAACCATCATATCTGCATCGAAGAGGCTAAGGTCTTAGCCAGGATTGATCACTTTCATCATCGTAAGTTAAGAGAGGCCCTTGAAATTGAAAAAAGGCCCGTAAATCTCAATAGAGATGACGGTTGAAATATAAGCAGGTGTTGGAACCGTGCCTTGTATTCTTAATTTTCCTTTTATATATATATATATATATATATATATATTTTTTTTTTTTTATTTGTTTATTTATTTATTTATTTTTAAGATAGAATTACAATAAAATAATATTTGTATTATTAATAATTAATTAACGATATTAATAAAAATAAAAAGATTTTTATATATAAATTAAACTATTAAATTGACCTAGCCATTATTAATTTCAATATTCAAACTAGCCGTTAGGTTGTTTTAAATAAATAATTAATTTAATAGAACTAACCGTTATGAATTTCAAAGTCAAATTAGCTTTTTCTAATGGTTTTCTTTACCTTTTCTACATCTATTTAAACTCAACAACTAATCTGATCTCTCACCTAGTCCTGATGATGAACCACACTGGTTGGTTCGAAACGCGTCGACTTTATTCATTGTAATGTGATTATTACCAAAAGAGATCTTCATAATTTATCGATGAATCACAAAAGCCAAAAATCTATTAATAATTTACATAAAATAAGTAAAATAAAATTTTAACTTTTCATTTTATATATTACACTACTAATCACATGACTAAGTTTAATTAATGTCTAAATTCACCAAATATCTCCCATTTTCTAATTTTAATTCCATCACTCTTCACTATTATAGTAAGTCTTTTTCCTATTTATCTCATTGGTTTGATATGGTATTAACTATATCTATATTTTAATTTAATTTCATTAATTTTGAAATTTTTAATATATTAACTCAATATCACTTTAAACATGCCTTTATGCGATTTGAATTCTGGTAGTAAATCCCACTTATAATTATATTTTAATGTAAAATTAAATACCTTGAATGATAATATGATATATTTTACATTAAATGTGATATATTTTACATTAAATTAAATTATGTTTAATTTAACTGCGTATGATATTTTACAACCTCTATATATATATATTACAAATCTCAATTTAGAGAAAAATACTAGTAAATGATTGTTGATTTACACTCTACCTTACCAATTATAACATATACCACCATTCTAAGTTTGGTGTATTTCAATGTAGAAGATTTTGTTTCTTTGTTGATGCTCCAGGTGGTTTGATGATGCTGAGGTTTTTCAACATGTAAAGAATAGAACACGAACCCTATACGTGTGATAATCAATATTGTTAAGAATTTAGTGTGTCTCATGGAAGAAAAGCAATATTTGCTAAGAATCTAGTGTGTCTCATGGAAGAAAAGAAACACTTAGAAAATAATTCTCGTTTTCAACTTTAAAAAAAATTAAAGATTTTTCTTCTCATCATACTATTTCATAGAGCTATGTTATGTTAAGCTAACCGAGGTTTCTAAAAATATATTTATAATAATAATTATTATTATTATTATTTTTATTAATATGTTTATAAATGTATATATGAGAAATGTAAAGTCTTACTAACATAAGTGGTTACTGGGTAGTTGTGTACTATGCTAGAGGGGAGACATGCTAAAAAAACCCAGTTAGCTAAGGGTTGGTGTGCGATCCTTGGGTGACTTTGACGACTTAGATGCCCTAGAGTTTCCGATCTTCAAGCCACAAGTCCCCACTCCTCAAGCCACAAGTCAAGCCTAGAAGCTCACAGAAAACTTGACAAACAAACAAAAATATATACAATGAGAAGAAATATTTTCAAGTAAAAAATAAATCTGTTCAATTGGCCAAAAGAAAGTAAAAATATATCATTTTATCTTAAATTTTTTTTATGTATTTTATATTTTTTTAAATTATTGTCATTCATATCATTTCACAATATTTAATATCAATTAAAATTATTGCTTAAATATTTTTAAATATAAAAGTTATATTTTCATATGTAAATATTTGCACATCATTAAAATTCAAAGCAAAAAATAAATTGTATATCATGTTCATCCATGCACTCACAGAAACATTTCAAGTTATAAACAAGGGCTACAGAGTAGCTATTACCTGTCGTTTAATGTAAATATAGAAATGTTGCAATGTGATTTTGAACATGTCTATGCCGCTAAATGTAAATATAGATGTGACACTCATCATAATTACCAAAACTTACCATAAAAAATAAATAAATAAATAAAAATTAATTTTACAACAACTATGTTAACCTTTGTAAAACATTGGATGCATATTCATTTTGCAAAGTTGACAAGTTTAACTTAAACTATGATATAATTATGATTGTATCTATTTATATTTTTCAATACAATGTACATCTTGGATTTATGTTCAGATTAAACCATATATCTAAGTTTAACAATAATAACATATCCACACCCTTGGCATTTACTTCCTGTACCGGCTTGAAATAAATATGTGTATTGTTGAGGGCGACATAATCGAATCCATTTTATGACTTGCTAGTTGTTAGGTTTAAGTTTTCAATCCGTGTACAACCTTGGGATCTGCTGGCCACCTGTCTTCTCGTACTTCGTTTGATCTCCCTTTGATCTACGATGGAGATTGAGAAGACAGGTGGCCAGCAGATCCCAAGGTTGTACATGGATCAAAAAATTAAACCTAACAACTGGCAAGTCATAAAATGGATCCAATTATGTCTCCGTCAACAGTACACATATTTATTTCAAGCCGGTACAGGAAGTAAATGCCAAGGGTGGTTGATATGTTATTATTATTAAACTTAGATATATGGTTTAATCCGAACATAAATCCAAGATGTACATTGCATTGAAAAAAATAAATAGATACAGTCATAATTATATCATAGTTTAAGTTAAACTTGTCAGCTTTGCAAAATGAATATGCATCCAATGTTTTACAAAGGTTAACATAGTTGTTGTAAATTTTTTTTTTTTTTATGGTAAGTTTTGGTAATTGTGATGAGTGTCACAAGTGGTATCAAAGCAGTGTTCATACGCTGGGACCCTAAGGGTCAACTAACGATCAAGCTGTTTGTATATTGATGCACAAAATAGAAGTCTAACAGGAAACATCATGAGAAGGGGATCAACGCAACAACCACCCCAGAACACCGGGGAACCCCAAACACAACCAGTTGTGAGCCCAGAGATGTGGGTTCAGCTGAGTGTGGATCAGCACCAGCAAACAAGTAGACTACTGGAAGAACAACAACATCAAACCAGTATTCTGTTGAGTCCAGTATAGAAACTACAGGAAGAGATGGTGCGAGTTCGAAGCGATAACGCACGTTTGATGCAGGAGCAAGAAAATATACTTAAGAGCATGTTAGACAAGCAGAATAAGGAAATGGAACACCCCAGTACTAATAGGGGCATGAAAGAAGGTGATGAACAACAAACAAGGGTAAACACCACTGACAGAGTGGAAAGGAGCCTATCCCAGCGAAGCAACAAGAACAAAAAACTATAATGAAGTAGAATCTGGCAATTTGTCGGATCAACAAGAAGTTAAGAAGCAGAAAGTGGAGCTTCAAGGGGAGTTTAGAAAAATAAAACCACCAACATTTTATGGTGAAGCTGAGGAAGTGGCAGAGGCATGGTTGATAAACATGAACAAGTATTTTCAGGTGTACGAATACAGTAGCAACCTGAAGGCCAAATTGGCCATATATTAGTTAAGAGAGAAAGACACTCTGTGGTGGGAAGAATTAAAGAATGTTCGCATCATTGGGGACTAAGATGTTACTTTGGAATCGTTCCAGCAATACTTTAAATACAAGTATTTAACGAAACATTTATACGATGATAAATCTAAAGAATTTCATGATTTGAAGCTGGGACAGATGACCATGGATGAGTATATCACCAAGTTCACCTCCCTGTTACGATATGTTCCATACCTTCGAGAGGAAAAGGCTAAAGTACAAAGATTTCTAAGCAGCTTGGCAACACATATGAAAGATCGTATTGAATTTGTAAATCCCAGAACCATGGACGAAGCCATTCGTAAGGCGTGAATGTGCTATCAACAGTCCAAGGATAAAGGGGAGGTTGGCAAAAGTTGGTAGCCAAGGAAAGGACAAAAAAACAACTCAAATTTCAAAGGCGCCAAAAGTAATAATTTTAATAATTCTGCATGAAGTTCTATCAGTAAACAATTTGGAAAAAATCATCAAAGAACCTAATTTCCAACAGAAGAGAAGCCTACAAAGGCATCCAGAAAACCTGAGCAAGGATAGGTGACCAAACCACCTCTATAGTGTTTGGGGTGTGGTAAGGAACACTACCATAAAAATTGCCCACAACAAGCAAGAAATGATACAGTTGCAAACTTGGAAGAGGCTTCTATAGTAGGTGATGTGGTGTGAAACATTCCTCGTATCAACGCGGCGTTGGAGGATCGACAGGAAGATTATCAGCCAACAATGATTGAGTTGGAAGGTAAATTATTGTCTCAATCTGTTTCTATTTTGGTAGACCCAGGTGCAATTCTAAGTTATGTTAGTCCAAAAATAGTGGAAATGTGTAAATTAAAAGAACAAAAATTCAAAAACTCATGGCTGGTACAGCTAGGCACAGGAGAAAAAAGAAAGGTAACTGCCAAGATTCCAAACTGCAAATTAGAAATTGTAGAACAACAGTTAAATGTGGATCTGAACATACTTCCATTAGGGTCCTATGATGTATTGCTGGGCATGGATTATCTAGAAAAGCATTGGACCTTAGTGGACTACAAGGAAAAGATCATTTATTACAGAATGCAAGATGTAACACGTAAGGAGATTCAGGAAATCAAGAAGCCACTACAACTACATCCAATTACAGCATCCCAAATGAATAAATGTATAAGGAAGGGATGCCAGATATATGCTATTGAGGTGGCATATGCTAATTCCAAGGAAAAATCACCTATGATGGAAAACATACCTGTAGTACAAGATTTCATGGAAGTTTTTCTAGAAAATATTCCTGGATTTCCACCAAGACGAGATATCGATTTTACCATTGAATTAATGTCAGGAGCATCACCTGTGTCAAGGGCTCCTTACAGAATGAGAGTTCCAGAATTAACTGAGTTAAAAATGCAGTTGCAAGAACTGTTGGACAAAGTTTATATTCATCCAAGTGTGTCTCTATGGGGAGAAACAATGTTGTTCATTGAGAAGAAGGACAAAACCATGCGAATGTGCATGGACTATAGACAGCTTAACAAGTTAACGGTAAAAAATAAATATCTTCTACCAAGGATTGATGATCTATTTGATCACCTGAAGGGGGCCACTGTATTTTCAAAGATAGATTTAAGATATGGATATCACTTGATCCGAATCAAGGATGAAGACATTTGCAAGACTGCATTCCATACCAAGTACGGGCATTATGAATTTGCGGTGTTATCCTTTGGGTTAAAAAATGCACCAACAACATTTATGAGGTTAATTCATGGAATATTCCATCATTTCCCGAATAATTTTATACTTATATTCATAGATGACATTTTAATATATTATAAAAACCAGGAAGAACATAAAGAGCATTTAAGGATTGTACTGGAAATGTTAAGAAAACACCAGTTGTATGATAAGTTCAGCAAGTGTGATTTCTTCAAAACAGAAATCCAGTATTTGGGCCATGTCATTTCAGCAGAAGGGATTGTTTTTGATCCAGAGAAAATCAAGACAATCATGGAATGGCGTGTACCCCAGAATGTGGCAGATATTCGATCCTTTATGGGATTAGCTGGGTACTATCGGAGATTTATTGAGGTATTTTCCAGAATTTCTTTTCCCATTACCTCTTTACAGAGAAAAGAAAAATTCTTTAAGTGGATTGTTGAGTGTCATAAAAGCTTTGAGAATTTGAAGCAGTTGTTGACCACTGCATCAATGTCGAGGGTAGCTGACCCCAAAAAAGAATTTGAATTTTGTACAGACGCTAGTAAAGAGGGTGTTGGGGCAGTTTTATCTGAAGAAGGAAAATTAGTGGCTTATGAGTTAAGAAAACTGAAGGAACATGAAAAAATATATTCAGCCTATGATCTAGAGTTAACAGCAATAGTACATGCACTCTGGGTATGGAGACACTACTTGCTGGGTAAAAATTTTGTGTTAAAAACAGATCATAGCAACTTGACTAGTTATTTCAAGCAAGTTGATTTAAACTCCAGACAGGCAAGATGGAATGCCTTTTTAAGTGAGTTTGATATGGACATCCAACACTTGAAAGGTAAGGAAAACCGGGTGGCTAATGCTTTAAGTAGGAAGCAGCATTGTGTTTATGAGCTTTATTACAATCAGCTTGAAAATAAATTCTTAGATCAAGTGAAAGAAGAAGCACAAAAAGATCCAGAATATCAATTCCTATGGAAGCAAATGGAAGAGACCAAAAAACAAGGAAGTACTTATGAATATGGAGTAAATAATGATCAGATGCTAACCTTTAGAGGAAAGGTGTTTGTACCAAACCGTGTTGGACCTAAAGGAGCTTATAATGGATGAATATCATCATAGCAATTATGTAGGTCACCTAGGATACCAGAAAATGTTAACAACTATTAGAAAAGTATATTTCTAGCCTGGTATGCATAAAAATATTGTTGAATATCTAAATAAATGTTTGGAGTGTCAGCAGGTTAAGGTGGAGCATCGACATCCTGCAGGATTTTTGCAGCCCATACCGGTACCTGAATGGAAGTGGAAGGTCATATCTCAGGACTTCATTATAGGTTTACCGTGGTCGAAGAAGCAAAATGACTCCATCATGGTGGTAGTTGACAAATGATTAAATTTGCACATTTTATACCTGTGCAATCTACTTACAAGACTGTACAGATAGCAGACATTTTCATGAGAGAAATTTTCAGGCTGCATGGTATTCCGAAGATGGTTATCTCAGAAATGGATGTTAAGTTTACATCAGCATTTTGGAAAAATCTTTTTACAGGTCTGGGGACCCAAATAAACTTTAGTATAGCTTATCATCCCCAGACAAAGGGTCAAACAGAGCGAGTAAACCAAGTGTTGGAAGACATGATGTGCATGTATGTGATGCAACATCCAACCAAATGGGAAGACTATTTGCATCTTAATTTTCATACAACAATGGTTATCAGGAGTCCCTTAAGATGAGTCCTTTTGAGGCCCTATATGGGAGGTAGTGTCACACACCCATAAATTGGAGAAGCCCCAAAACAAAATTAATGATGGGACCAGAAATGCTTGCTGAAATGGAATCAGAAGTAAAGAAGATAAGACAAAATTTGAAGGCTGCACAAGATCGGTAGAAGATCTATGCAGATAAAAAGAGGACTTATCGGGAATTCGAATTGGGAGACCATGTGTATGTGAGGATCAAACCCAAAAGGAGTACCTTGCGGTGGACCTCTTGTGCCAAGTTGGCTCCTAGGTTCTGTGGATCTTTCCAAATTTTGGAAAGGATAGGACCTATGGCCTATTGATTAGCTTTACCCAGTCACATTAGAGTACACAATGTGTTTCATGTATCCCTGTTGAAGCATTATGTGCATGATTCGAAGCACATGATTCATTGGCAAAATATACAGGTAGGATAGAATTGAAAATCCTAACTTAAAATATGATTTCGGTATGAGAATTTGAAAAGACACTTTGTTGTTTGCAGGTAGAGCTAGACGACGAGTTTCTGGTCGAGCTGCAACACATACTTGACCGAAGGGAAATTATGCTTCGAAAGCGAGTCATCACCCAGGTTAAGGTGCAGTGGAAGCACTTCGGCCCGGATGAGGCTACTTGGGAGGACGAAAGATTTATGCATGAGGCTTACCCAGAGCTCTTTTCAGATCTAGATTGAAACACCGAGGACGGTGTTACTTCCAAGGGGGGAAGTTGTGACAATTGCATTTAATGATAACTAGTTGATAACTAATTAAAATAAATTTTTATTATTTTTTTTAAGAAAAGACTAGAACTATTAATGTTTTGCTGAAAAGTTACTTTCATTAGTGATTAATTATGAATAATAAAATCAGTTATGGAAAGTGACTCCATAAAAATTAAAAGCTGATGGTAAATGTTTTCCAAGATCTGGAAGGTGGTTAGGACAGTTGGAAACAGTTACCTGCTCCTATGGGGATAAGAGATTGATCCCAGTGAGAAGTAGGGGTTCTATTCAAAGACTAAGGAAAGAGTGGAAAGTTTTCCTAAGCTGGTAGAGACCAGTGGAAAAAACACTCAGTGTCCTGAAATATTCTAGTACTGACTGGACTTGTGGTCCTGAGGTCACAGCAGAATTAAAGTGTCAACCTGTACGTTTCAGTGGAAGCACGTGGAAAGAGCAAGACGTCATTGCCTCTCTTGAAGGTTGGGAGGAACATAATTAGTAGTAAATAATCTTAGATAAGTACTGAATATGTTCAGGAGTTTGAAGTTTATAGAAAAATTATTACAAGATTTGTACATAGGCATGTGTTAGTTTGTTTATTCATTATAATCTATTATGTGAATGATATAAAGAATGGTTGGAAAGATTCAGAAAATTAGTAAGGAATTTCTGTAAGATAAAACTCTGCGCATAGATAAATTATCTGTGGAAGAAAATATTGTTTATTACAAAAGTAAGTATTGTATTATTTTCAGAAAGTAAAACTGTTTAATGCAGAAAAAAATATTGAAATAATTACAGTATACTACTTGTAGGATGTAATACTAAAGCAGATATAAAAAGAAAAAAAATTGTTGTTTCTCAACCTAGAAACTAGTGGAGTATACTGTCAAATCCAAGTACGAGGAAACCCTCAACCCGAACTTAGTCATTGCTCCAATGTAAATAAACACGAACAAGTACTTAGGTGGTCCAGTCACCTACATCCTAGTAAATAATTAATTTCAGAATGGAAACCCTTGAAATAGAAAATAGAAAATAGTTGTGTAAATGAATTAAGTATTTATGTAAAGTACTCAGGAAAGAAAATAAGCGAGCCGGTCAGAAGCTCGAACCCCCCTGATATTCAAGAAGACAACATTTTACTTCACTGTAAAAATAGAAAAATACATTATATGACAAACCCTGACTTTTTCTTTATTGGGCGAAACCAAAGTAAAAATCAGGGCTAAATCCGACAAATATGTGCGAAACAGTAGAATAAGCATAGAAATATATACTCTGTCATGAAAATTTTGACTTAAAGAAAACTATTCTGGAGAACCATGAAGTTAGACAGGATAGATAAACCCAAATATTTATATACTGTATAACCAGAAAGTTCATGCGAATGAAAAGATAAACCTGAATGAATATTATTATAACAAAAATTATTGTGCAAAGGATTTCCAACTAAACCCAAAACGATAGAAGAGTACAAACATAAGTTATTACAGGGCTCATAGTAAATAATGTTCTTGGCTCTTAAGCCCTAATAAAACTCTAGTTCTAAATAGAGGAGTATTAAACACAGAACACAGAAATTATGTTGAAGCTCATTTCTTCTAATGCGGAGTTGATAAAATCCGGAAAATGGAGCTTGTAGACCAACTAGGGTCGGCAACGAAATACCTGGAATTTGCAAACGGGCGATGAGTAGTCTCGGATTCTATCCAAAGAACAACATAACCAGCTTGGGCAAGAGTTACCTGGAAGGAGATACAAGCGAGACTGAGTTAGATGTGAAAATAAAATCTAGACATGAATTTGGAAAAATGAAAACCTCGTTAAAAATAAATAAATCTAGATTTTTCGGTTATTCATTATACCTGTAGCAAGCACGTCTTCAACCCGAGCTGCCTAATCATGAAACTGTTACAAGCATCCAAACATCAGAGGTAAGAGTCACATTTTTAAACCAAATGAATGGTCTATAAGGGTAAACCTGTAAAAATAAGTGTGAGTTTGAAGAACATTTTCTTACCTGTTTAAGAAGTCTATGAATTTACGGAGGCATCGATATTTTGACATCGTTTAAGCCAATTCCATTGGGAGCCAAAGATTATATGACCATCCAAGTTAAAGCTCGAGAAGAGAAGACCTCAAATCTGAACAAGGGTAGTGATTGACAATACGTTAAAGACCAGCTGCCATGAGTTAACGCAATAGGCCTCTCTAAGGCAGAGCCACAGCCAGGCTACGACAGAGTGAAATGAGGTAAGTGAGTGGGTTACTAGGGTTTAACCTAGGCCTTCCTGCCTCAATCTCCATCATAGATCAAAGGGAGATCAGACGGAGTACAAGAAGATAGGTGGCCAACATATCCCAAGGTTGTACGTGGATTGAAAACTTAAACCTAACAACTGGCAAGTCATAAAATGGATCCGATAATGTCGCAATCAACAATACACATATATATTTCAAGTCGATACAGGAAGTAAATGCCAAGGGTGGTGGATATGTTATTATTGTTAAACTTAGATATATGGTTTAATCCGAACATAAATCCAAGATGTACATTGCATTGAAAAAATAAATAGATACAGTCATAATTATATCATAGTTTAAGTTAAACTTGTCAGCTTTGCAAAATGAATATGCATCCAATGTTTTACAAAGGTTAACATAGTTGTTGTAATTTTATTTATTTATTTATTTATGGTAAGTTTTGGTAATTATGATGAGTGTCACAATAGAAATGTTGCAATGTGATTTTGAGCATGTCTATGATACTTTGTAACAAAGTTGATTTTAAAGTTGTTTTTTTTTTTTTACCATATTAAAATTATACTTAAAATGCTTTGTAAAAAACTTGTTCTTAACAATAAATCTATTAAGTGTCTTACAATATTATTAAGATGTTGTTAAACATATTAGAATTAGTAAATCTCCAAAACAAAACTATCTTAATTTAGTAGTATAATGATATAACAAAATTTCCTAATTACACCAATCTTATTCACATGTACATCAACAAACCAACATGCTTGAAAGTTTCTCATTTGGTTTTACTTATGAGTAAATAGTTACTTCTTATAAAATGTACTTAGTTATGTGAAATTTAAATAATCATTATACTTTTCTAAATTTTATCTGGTGATAAACTGCTATACAACACTTGTAACTTATTATTGCAATATTAACTTTTTTCTTTTTACATATATTTTTTTAATGTGTAAATGTTTAACTCTTATATATATGTAAATTAATATTAATGATTATAATTTAAAATAAAGTTGTTTATTATTATTATTAATAAACAAGATTATGGTTTTATTATCTTTTTCTTTTTACATATTTTTTAAATATGTAAATGTTTACCTCATATATATATACATGTAAATTAATATTAATGATTATAATTTAAAATAAATTTGTTTATTATTATTATTATTAAATAAAATTATAATTTAGTAAATTTGTATGATTTTTATGATGTAAAATATATTATAAAGTATGTTTTTAAATATTATCCTGAATTGATATCAATAATTTCTTATCAAATAGTAATGTTAAATTAAAATATACAATTAGTATTATTAAATTTGATAAGTATAGCATTTTCAAATTTAAATTTTTCCTCATTGTTATCACCAAAATAGGACCCTGATAGGTTGTTGATCAGACTACCTTGGTGTAACTCTTTCAAACCAGACTTTTGGTTGAGGCTTAGCCTCCTCAGCCTAAGAGGGCTCTCTCAAAGGGGTTAGTGATATTGATTATTGATAATATAGATGGCTAACTCTATCTTGGTTTTGTGTGTTTGTAGGTTGAAAAGATTAAGGCTTGTTACCATTGGGCTATGGAGTCAACAAGTCAGTGAATTCAATGGAAAGGTTTTTGGCCAAGAAGCTGAGGCAAATGGAGTTTTCAAACAAATATATTTCACTCAAGAACATAGGCCAACACAGTAATTCAATTACTAAAGGAAGTAAGAGCATAGGGTTATGAATTCTGAGTAATAGCAATGGAATCTATTGCTAGTGGTTCAAAGGTAATTTACTCACAAGATGCAGAAAAAACATAGTCATCTCATTGCTAGAGGAAGTCAGAGCACATGGTTGTGAATTCTAAGTAATAACAAATGAGATCTACTGTTCAACACACTAATTCCTTACCAAAGGAAGTCAAAGCATATGAATATGAATTTTGAGTAATAGTAAGGAAATGTAGTGCTGGTGGTTCAAAGGTAAAACACGGTCATCTTATTGTTAAATGAAGTCAAAGCATATGAATATGAATTATGAGTAATAACAATAAGATCTACTGCAAGTAGTTAAAATAACATATAAATTAAGAAAACATTAAACCCCATCTAAACTCAGATTTGTTCAAGGAAACCTCACTGTATTACTGATTGTATTCCTTCACATAAAGCAGCAGCTGGGCCAAATAAGTTTCCAACCCCTACTAATTCGACCTCTTGCTTCATATATAGCTTTTACAATATGGATTCCATGATACTTCATCAAGAGAATTCAAATTTCTATGATTGACACCTATTCTAACCATAAAACAGACCCTTAAATGCAAACTGATAGCTAATTGTCTCTTCTATGAGTCCTAATACAAATAGGAGTAAAACTCCTAAAACATATTTCAAAAACCTTATCTAAGACTTTAAATGCTTCCTTTGACACCTTCTAGCACATGAATTTGAATTTGATGATGCCTCCATTCACTTAAAGTCACCCTACTGATGATGATAAAACTGCCCTATAAATTAGGGAGCTATTTCCTACATTTAAGCTTTAACCTTCATTGATGCTCTTTGAACCCTTTTGCTGGAAAAATTGACCTTTTGAGACAAGTGACATGTTTTATCACTTCCATAGAACTAATGCTCTTCCACCTGTATGAAAATAAAACCTTTGAAGGAGTACAAAAATTGTTGATCTGGCTACGCTACGAAACTGTCTGCTATTTTCGTAGCGCAGAGCTTTTGTCTTTGTAAACATCACTTTAAACCTTCATTTTTCTATGCTTGACACTTTAAAACTTCATTTCTGAGCTCTTTACATCCTCCAGTAGCATTAACCTTCATAAACCAACTGTTCTCACCCTTTGAAACCCTTGCAAAAAGTCAAAACTGCACCTACAGCAGTTTCGTAGCGCGCTACGAAACTGTTGTGCATGTCTTTTACACAGCCTTTTTTTGGAAAATTTCAGTCTTCAAAAATTCTTTCACTTTTTCCATGATATCTACAGGTTTTAATAATCAACATAGATCATCTTTGAAATACTTTCAAGAAATAAAATCCTTCTCCACAACAAAACTACATCAAGAAATTGTAACTTACTGTTATGTTCTAGCTAAAAAATAGGTGTTGGGATAGAGATTTTATCTCCTCATAAAAAATGTATTTTTTAAAACTGAAGGAGGCTTTTGGAGACCACTCTATTATGAACAAAAAAATCTCTTGGGTTTTTGCAATACATCCCCTACTACCCAGAAACTGTCTTTGAACGTCAGGTGTAAACTGGAAAGTTCTGATTTCTGAAAATATGGCTTCAAAGAAAGCCTTGTATCTCCCAACTGGTAACACTTATGAAAAACATAAGATAGGTTATTGTATCTGAAGAATTGATGAAGAGAAACCTCCTTCGGAATTCCAAAATACGTTTTCACGTGGCCAGAAACTGATCTTGAAAAATACTGCTAAAACCAGAAAACAAAATTGTTCTCTGAATGACTTTCAGCAGTTTCGTAGCGCAAGTTCAACCATCAATTTATTTGACCTCATAATGAATTTGAAGAAACTGAAAGAGGTTTTTGTATTTCAATATGTTAGGAATAAAAACCTCTTTCAAATTTCCAAAATATGCTTACAGTTGCCTAGAAACCTCCTTGGAAAAAGACTACTTAAAGTAGAAAACATAGTTTTTTTCTGATGAAAAAGGCCGCTTCAGCCATTTCATAGCGCAAAACAGCTTTTTTACACTATTTGCGCTACGAAAACGTGGATTTGTAGCTAGTTTCGATTTTTTTTCAAATGATGTGAGATATGACCTCTAAACACAAGGTGAGACTTCTAGGACATGGAATAAGGTCGATAAACCTTGTTTCAAATGAAATATGACCTTAAAGACTTCTAACCCTATGACCTAACCCTTTAAGCATGATTAGAACAAGGGTTTTAAAATATGGCTTCTAAACAGAATATGAGACTTTAAACCATGGAATGAGGTGGTCAAATTTTATTTGGAAATGAGAATGACACTATTGAGATGAGATGACTCAAAACCTATTATAAGACCATGACTAGAAACAAGGCAAACTTTCCAAAGTTTAGAAAAAATTTTAGGGTGATAACACTCACTTTTAAAGATAAAAACATATATTATTTAATAAATTACCCTATAATTAATGTCAAATTTGATAATTAGTTCGTGTTGAAATTCTAATATTTTAACTATGATTAGAATATGATTTATATTTTATGTTAAATTGTTTATTTTATAATAATATATGTGATTTATTAAAGTGTTTACTAATACTTACATTTAGAATCTATGTTTTACATATCTATGTAGAATTTTTTGTTTTGCATTATTTTCTCCATTTACATTATGTTAGTTTTTATTATTCTTGCAACATTGCCTAACCATTATACCATACATAAAAGTATTAATTAAAATTACTTTTTTCTAATAATTTTTTATCTAAATTGTTTACTTGCTTTTGAATAATTTAAAAATTAATCTTAATTATAATAATATAACTAAATTAATTAAATAAAATATAAAATTTATTAAAAAAATTCTTAACTATAAATATACAAAATTATAAAAAAATTAAAAAACAAACAATTAAATATAAATTTAAAGTTATATTTGTTTAATTAGCATAATTAAAAATAAATAATAAATCTACAATTATTTTGCTTAAAAAATAGAATAGAAAAATAATTTAACAATGTAAACACCAATCACCCAGTGATACTTAACATATAAGCTTTCAGCGAAGTTGTGATTAGAAAATAAAAGTTTTATGAGAATTTAAGAGAAGAATATTTGACTAACCATTGGAAAAGCGAAAGATTAATTTAATTATACACACAACTAATGCCACATTGCCCATTTTAAAACTCCGTACACTTTTTTGATATAAGCATTATAGAAATGACGTGTTGCATGACTATCAACTGCACTCAATGTAGAAATGACGGTGCAACGGCAATATGAAGTGAGTAATTTCAACCAATAAAATGTAAAAAAATTCAATTTAAACAATAAATAAAAATAAATAAATAATAAATACAATTAAAGTTAAACTATAACAAAAACATAAATTTTTTTAAGTGAAAGATAAATTAATGTCTAATCAAAAACTAACTTAATACAATATAGGGCAGTATAATAATTATGAATAGTCATTGTTCAATGAAGATTAAATAGTCATTGTTCAATATTAAAAAACGAAAGTAATTATAATGTGAGATTAAAATTTATTTATATGTAGGTACTGATTTATATAATTTTATTTTTTTCTAATATTTAATTGATTGTATAAGTTTTTAGGTGTATTTTAATGATGATGGTGTTAAAAATGAAGTGGTATATGTGAGAAAGTTTAAGGTTCAAATTTACTTATTTATATATGTTTGCAAAAGAGGTGTAGACACTTAAAAGTTATAGTAATGAGCATTGGAATTGACAAAATGTTAAGTAAGACTAGCCTAATTACTAATTCTTTTATATATATTATTAATATTAGTAATTAAGTTATATTAATTAATTAGAAAATAATTACACCAACACTAATAATAAAAATTGGTAATCCAATAAACTAACTTATATTGACTCATAAATTTAATTCTTATTTTCATATTTATTTATTATGATGTTTTTTTTTAATGATATTTGACTTTAACTTTAATTTGAATTAAATTAAAATTTAAAAATAATTATTAATGGAAATAATTCATTTCAATCTAATAAGCTAATCCATTGTGACTTTTGAATTTAAAACATAAACCATCCTTTTTCTCAGAGCTTTATCCTAAGAGTTTAGATCAATACGTCAATATTTATAGATACATAGTCACTAGCAAGGAAATGAATCTAGGTGGGAGATAACAACCATTTTGTCCAAAAACCTAAAATATAAACTTAAGTTCATACTTATTATTATATTAGTTTTTTAAATAATATTTTAAAATAAAACATTAATTTTATATTAAAAAATAACCTATTATTACATTGAATAATTAAAAATATTTATTTTAATTTAAATATCATTAAAATAGTAAATTATAGAAAAACATTTATGATATTTTAAAAATAATATGACAAATTAAAAAAAAACACTAGGTTATTATAAGATTTATTAAAATTATTAAGATTTTTTTATTATATATAAAATATTTAGAGGTTTTAGAAATATTTGGAGAATGTATTGGAAGATTTTTTTCGAATTTAAGTTGATTGCACTTATACAACCCAACATAGGGTACATGTGTAGATGTAATGTGAGAAATGTAAGGTAAGAACTGTAATGTAAGTAAACATTTGAAATGCCGAAGTATATTTACGAACACTTAAAAAAGAGACATGGTAAATAAATAGAAATATAAATAAACGGGAGGTATGATAAATAAAAATAAAATCTTTTTTTTTTATTTACTCCATACTCTTTATATTTATGAACACTCACAAAAAGATGTTTTTAGATGGAGCCCAAGGGAAAAATACCCTAATATTAATATTAAAAGATTAATAATTATAATATTATTAATTATAATCTTCATATTAATATATTATAATATTAATATTATTAAATTTAATAAATTTGGATATTTGAGTATACTACATGCATTGATGCATTGACTATCTCAAGTAAATACGTAAACGTAAATGTAAATGTAAAAGTAATGTTTAACATTTAATATTTAAAATTTAATCTAATTAATCTAATGTCCACCCTAATGAAAAATCACTTTTCTTCCTAAATATTTAAATTTAGCACAAATAAAGTGTATGTATTCTTTTTCTTCTTTTTTGTTTTTACCTTTTCATCTACTTCGACTCCATGGATGCGATCATGTGTAATGAATCACTCTTACCACCAAATTAGAATGATCTAATTTATGCCATGCGTGAAACCTTGCCCGACTCTGAAACAAAGTGATTTCAAGAATCTATTTCTAAATGTGGAAAAAACCATCCTAGATCCAGCTTAACTCTGGATCTATCAAGCCCCGAGAGGGATCAAATATTTCGAGGTGCAAACCTTCCTCAAGTTTTGCACTCAAAAAAAGGTTTACACCTCTAGAGATTTCATCCCTCTCGGCGCTTGATAGATCCAAATTTAAGATGGATCTAGGTTGGTTTTAGGCCAAGGCTAGCCCCAATGTTGGATAGAAGAATGATTTGCCCCATTGTAAGATGTTATCTCTAGGATTCTGCTAGGATTTCTCTTTGAAAATTCCACAACTTGGAATCCTACTGCAGCAATTGATTAGATTTCTTCTATTTGTTAATTTACTGAACAAATTATTTAATGTTTGCTATGGTAAATATCGAAATCAATATGTTGTAGCCTTCACAAAATAAATATAGTGGAATAAATACAATGCATGAAAAATAGAAACACACACACAAATAAATCAATTATTTTTGAACTAAGTCCCCATAAAACCCAACTCGGGAAAACCGGTGCAACAACTGAGGGTTTGTATATTATGTAGTAGTAAATTTTGATTACAAGTCTATGGTTGCCCAAACTGGAAAACCATATAGAGAAAAAACCGGACAAAAAGTTACTAAAAAAAAATTCACTCTACCTTTGCGCAATTACTGCGTCAGCCTACATAGTAATGCGTCACAAAGATAGGAACTGGGTCACCCTCGCTATTTGATCAGCTGTCTGGAAAATTGACCCTCCTGGCCTTTGAGCTCTCACTCTGACCTCTATAATTGAATCAACTCTATCTCCCAGCAAAAACATAATCTCCTCCTTAAGCTCTGCGTTGCCTCTTTGTGGGACTTGTTGCCTCTCTACTTTGCACTCACCAGATTTAGAAAAGCTTCCTCCGACCTTACTATCCCTGCCCCTCTTTCACTACAATGAGCTCACTAAATCTATCTCCGACAACTCATCATTGTTACTCAGGAAATTGATCTGCCAGTGAATTTGATCTTAGTGTGTTCTCTAAGTGCCCATCGATTTCTTCTTATAATTTATCATTGAGACTTCAACGACCATGATTAAAACTATATCGATGGCTAAGATTAACTAAGACTCGATCCATGCCTTTTTATAGAAGATCCACACCTAACTTAGTTAATACCTTTTAATTAACATATTTCCTAAGTTTAGACTTACGAAATATTAAAAATTGATTAATTATTTTAATTAAGCCATCTCTAGGTGGAATTTCCCCAAATGATTTATGGGCCTTGGAGAATACATGTGTCTTGGCCTCTCTACAAAATCACAAGGCTAGAGCACATTCGATGCTATAAAAATCAACAATCTTCTTAGGGAGAAATGTGCTCTAGTAAAAATACCCTCCTGATATAACTACTTTGATTCTGCACCATCTCCTGTTGTGTTTCTAATGTATGCCTAAATTTTCCCACCAACTACTGCGCAACTCTAATTCTGCACTGCATTTTTGCTATTGCTGACCCTGATGAATTGTTGCCAACTACTGCATATGCACTACAACTTTGTTGTTGTTGCTACTAAAACAAATGCAACTCCTTCTCATCTGCTGTTGTTGCAACTGCAACATCTGCAGCTGAGAACTGTCCATCATGCTGAACCAACTGTGTTCATTCTAATGCATATTTCACTCGAGTCCAGACTGTGAAAACTCCAATTCCATAATCCTATTGCAACCAACTGAATTTACTTCACCTAATTGTAAATTAGGTTAACAATTTATTTACAGATTTCTTTTGTAAACACTGAAGCAATTACTGAAGTGGCCTTCAATTAATTAAATTAATATGTAGAAATAAGAAAATGAGCAAGAAAGAAATACATCACACGGGACACTGTAATTTTTGGACAAACTTCCCTGAAAAAACCCAATGTAGGAAAACTGGTGCAACAAATCTGAGGGTTTTATTATTAAGCAGCATTTATTTATGAATACAATCTCTGGATGCCTTGCTAGAAATCCAATACATAGAATATCACTCAGTAGAAGAAATTAGCGATATTACCTCACTGTACGTTGCAAGTCTTGGTTGATCTGGTAACTGAAATGACAAAATCCTAGCACCCTCTGCGCTGCCTCTGCACCAAAATTATGTTGGCATGCGTGGGGGACTCTGGAGTATTTTCACAATATATGCTGGATCGATCTGATCTCAGGAAACTCGATTCCAACCCTCCCAACTCAGAATCTCCATCTCCAAGAAAAAACTTGGACTACTACTCAGGGAGACTGCGCTGCCTCTGCATGTGGCTTATGTGGCCCTATGTCACCTGCTCTAGGCACTACAATGCCTCCTCTACATCTGTACCTACCTCTCTACTGATTATTCTTGGCCTCAGAGAATATCCTCCAATCAAAACTATCTTTTCCCCTCAACTGCATGAGAATATCTCGATCAAATTTTTCCTCATAGAAATTCTCACTTAAGAAAAATTCATCTCTTGATCTCTTGGTGTGTTTCTCCAAATGACCCTCAATCATCTTTATATTCTTCTCGTTGATACTTCAATGACCGAGATTAGATTTTCAATCAAAGACTAATATTACATTTTGACTTGATCTTCTTTTGCTAGAACATTCACACCAATATACTATTAATTCACTTTAATTATTTTATTTTCCTAAGTTTAGACTTAGGGTCACTTTAAAATAATTAATTTTCTTAATAAAATACAATCCTGGTGGAATTTCCCCAAACAATTTCCAGGTTATCTGGAATACATGTATCGAAGCCTCTCCACAAAGTTTGAGACTTAGAGCACATCCGATGTTACCCCAAATCAACACTCCCTCATAGCGAGGAATGTGCTCTAGCAAATATGCCCTGCTGCACATTGCTCTGACTCTAAAGCATATCCCTTTGCACTACTATGTTTGACATTCTATCCACCAACTACAGCGTCATTGTTGCAACTGTACTGTTTCTTACCCTACCATGATAAACACTGCATCCGTACTGTAACTCCCTCTCAAATGTTGCATCTGCTACAATCACTGCCACTGTTAACTCTGCACTGCAACTCACTCTGCACTGCAATTGAGTTGCTGAGAGAAGCAAATGAAAAAAATCCAAAAATATGAGCAAGTGTTCAGGATGCATCTCAATGTTGAAACTTTGACTGTTGCCAGTCCCACACTGTCCCTCTGAAGTACTGCGTTGTTGCTGCTCTGCAATGTTCCTTTATTCACTGTTGCAACTTTGCACTATGTTTCTTAGATTCTGGCACTGCTAACTACTCCATATGTCACTCCAACACTCCTTTGCACTAACTTAAAGTCCTCCAGCTTGCTAATACTAATATTGGGCTCTCATAGCAAGGTTGTGATCTAAGAGGTGGACTCCTCAAGGATACTTCCAAACTAAAGTTCTTGTGAACTTATAGTTCAATGTCACCCCATCTCCCTCCTCGAGATGCATGGGCACTCATGGCATACTCATCATCTTCAATCTTTGTGGGCACAACCTTCAGATCATGCTTCTTGTCCTTGTCCTTTTTCTTCAAAGGACATTGTGTTGCGTAGTGATCGAGTTCACCACATATGAAGCATTTAATATTCAAGACATATTTCTTTCGTCTTCGCTGCTCCTGCTTCCCCTTGGATGCAAGGGCTGCATTTTCCTCCTCCTCCTTTGTCTTCAACCCACTGTCGATGTTGTTTTTAAGTTTTCACTTGTCTAGGTCCCACCTTAACTCTTCTTGTTGAAAAGCAACCCACATCTCTTCCCAGCTCGACAAGGTTCCTCTGCCCAGGATTCTCTCGATGAAAACTTGCCATTCTTCTGTGACTACATTGAGGGCCAACCTTACCATTGCGGTAGGCTGAGGTGTGGACCCAATGGTTTCTAGTTGATCATGAGTTTCCTAAAGCCTAAACAAGAATGGAACAATGTGCTCTCCCTTTTTCATCTGAATCATCCTTAGTTTCTGCTCTAAGTACATCTTTCATTGTTCGAAAGATTCTTCATATAGCGATTTTAAGGCTTCCCACATCTGCCTATTTATGTCCTTGCTCGCTATGTGGAACACTATGTGATATTTTACTCCATCAAGGAGTATCCTTTTCGCCTTCACATATCAATTGTGTACTTATTCAATGGATCTGGATCTGTGAGTATATCTACTGTACTAGTCACGAAAAGCTTGAGATTGTATTCATCTAGAAGGCATGTGATTCATACCTTCCAGATTACATAGTTGGAGGCTCTATCAAAACGATCTTGATCTCTAAGCCCATGAGCTGCCATGGTCATCAAGAAAATGTCAAATTTTCTCCCTCTATTTCTCCTCTACACAGAGTTGGACTAGTTTACACACTCCTTGGTGGATATTGTAGATCAACCTCCGATATCTGCTGTTCAAATCTCGAAAAAATATAATTCCATAGCTAGGAATTCCCCATGGAAGAAAATATTGTCATTGTGTTTCTTCTCTCTTCTGACGCCTTTCTACTTAGAAAATTTCCTGCAGAAAAACTGTGTGCCACCATATTTACGCTGAGGTCTATGATGCTCCCTAGTCTGGCTCGGAAAAATATCGATCTAGAAGCCCTTCCTCTTTGTCGACTCACTCAGAGAGAGACTTTCCTCGAAAATTCAGCCCTCCTAGTCTAGACTTCAAAATCCCTCTAGGGATTCGAATTTATTCCTTCTGCATCTATTCGGCCTCCTACTCAGCGTTGGATCTGCTCTTTTTTTCTCACCTACAATGCTCTGATACCATGTGAAAATTCCAAGTCTGGAATCTTAATGCAACCAACTAAATTTACTTCATGTACTTGTAAATTACATTAACATGTTATTTACGGATTTTTTCTGTAAATACTTAAGAAATTACTGAAGCAAAATTCACTTAAATAAATTAATATGCGGAAACAATAAACTGAGTAAGAATGAAATACATCACACAGGACACTGTTATTTTTGGAGAAAAGGCCACGAAAAAAACCCAATGCAGGAAAATCGGTGCAATAGATCTAAGGGTTTTTATTATTAAGCAAAATTTATTTATGAATACAATATATGGATGCCTTGCTGTAAATCCATTATAGATAATATCAATTGGTGAAAGCAATTAGTGAGATTACCTCACTCTACGCTGCAAGTCCCGACCGATCTGGTAGCTGAAACAACGAACTCCCAGCACCCTCTGCATAGCCTGTGCACAGTAATTACATGGGCCTATGTGGGGAACTCTGGAGGATTGCATCAACTCCTCTGTTGGATTGATATTCTCTCAAGAAACCCGATTCCAGCCATCCCGGCTCAGAATCTCGATCTCGCAGCAAAATCTCAGACTACTGCTTAGGAAGACTGTGTTGACTCTGCATGTGGCCTTCGTGGCCTTGCATCACCCTCTACAAATTTCATGTCAACCTATTTTGGAACTGTGTTGCCTCCTATGCGCATTTATTTTCCTCTGTTATGATTATTATTTTCCTCGGAGAAGATCCTCCAACCAAAACTGTGTTTGCCCCTCAACTACTTGAGAATATCTCGATCAAAATTTTCCTCTGAGTACTGCTCACTTTAGAAAATTCAATCTCTTGATATCTTAGTGTGTTTTTCCAAATGACCCTCAAGTATTATTTATAGTCTTCTCGTTGATACTAAAACAGCCGAGTTTTGATCTCCAATCAACGACTGAGATTACATTTTGACTTGATCTACTTTTTTAGAACATTCACACCGATATTCTATTAATTCACTTTAATTATTTTATTTTCCTAAGTTTAGACTTAGGGCCACTTTAAAATAATTAATTTCCTTAATAAAATACAATTCTGGTGGAATTTCCCCCAACAATTTCTAGTTTATCTGGAATACATGTGTCTAAGATTCTCCACAAATTTTGAGACTCAAAGAACATCCGATGCTACCCCAAATCAACATTGATTGTTGCTAGTATCTACGTTGTCACGTAAGCCTCTGCGTTGCTGTTGACTCTACGTTGTGCCCATTGCATTTCTGATAAATCTGCTCTACACTGCTCAGTCTTTGACTGCTAGCTACTGCATCTGTCACTTTGGCACCTGACTGCACCAACTGTCGTTGGTCCATCCTGCTACCTTTGTTGTGGGCTCTCGTAGCAAGGTGATGATCTAAGAGGTGGAATCCTCAAGGATCCTGCCCATCTATAGCTCTCTAGGGCTACAAAACCAAATCACCCCACCTCAGCCCTGGAGGTATATTAGTGATCATGGATAACTCTTCCTCCAGTCTAGAGGACAACCTGTCTATCTCAGCAAATGCGACCTATTGATCCCGTTTCTCCTCTTTTTCCCTCTTCCTGAGAGGACACTGGGTGTTGTAGTGACCAAGTTCACCACATCTTAAGCATTTCACCTTGGAAATTTCCTTTATTTTGCGCTACTCCTATTTCCCTTTTGATGAAAGGGTTGTGTTCTCCTCCTCCTTTACTTTCTTCATCCCACTTTTGTTGTTTCCACCTATGGTGCTCTTCACCAATTCTTGTCTCATCTCCTCTTGTTGTATATATTCCCACATTTTGTCCCAATATCGCAAGTTTTCTCTAACCAGGATACTCTGGACAAAAACATGCGACTCCTCAGTAACGTTATTCAAGGCAAATCGTACAAACTTTGTAGGTTGGGGCATTGAAACGACTGCAGACAGTTGTTCCCAAACTTCCTGAAGTTTAGTAAGAAAGGGGTCTATATGCTCTCCTTTTTTCATTTCGGTACACCTCATCTTCTCCTCCAAATATATCTTTAGTTTCTTGGAATATCCTTGTTACAAAGTAGAAAGGGCATCCCACATCTGCTTGGCAGTGTCCTTAACAGATATGTGAGACACTATGTGATCCTGAACTCCATTGAGAATCAACCTCTTTGCTTTTTCCATCTCCTTTTTAAAGGCCTTAAGTTGATCTAGGTCCTTGGGAACAACTATCACTGAACTGATATAGGTCCTGAGATCATATTCATCTAGAAGGAAGGAAATCATGGCCTTCCAGATCACATAGTTTGTTGAGCCATCCAATCGGTCTTGATCTCTCAACTATGTTGATTCCATCTTGCCTAAAAATGTCGAACTCTACCTTTTCTCCTCTACACAATTGTTGACTGGCTCTATGCACTCACTGTTGGAGCGGGAAAGTCTGCTCACAACTATTGTTTCTCTACAGTGAGAAATTGAATTTTTAGGCTAGAAATTCCCTTAGGGTAGAATTCCCTCAGTGTGTGTTCTTCTGCCCTTCTGATGTTATTATGCTCTAGAAAATTGCTGTAGAATAACTGCCTCCCAGCTGAAGATCTGCTCTGCAAGAAAAATAATGTTGCTCCCTCTACCTCTTGAAAATATTTGATTTGGAAATTTTTTTCTCTGTCGACTCACTCAGAGAAAAATATTTTCCTCGAAAATTTTCCATGCGGGCTAATGGACTGTGCAACCTCCTTGGGTTTCAAGCAGCTGCTCACACAGTTCCTCGTAGCTCCCTCTTTCCTTCTAAAAATGAGCTCCTCCGCTTTTATCCTTGTTCTGACACCATGTGAAAATTCCACAAATTGGAATCCTACTGCAACAACTAATTATATTTCTTCTATTTGTTAATTTACTGAATAAATCATTTACTGTTTTCTACGGTAAATATCGAAATAAATACGCTGCAACCTTCACAAAATAAATACAACAGAATAAATACAACGCAGGAAAGATAGAAATAAACACACAAATAACTCCATTATTTTTTGACTAAGTCCCTGGAAAAACCCAACTCGAGAAAACTGGTGCAACAACTAATGGTTTGTATATTATGTAGTAGTAAATTATGAGTACAAGTCTATGGTTTCCCAAACTGTAAAACCATATAGAGAAAAAATCTAACAAAAAATTAGTGAGAAAATTCTCACCTTTCCACTGGCGATCCGACACTGATCTGGTCTCAAGATGAGCTGCTCTGTGTTTCCTCTGTGCAATCACTGCATTAGCCTATGCAATTTTTGTGTCACACGGCTAGGAACTCTATCACCTTCACTATTTTATCAGTTTTTGTATGGAAACTTGACCCTCCTGGCCTCCAACGTCTCACTTCAGCCTCTCGCACTGAATTATCTTTGTCTCCCAACAAAAATGGAATCTCCTCCTGAAGCTCTGTGTTTCCTCTACATGGCCTCTGCGTTGTCTCTCTATGGCACTTGCTGCCTCTCTGATTTTCCCTCACTGAATCTGGAAAAGCTTCCTCTAACCTTACTATCCATGCCCCTCTCTCATTGGAATGATTTCACTGACTCTCTCTCTGGAAACTCAGTGTTTCTACTCAGGAAATCGATCTTCCAGTGAATTTGATCTCTGCAAGTGTGTTCTCCATGTGCCCATCGAGTTCTTCTTATAATCTCTTGTTGACAATTCAACAACCATGATTAAAGCTTAATCGATGGCTAAGATTAACTTAGATTCGATCCACGCTTTTTTCTAGAAGATTCACATCTGATTTAATTAATACCTTTTAATTAATCATATTTCATAAGTTTAGACTTAGGAAATATTAAAAATTGATTAATTATTTTAATTAAGCCATCTCTAGGTGTAATTTCCCCAAACGATTTATGGGTCTTGGAGAATACACGTGTCTTATCATTTCTGAAAATTTTCAATGCTAGAGAACATCCGATGCTACAAAAAGCAACATACTCAAGTCTAGATGCCCCATGGAATAGTTTTATCCCCACAATTGGGTCCCACCCTGAACCCCTTCCCATAATATTTGAACATGTTGACCTAATAACAACTAGATCCCTCAAACCAACTAATATAAACCTCTTAAATACTAGAAAGAATAATTGAACTTATCATCATACCTTGAATTAATACACCAAATATTTTTGCATCCAGAGTTAGGATTTACATAAAATGTAGTTACAACACTAAAATACTATCAAAATAACCCTAAAATATCCTTTTTCCTTCAAAATTTACATTGGCCTCAAATATAACTACCACCCTAAACTATTATCATAAAAACTCTAAATTAATTAAAGGGTACTTAAATGTAGGTGTTGATGGTGCACTCATTATGGATACATGAACCATCTCATCAACTATTAATCCATTTTTTTCTACCAGCATAATATATTAAAAATCATTTATTCTAGCCCAATTCACTGGAATTTGATATTTTTTGTTTTTTATAGTTATTATTAGTCATTAACCCCTTATTCTATATCTTGTCCTATTACAAAGTATAAATTTATTTTATCTGAATCTTTTAGATTTTTTCTCCTTTAACTTTCAAATATTCAAAACTATATTGTCTAATATTATTAATCCTTTTCTCGTAGTCAAAATGCGTTAACTTCGCATATTTTTGTTTTTTTTGTTTTTGCAATTTTAGCCAAAGTTTTGGAAAAATGATGAATATTTCTATTTTAGTAATTTCAAAAACAATTTCCTAATTTCTTGGAAATATTATTTCTAATTTTTAATTCCCATGGTGGAGGGCATTTTATTTTCGATATTTTTCAGTTCTGAAAATTCATTTAAATTTTTTTTTAAACTAGTTTTCTGAGAGGTTATTCCATATGTGAGTGCTTGACTAGAAACACTTCTAATTTTCCCCGCTTGAACTAATATTACTAATCATAGGAGCCAACTAATATTGTACGTTAATATTCAATAATCTATTATAATTCTCCATAACTCAAATCCAATATATGCCTTCTAATATGCTAATATTCCCACAAGCTAATATACTTATATTCATTAGTGGGAATATTAGTGGGACTAATAAAAAATTTGAAAATCTTACTAGAGTGTAGAAGAATACTGCAAACATCGACAATGGATATCTAAGAGAAAACCAACTGTGAATTTTTTTGAATCTAAGTTACATAAATCCTACTGCAGAAATATTATTTACATTACCTACGTGTTGTTTTCATTAAGTTAACAAGTTATTTTATGAATACATCAAGAAAATATTAATGGAAAAAAATTGCAGCCTACACAACTATATAGATCAAGTACTAAAAAATAAATGAAGAAATCAGATAAAGGACACACTTATTTTCAGACAAATTTCCCCTGAAAAACCCAATGTGGGAAAATCGGTGCAACTATTATGAGGGTTTATATTACTATGCAGATTTTTTAATACAATCTAGGGTGCTAAATTTGGCTCACCCAACAAAGAAAATCCTCAGTAGAAGTACCCCTATTAGGAGATAGATATTTCAGCTAATCTAATAGCAGAATGAAGAAACCCCAAGGTGACTGCGTTGTCCCCAGTGTTGTGCAACGATGGCTACAACAAGCTCTGCACCGAGACTGTGTCACCTCCTCTAGTGGCTGTGTCACCCTCCTCTTGAGCCTTCCCTACTCAGAAATTGATCTGTTGAACTGATGCTCAATCTGCCTCACAGAAACACCATCACAACTTCTCAAGTGAGTAAGTCACCCCCTATGCTTTTGCATCACCCTCTGGCTTTGCGTGAGCCCTGCTAACTCTGCGTCACACTCTCAAGGACTGCGTTGTCTCTCATGGTGTTGATATGAATCTCTCCACTTGTATTATCGGCCTTGGACTGAAATCCCACCACCAAACTGCCCCTCACTTCACTAAATTAATCAGATTCGATCTTCGTTTGAGCACTGCTCCGTCAGAAGAATTTGATCTATAAATTTAGTCTTTATGTGTGTTCTCCAGCACACCCTCAATGTTAGGTCCATATATTACTAGTGTAGTCCCTTATTATTGTTAGTGTAGCCCCCTTATCGTTATTTTTGTACCCCTATAACCCCCATATTGTTATTATTGTGCCCTTACATTATTATTGTTAGGTCGGCTAGGATTATATTGTGACCCCATGGACTCCTATATATAGAAAGGAAATTTTGTCATTTGTATCATTCAAGAGTTGTTCATTTATGTAATTTAAAGAAGGTTTCCCCCTCAAAGTAACTTATTTATAAAGCCAAATTGATCTCTCTTTTCTTCTATTTTTGGAGTTGGTTTCATAACATTTGGTATCAGAGCTTTGGATTCTAGGGTTTGGCTACTCCAAACAGGTCATCGTGGAATTTTCGATATAAATTTTTTTTCTACGAAGGATTCGAAGCTAAAAAATTTACCACGCGAAGCTGAAATCCTAAGGAACTTTGTGTAAAAATTTCAGATCTTAGTTAACAATATTTTCGGATATATGAACTATGGAAGTTATGGTTTTTGAAGGCTCCTGAATTTCATCTAAAAGAGGTGACCTTGGAAACATCGCCATAATTATCTCTCTGAACATCAGATTCGAATTATGTAAAAATTGGATGAAAGTACATGGACGTTAGTTTCCTGTGTGTCAATTTCATAGAAGGAGGAAATAGTTAAATGTGGCATGTCGTACAAGTTTTCTCTGCTGAACCAGTCCATAATTAGGTCATTGTGGAAGCTTGGATGTTATCACTGAAAAATCGGACAAGCAAAGATGACATTATTTAATGTCAGGAAGAAGGATTTACAGGGCTGAGAGACATTAGAGAATCTGAAGTATTTAAAAATATCTAAGGTCTAACAGGAAAATCAAATTTCGCACTGAAGGAACCATTCAAATGCACCTTTGCGCGCATAATTCTTCGATAAGCGCGCCTTTGAGTGACTTTTCCTCAAAAAGCCACACAGCCTGGAGAGTGGCGGAAGTCACTTTCCAAGACCACAAGGCACACTCCAGGACATTGATCCCACACTTGAGGCTGCCTAATGAAAACCATGCAAGCCTCCTTAAGACCTCAAGGGAGCACACAATGGAATAAATGTGGCACAAAATGGAATCATCCTCCTCTCTTGGGTCACCATCCACAATGTACCAAGAGAGGGAAGGAGGATTTGAATTCTCCTATAAAAGGCCACAAAGAGATGAACAATATGAGAACACATTGTTATGCTAGCCATATTTTTCCCAAGAAATACCAACAGTGTGTGATCTAGAGTAGAGATAGAGGGAACTCAGTTTTTGGCCATGCAGCAACTCCTGTCCACCATAGTAGAGACAGGGACACTTTGCGCCGAGGCAGCTCGGAAGTAAAGACATCCTTGCATTGGGACTTACTTTGGTAGTGTGATTTGGTACATCCGTGCACAAAACACACTAACACACTTACTTTGGCTAATTAACTAGGTGTTTTGGTATCTATATTCACAAAACATAAATTATTTTGGAATGCAAGTTAATTTTCCTCCTACTTAAACTATGTGTTAACTTTGAAAAAATCAACTTGAAATACAACTAACACCTAAAATACTAAAAAAAGCTAAAAATGAGCTTTAACAAGTTGTGGGGCACCTCAACTAGTGTTGACAGATGTATTATGGTCTGCCAGTCTTTTTTACAAGCAAGAAAAAGATGGAAATAGTAGAAAAAATCCTACTTTTGGTTTCCACACGAAAAAGGCTGAAACAGGCATGAAGGTCGTGCGCAGGTCACCTTTGAATGCGCGCACTGGGGCGCGTCTATCTACACAAAATATATGCAAGTTCCTGCAAAGTAATTTTTTGGGAGCTCTTTCGCTTCAGCCTGTCACTGAGGATGAATCAGGTAGTGAAGGAGAGAAAGGGGGGCAATTCCAGCCCAATTCCTCATCAAAGAAAGAGGTCTTTGCAAAAAAGGCACAACCACATAAACTTGGAAATAAAAGTTAGTGGAGTCGCCAATCCTATGTTAGTGTGTTTGGCACACGAACGTACCAAATAAAACTAGATTAAGAGGGGTGGTTTTTCCCTCTTAAGTTATTGGTCACGGGAAAAAAATAGATGGAGTCAAGCAAGTTAGTGGAACATGCTAAAACATAAACATACTAGATAGAGAAATAGCAAGCATATTCAAACATAAAAACTAAACTAAACTTAAATAAAACAAAAGCTTTGAATAAATTCAAACAACTTCAATAATCCAAACGAAGACACTTACATCCCCTCTTATTGAGTGTTCGTAGGAATGAAGGATGAAACTTTTACCCACTTTCCAAGGGGCCCTTAGAACTATGGATTTCCAAGTCCCGATGCAAGGATGTCTTTACTTCCAAGCTGCCTTGGTGCAAAGTCTCCCTCTCTATACTAGAGTGGACTGGAGTTTTTGGATGGCCAACAACTGAGTCCCCTCTATCTCTGCTATGGATCACATACTGCTGGTATTTCTTGGGGAAATTGTTCCAGGTGGATATTCGTAGCCACCCACCTATTCACTTGGGGCCCCACCATTGTCTCTTTTAGTTTTTCAATTTCGGCACAACTTACTATTTTTAGCAGTTTTTCGGGTCTTGAACTTCTGGAACCGTTTTGAGGCCTAAATGATAGATCTTTCTAATGAGGTATGGTGCGCGTCAAACAAAGACGTATGCCAAAGTTATGTGCCTGGAAAGTTGAAACACCAATTTACCCAAACGAGGCCCATAGTTTTGGCACTTCATCTCTTGGGGTTAGGGTTTTGGATGTTTAGGGTTTTCCATTGTTTCTAAATAATAAATAGGCCCCTTAGCCTCATTGTAACATAGTTCAGAGGCCTGTAGTTGCCACATCTCTTCTCATAGATAAGCTACCAGTTCCCTAGCTAGTTTATTTCCATTCTTTCTGTATGCAAATTTCAGTTCTTTGATATAATGAAATGAAGTGTTATTTCCACTGCATATTTGTATTTATGGTTATATGTGTATTTTGTTGCGTTCCTGCATAAATATTTATCAATGGTATCAGAGGGGTCTACTTTTTCTTGATCCTTCTTTTCATGTCCCCAACGAGGTCAGGGTATAAGTAGTTAGGGCTCGATCTCGTTGAACCTTTGCAAGATCAGCCTCACAAACCCCGACGACCGCCCATGGGGGATGAAAAGAAAGATGAGGGAGCAGGATATCCTATCAAAATATTGCTTGAGGAGGCCCTTGAAAAACAAAGGAACGTGATGATGGATAAATTTTCCCAGATCCTTCAACGACTGCCCACCGGCAGCGCATCTGCATCCATCAGCCACTCTGGAGGCATGACTCCCTTTAAGGTACAATTAAACTTTGACATTCCAATATTTGAGGGTTAAATAGATGCATATGTCATAGATAGATGGTTGAATCTATTAGAAGGATATTTCTCGGTTCATGAATTTTTCGACCAGGAGAAGATTATTTTTGCACTCCTCAAAGCTACCCCCCATGTCAAGGACTAGTGGGAAACCTACTGTGAGAAAAAGGATGAGACACAATCCTCTTTGTTCTCAGCTGTACCCACTTGGAATTATTTCCGAGATGGAATCAAGGATCAATACTATCCCGTGGGGAGCTATTAGGACAAGTACATACAATGGACCACACTGCAGAAACAAAGGGATCAAGATGTGCATGAGCTAACAAATTTGTTCCATACCCTACGCACAAAGTTGGGTATCAAAGATTCGGAGAAATATTTGGTGCTAAAGTATCACATTTTTTTGCACAGATACATTCAAGAGGAAATGGAGTTCCTCGACATCTCCTCGCTTGATACAAAATACCGATATTCTGCCAAGATTGAGCAGAAATGCAAACAGAAGAAGCAAGACTTTGGATCTGCGAATCAAAATCAAGGGAAAGGTGCCCCCAAACCATAGAACAAAGGAAAAATCCAAGGCATAGCATCCAAATACAACCTACCAAAGCCACAAGCAAAGAACAACACTATGAAACCAAAGAAGGACATGGGAAAGTGGTGTGATTTCCATAAGAGCTCCACTCACAATACAAGTGAGTGTTAGGCCAAGTAGGCGCTAGTGGCCGAGATGAGGGCTTTTGAATCAGATGCATGCTCTGACTCTGAATCAAAACCTAAAAAGGGGAATGAAAAAGGGAAACATATTATTGATGTGGAGCCCAACACCACTGTTTCCTCTACGAATAACAAGAAGGAGGAACCGGAAGATCCAGAGGAGGAGGGGTGTCTCCTCCACTCCCAGATGTGGGTAAAGGGTTCCCCGCTACAGTTCATTGTTGACAATGGGAGCCAAAAGAACCTCATTTCAGTAGACACCATGAAGTGGTTGGGCTTTCCGACCACAACACACCCACAACCATACACCATCGGGTGGCTTCACCAAGGACGGGATCTCCGCGTCAACCATCAGTGTCATCTTCCCTACAGCATCAAGCCCTTCACGGATGAGGTATTATGTGAAATTGCTCCTCTTAATGTTTCTGATGTATTATTAGGCCAACCATACTTTTGGAAGTGACATGCTATGTATGAGTCCCAGCCTCGTGCTCTTATTGTTACTTTTGGAAATAAGTTGTACATGATACCAGAGGTATCATCGCCTGCCTCTATCTCTTTGGTTACTACAAAAAAATGCACTAAGCTCATTTCCAAAACTAGGGAATTTGTTTTCCTGATGATCCACCCCCAAGGCAAGAAGAAGAATGTGGCCAAGGTTGTGGAGGAGTACGGGGACATCTTCACCTCACCCACAGGGGTGCCTCTGCACTGTCAAGTCAAGCACCCCATTGATCTGACCCTAGGTGTCCCATTACCCAATGGAATGATCTATCATCGCTCTATTCTGGAGATCGATGAAATCTAGAAGTAGATTTAGGATCTTCTGTAGAAATGTCACATCCGGCCAAGTTCATCGCCCTGTGGGAGCCCAATCATGTTAGTACAGAAGAAGGATGGGACTTGGAGACTTTGTATTGACTATCGGGCACTGAACAAGATCATTGTCCGGAATAGGTACCTGATCCCATGGATTGATGACCTTCTGGACCAACTCAAAGGGGAAAAATATTTCAGCAAGATCAACTTGAAGCCTGGGTATACCAGGTACTAATAGAACCCTCCAAAGTGTGGAAGACTGCCTTCAAAGCTGATGAGGACCTTTTTGAATGGCTGGTCATGCCTTTCGGGTTGACGAATGCTCTCGCAACCTTCATGAGGTTGATGGAAGACATATTGCGGCCATTCACAAACTCATTTTTAGTGGTTTACTTGGATGAAATTCTGATCTTCAGCCAGACTTGGGATGAGCACCTCCACCACATCTGACAAGTCCTAGAAACACTGCGGTAACACAAGTTATGTGCCAATTTGGAGAAGTGCACTTTTGGCATGACCCAAGTTCAATATCTGGGATACATTATTGATGAATGGGGGGTGCATGTGGATCCAACCAAGATCCAATTCATTCAGGATTGGCCAACCCTAAACACTCTAACAAAGCTTCGCAGCTCTCTGGGTCTTGCTAATTTCTACCACAGGTTCATGTTGGGATTCTCTCATATCACTTGGCCCTTGAGATAAGTCACCAAGGGAGGAGTGAAAGAAAAATTCTTTTGGTCAGAATCTCAACAGAAGGCATTCGTAAAATTGAAACATCGCCTCTATTCTGCCCCAGTGCTCACCTTACCAGACTTGCAACAACTATTTGAGATCGTGACTGATTCCTCTGACTATGCTATTGGGGCAGTTCTTACTCAACAGGGGCATCCAGTGGCATATCACAGTGAGACATTGTCCGGCACAGTTCACAAGTATCCCAATTATGACAAAGAAATGTATTCCATTGTGCAGGCTTGTCGACAGTGGAAACATTGCATTTTAGGGAAGGAAAAAATCATCCACATAGACCACCAACCCCTGCAGTTCATACAAACACAAGGGAAGTTGCAGAACGATCACCATCATAAGTGGTCCACATATCTCCAACAATTTCATTTGAACATCAAGTACAATAAGGGTAGCACAAATAATGTTGTAGATTGCCTCAACCAACCATCGATCATGGCGCTAACCACCGTTCTCAACGCTTGTGGGCATGAGACTTCTGATTGGTCGCTTCTCTACAAGAGTGATCCAGAATTTGGCCACACGTACAAGACAGTCTTGGGGGGTATGCAAGTTCCAAATTTTCACCTCCAAAATGCACTGTTATGTCACCTGGGACACCTTTGTTTTCCTTCAAGCGAGCGTGCCAAGATGATATGGGAAGCACACTACAATCGAGTCGCTCAACATTTCGAGGTCGAGAAAATAGTGGTAGTATTGCAGAAGTATTTCTATTGGCCGAACCTTCGACAAGATGTTGGGAAGTACATCAAATCCTGCACTACTTGCGCAATTTCCAAACCAACCATCAAGAATAAAGGCCTATATACTCCGCTACCTACCCCTATTCGACCTTGGGAATCCATCTCCATGGATTACATGTCGAGCCTTCCTTATAATAAGCATGGAAATGAATGTGTTTTCATGGTCGTTGACAAGTTCTCGAAGATGGTCATTATGGCGGCCTGCAAGAAGAATATCACAGCAGAAACCACTGCTAAACTCTTCATTGAATGAGTGTGGGTGCACTTTGGGATCCCATTGTCTATCATATTATATCGTGACAGTAGGTTCCTCAGCACATTTTTGTCTATACTCTAGTCAATGCTGAACACCAAGCTCACCAAGTCCACAACTTTCCATCCCCAAATTCAAGGCTAGACAAAGGTCGTCAATAGGATGATTGTACACTTTTTTCACATGTACAATTCAAACCATCCATGCACATGGGATGAGAGCCTCCCCTATGTACAAAATTTTTATAACTGGGCTCTCCATAGCTCAACCATCCATATCCCCTTTCAGGTGGGCTTTGGATTCTAGCCACTATGTCCCATTGACGTAGCCATCCCATTTGCAGCTACTCAGGTTGATTTGGCTCATGTCCAGTTTGAAGCTAACAAAGAAAACAACCTCATCAAGTGCATTCAGCAAATCCACCAACAGGTTCATGACATATTGGACAGAGCCAATGCTAAGTACAAGCAATTACATGATCAACATCGGGTGCCACACAACTTCCAGGTGGGCAAAAAAGTGTGGCTACATCTGCAGAAGGAGCGCCTCACTGGACCCCACCGCAAGCTTCACCTGCTCCGATACAGGTCGTACACCATCACCAAGGCTACAGGGAACAATGCCTTCGAGCTCAGTAGTCCACCATTCCTTGGTCTTTACCCAGTATTCAATGTGGAACGCCTTCATCCCTACTTCCCACCTCTACTGGACACCTCTGAGATTGCAGAACAACTCACACCAACAGAGTTAAACCCAAACTGCATGGAACATGCCACCATAGATTGTATGATGGACATGCAAATCAAGAACACTCGCCAACAAAAGATCCAAATGTATCGGGTTGTCAAAGCTAGCCAACTCTTGCAACAAGGCAAGTGGTTCACTGGGGACCAAGTTCAGTAGAAGTTTCCTGATCTCATGGAGGAACTTGACGCAATGGGGACCATTGCTTCCTAACAGGGGAGGAATGATCTAGGTGGATCTTGGTGGACACATGCCTATTCCACATGGGGCCCCACCATTGTATCTTTTAGTTTTTCAGTTTCGGCACAACTTACTATGTTTAGCATTTTTTTGGGTCCTGAACTTCCGAAGCCATTTTAAGGCCCTAAACGATGTTTTTTTGGAAAATAGGGAGAAACATGGGTCCATGGATTGATTTTTCTCACATAAAAATTTGTATTCCTCGGATAGATCTTTCTAACAAGGTATGGTGCGCGTCAAACGAAGATCGTATGCCAAAGTTACGTTCCCTAGAAGTTGAAACACCAATTTACCCAAACTGGGCCCATAGTTTTGGAGCTTCATCTCCTAGGGTTAGTGTTTTGGATGTTTAAGGTTTTCCATTGTTTCTGAATAACAAATAGGCCCTTGAGCCTCATTGTAACACAGTTCAGAGGCCTGTAGCTGCCACATATCTTCTCAAAGATAATCTACCAGCACCCTAGCTACTTTATTTCCATTCTGCCTATAAGAAAATTTCAGTTCTTTGATATTAATGAAATAAAGTGTTATTTCTGCTACATATTTGTATTTATGGTTATATGTGTATTCTGTTGTGTTCCTACATAAATCTGGATCAACAATTCTGGCCAACATAACAATGTGTTCTCATATTGTTCATCTCTTGGTGGCCTTTTATAGGAGAATTCAAGTCCTCCTTCCCTCTCTTGGTACATTGTGGATGGTGACCCAAGAGAGGAGGGTGACTCCATTGTGTGCCACATTTATTCCATTGTGTGCTCCCTTGAGGTCCTATGGAGGCTTGGGCGACTGTACTTAGGTGGCCTCAAGTGTGGGATCAATGTCTTGGAGTGTGCCTTGTGGTCCCGAAAAGTGACTTCCACCACTCTCAGGGCCGCACAAATTTTTTAGGAAAAAGTGCGCAAAGGCACACTTATCGACTAATTATGCACGCAAAGGCACATTTCACTGGTTCCTTCAGTGCACAATTTTATTTTCTTATTAGACCTTGGAGATTTTAAAATACTTCATATTCTCTAATGTCTCTCAGCCCTGTAAATCCTTCTGCCTTACATTAAATAATGTCATCTTTGCTTGTCCGATTTTCCAATGATAACATTGGGCATAACTTTGACTTGAAGCATCCAAATCAGGTTAGACCCATGGAATTTGAAATAATATGCAGAGGGATACTAAAAGACCGAATTTCAGATATTGAAGATCCGAAATCAGATAGATAATTCAGTTTCAATATCAAGCTCCTCAAAAGCAAGAAAAAGGTGTATTTTTTTCAAATTTCATAAGTCTTGTTTGAAAAATTAGTTTGAAGTGATTCCAAGGGAATATTGAAGCACATATATCAGTATTGGGTTCTAAAATTCCACCTAAAAATAATTCAACACCTATTAAGCCCTCAGAATACTCTATTATGACTCATAAAGATGAATAAGTGCAACATGATATATCAAAATTACAAGAGAAAGTGCACCAAATTTTTCTCTCGCAAAGAGCAACAAAAATTGAAATGAAAGTTTTGAAGAGAGGTGTGGAAGCGAAGATGGATGGTTTGAAGAAAGGTGTGGAAGCTAATATGGAGGGTTTGAAGAAAGGCATGGAAGCTAAGATGGATGGTTTGAAGAATGGCATGGAAGACATGGAAGAAAAAATGAATGACAACATGGAAGACATGAAGAATGATCTAAAAGTAGACATGGAAGGTTTGAAGGAAGGTTTGACAAAGTTGATACAAGACATGATTCCGAATGTCGGAAAGATAGTAGAGGAAACTCATCATGAGAACAAAATAAATGTTAATCGTGATTCCATGAACTCTAATGTTGTATTTAATACCCACCATATTCCAAATATTTATATGAGGAAGTTTGATGGCAAGTATCCTGTAACATGGATACTACAGATGGAGCAATATTTTTATCTCAATAATGTGAAAAACACACAAAAGGTACGCCTTTCAACTTTATATTTAGAACAAAATACATTTGTATGGTATCGATGGCTTTGCTCCTATAAAAAAATTGTCACTTGGTCAATATTTACGAAGGAAATGATAACACATTATGAGGATAAAAATAGCAACACCTTCTTTAGCCAATTGATAAATTAAAAAAAAAAGGGTTCAGTGGTGGAGCACGTTGAGGACTTCCAAAAATTGAATATAAGGGTAGTTGATATTCCAGAGGAACACATGATTGATGTCTTCATAGAGACTTTAAAGGATGACATCCAACATGAGGCTCGCCTTTGGGAACTTGATTCATTGGAGAAAGCATTCAGGTTGGCAATAAAAATTTAATGTAAAATTATGGTGATAAGGAAGCTTACCACTCACATATATAATGATGGAAGTGTTGCCACTCCTAGAATTCCACAACCTACAAGGTTGACACCACAACAATTGGAAGAAAAAGGATAAAAAAGGCTTTGCTACAGTTGTGATAGAAAATACACTAAAGGTCATAAGTGTGCTGAGAAGAAATTATTTTACATAGATTGTGAAGAGGAGGAAAAGAATGAACAAGAAACTTCAAAAGAAGAGGATATACACCATGAAAAAACCCTAGAGAAAGAAGAAACGAGTTCGACCATATCCTATAATGCATTGGAAAGAATTAACACTCCTCAAACTCTCAAGATAGAAGGACATATCAAGAAGAAAAAGGTAATAGTGTTGATTGATTCGGGTAGTACCCAAAATTTTATTCTTTTTAAGGTAGCCAAGGAATTGAATTTCTTCCTAAACCCATCACCAGAGTGTCAAGTGATGGTTGCAAAAGGAGGAATTATAAATTTCTCTGGAAAATGCCATAATATCAAGCTAACCATGGGGGAATATGTATTGAATAGTCCAATTATTTCCATTCCAACGGGAGGTGTTGATGTTGTACTAGGAGTATAATGGTTACAATCTTTGGGGACAGTAGCTTTTAATTTTCAAGAAATTTTCTTGAATTTTTTTTTCGGTAGGAAAGGAAGTTGAATTACGGGATATCGCAGGGAAGCTGGGAAAGATAATAAGCTCTAATGTCATGACAAAGCTTCTCAAGAAAGAACAACAAGGCATAATTTCACAATTATGCTCACTAGAAGTCCCAACATCAAAATCATATATTTCTCTAGATCTCCAAAAAGTCTTGGACAATCATTCCAAGGTGCTTGAAACTCCCAAAGGACTCCCACCTAGTCGTAATAATGATAATGCTATTCATTTGATTCCAGGAAGTGTTCCTCCAAACATCAGGCCTTATAGATATCCTTATGTCCAAAATACTGAAATTAAACGTATGATTGCATAAATGTTAGAGGTTGGTATAATTCAACCTATTCAAAGTTCTTTTTCTACTCCAGTAGTATTGGTGCACAAGAAGGATAGATCATGGCACATGTGTCTAGATTATAGGGAGCTCAATAAGCTCACTATTAAAGATAAATTTCCCATTCATGTGATTGATGAATTATTGGATGAATTACATGGAACAATTTATTTTACCAAGTTGGATCTTTGTTCATGATATCATCAAATTAGAATGAAGACTGAAGATATTCCGAAAACAACATTTCGAACTCATGAGGGTCATTATGAAAAAAATTTGGTCATGCCTTTTTTCCTTACCAAAGCACCTTCTACATTTCAAGGGTTGATGAATTCCATTTTCAAACCCTTCCTTAGAAATTTTTTATTAGTATTTTTTGATGATATACTAATCTACAACAGGTATTGGAAGGATCATGTCCAACATGTTGATAAGGTGCTCAAACTATTGGAGGAGAAACAACTATATGCAAAAGCCTCCAAATGTTTCTTTGGAGTAGAAGAGGTGGAATATCTGGGTCATATTATATCTCATGAGGGTGTTAAGGTAGACCTTAAAAAAATTAATTCCATTAAGGAATGGAAAGTCCCCACAACCATAAAGAAGTTCCGAGGATTTCTCAAGTTAACATGGTATTATCGCAAGTTTTTTAAGAATTATGGGAGAGTAGTAGCACCTTTAACAACATTATTGAAGAAAGATGCATTTTCATGGACTCCTGAAGTAACTAAGGCCTTTGAAAATCTTGATGAAGCAATGTTCCTAGCATCGGTCTTAGCTACGCTAGACTTCACAAAAATATTTATTGTGGAATGTGATGTCTCAGGAAATGGAATTGGTGTTGTTTTAATGGAAGAAGGAAGACCCATTTCTTTTGAAAGTCGTCCAATCAAAGAAAAGTATATGTAGAAAGTTATTTATGAGAATGAAATGTTAGCAATACTAAATCCACTAAAGAAATGGTGACCTTAATTAATTTGAAAACACTTCAAGGTAAAAAATGATCATGATAGTCTTAAATACTTTTTGGAACAAATACTATCTTCAGAAGACCAACAAAAATGTGTCACAAAGATGTTGGGTTATGACTTTGAAATAATCTACAAAAAAGGGAAGCTAAATGTTGTTGCAGATGCACTCTCAAGAAAGGATGAAGAGGTGGAAGCATTTATTTGTGTCATTTCTATTATCCAACCAGATTGGATAACCAGAGCAAGGGATGAATGGGAAAAAGACAAAGAAGTGTGGACACTCGTTCAAAAGTTGCAGCAAGATCCTAGTACATCTGATACATTTAGTTGGAAAAATGATTCCTTATGGTACAAAGATTGCTTATATCTTTGTAAGAATTCCCAACTAAAACAAAATATTCTTTTGGAATTGCAAACTTCTCCCTTAGGAGGACACTTAGAAATTTTAAAAACTTACCACAGGGTGAAAAAATATTTTTTTTGGGAATGGCCTTAAATCTGATATTCAAAATTTTGTGGTGGAATGTTTGGTTTGCCAACAAAATAAAGTGGAGAAAATTAAGACCCCGGGTCTTCTACAACCTTTATCCAATCCAAGTCAACATTGGGAGGATATTTCAATGGATTTTATCATAGGTTTACCTGAGTCTAAAGGAAAGAGTGTCGTCATGGTGGTAGTTGATAGACTTACCAAGTATGCACACTCTTGTGCATTATCTCATCCATTTAAAGCAAGTAAAATTGCTACTGTATTTATGGAAACAATTCAAAAGCTACATGGTAATGCAAATATTACTGTAAGCAATAGAGATTTCGTTTTATTGGAAATTTTTGGACAAAATTATTTTCTTGTTTGGGTACTCAACTAGCTAATAACTCATCTTATCATCCTCAATAGGATTGGAAAACTGAGATAGTGAACAAATTTTTCGAAGGATATCTTTGTTGTTTTGTATCTGATAAACAAACACAATGGGTCAAGTGGTCACCTATGAATGAATGGTGGTATAATACTTCCTTCCTTATTGTTGAACCTCAAAATTGTTCTTATTTTGACACCCTTTTTCATCATTTATTCCTTCCTTTTCATAAACTCATGACTCCAATCAATGATAATTTTCATATTCCATATCAAAGAAAGCATTTAAATGATATCTACTTTATATTATGATGTTTCTTATTATTTAAATGAATTTATGTAATTAGCTATAGAATGTGTGCAATTCTGCAGCGAATCGTTTTTTCTGCAGCTATTGTTATGGTTTGAAAAGTTTTGAGAAGCAAATAAGGAAATCGGTCATATGGGTATCTCTGGAATGATCCACACATGGATCGTATCCCATCCACCTGCTCAAATTCAAAGAGAAAATATGCCTATGCTCGTGGTCAAGGTGGGTCAAAGAACGTGAATTGCGAACGAAATACTCTCGATTTGCTCTGACGTAGAAAATCAAGAGATGTCCATTAAATAATGTGCTTCTATCCAGACTTTTAATTTCAGTTCTATTTGTTTTCTAAAGGCAGAAATGCCTCAAACAGTTAAATATGAAACTTGTATAAATATCGGTTTTTTTAAACCGGGAAACAATCCTAATTTTGATAATTCAGTGTATGCTTTTGAAACTCTTTTTTTTTATAATAAGAAGATAATTTCCAGACCCTTTAATGCACATGTAGTCCATTATATTTTCAACTCATTCTGTTGTAGAGGGCCCCTGCACGGAAATTAGGTTTTTAATTGTTTTGTAGTTTTAATTTTGTCATTTAATTTCCTGTTGATTCATTATTTCTGTTCTTGTCAATTCATATTTTAATTTGCTTACTGTTTACGAATTTTTTCTTAGATTGGTTTCCAATTAGCTGTGTAATCTTGTGCTCGCTAAGTCATATCGAGAAAGTGGCTCTGTCATTTTCCAATTGGATCATATTTGGGTATTCGGTCATACAACAGTTGTCGTTTTTAAACATGCTTTGATTTGTTTTTAATTTCAATCAGCACTGTCATTAAAATTCTTAGTAATAGGATTTATGCTTCAATTTATGGAATAGAATTAGATTAATTTAGGATAGAATTAAATTAAAATTGTGTGTTTTTTTTTATAAATAGAACAAATGCTTTGTGTTACACAACAATTTGTCACCGTCCCTGCAATTCCCCGTCCCACACATTGGAGGGCTTATTTCATGACCTGTGAGTAGTGACATGACCTGAAACCACTTTCATGGTGTTAGGAATCTGTAATTTTAGCAGATTGGTGAGACTAAAACTACAGAAGCAACATTATTTCAACCAACTTTGGGATTCTAGGATCTAGCCCTCCTGAATCCGGAGATTGATCTCTCCAATAAGTGCAAAGATTTATTTGTCTTGGAAGTTTTGGGGTAATGATATTAGGCTAGTTATGACGGCCAAGGGTTTGTTTTGTTTTTGGATGGTTGAGCATGAATACTGTTGGAGGTGGAAAGTCTTAAATGCAAAGAGTTTCAAAGGTGAGAAGTTGCAAGTGAATAGAACAGCTAGGCTAAAAAGATAGATATAACACTGGTTTTTAGTCCATTGGGCTATGGAGTCATAACAGGGGTTTAATTGAACAACAACATCAAGAGTGATCCAAGGGGAAATTCATCTACATCACACGATTATTGAGATTAGAGTGATGGAATGGAAACAATAAAGTGTTGGAGGGGTGGAAACTGATAATAATTTCACAAGGGATTTATAGTCAATCCAAACAAGAAAATCCTCTTAAGTAACTGTTTGAAACCAACCAAGTGCAGGGCTAACCATTGAATTCTTGGGCAAGTTTGTATTAAAGCAGCTTAATTGACAAACAATCCAGTAATCCACATAATTACCTTCAGAAAGTATGAAAACACATAAGAGAAACAAAATGTAACTCAAGATCAGATAAAGTACTTTTAAACCTAGTCTGCTTTCAGTTGACACCAAGGGAAACTTTCAGAATCTGCCTTTGGAGAATAGAAGCTAGAAACAGGGCAAACCATCACTTTCTAGTCTAACTTTAATAAGCAAATAAGGAAAATAACTTTCAAGAACAATGTTTAAAGCAAACAGTAGGACGAGGGAACTCCAACATTCCTAACTGCTTAAACTATATTGAATCATTCTTAAATAAACAATTTGGAGGAAAACATTGAGATAAAGCTTTTCAGTCAGAGAAGGTTACTGATGTACAGCAGGTCCTAACTCTATAAATGTTGTTCTTTATCAAAGAATAGTGAACAATATGACGTACATAAAGGAAATAAATAACAAATAAGGGGCACTTCACCAGTGATATAGACCAGGATCCCAAGAAACAACTTGTTTATTAATGTCAAACTAGTTACAGTACTCAGGTCCAATGTTTCAGTTCAGCAATCATCTTCACTATCCAACCTAACAAAACTAACACAAACAGAGCTCCAAGGGCCAGTGAAACACTATTTACAGTTAGAAGTTTAAGCTCAAATGTATTTCAAAGTTCTACAACCAACAGTTTCTCATCTTCTACAGAAGTATTTATAGAAGGATGAGGAGGTGAGATCTGATAAAAGATCTCTGAAGGCAATTAACACAGATTCAAGACTTCTTGGCCTTTTGAGGGGCTCAATGAAGAATTTTACAGGTGGATTTCTGTATTAACTGTTTTACAATTAATATCAAAGCTCGGTGGGAGCTTTATTTGACTTCGAGGCTCTGGGTAATGTTTGGAGTAACTCTGCAGATATTTCTGCATTTATTTCCTTGCAGAAGTAACTCCCTGGCTACGCTAAGGCAAAATATTTGATTCTGCTCAATAAATTCGGCCTCTGTCTTGAATGTTTTTAAGGCACAGGTGGACATTATGGTAGCTGAGGAATCAATTTGCCTCAATTGAGGTGGTGGAAGCCTTTCTGTTAGTTAAACACTTATGATTTCTTTTGACTGTGTTTTAATCTAGGGAATTAGGTTTTTGATAATTATTATTAGCCGTAATTCCCCAAATCTGTCTTCAATCTTATTCTCTGCTGCGCTCTATTCTTCAAACTTATACTCTTTTAAATCTTGTTTTAAACACAGTGTCTTGTCGATGTGCAGGGCCGCGCAGGGCTCTTTATGGTATCGACACCCATAAAGTGTTGATAAAACGTGGAGTGGAGCCCTTTTAATCCCTTTCCCTTTGATAACCATAGGCCAGAAGATCGTGACCTTTGGTCTTATTTTCCTTCGCAGTATGGGAAAAACCTGTGCAACAAACAAAACATTAAGAAATCCTGCATAATTAGGTTAAACTGTTTTGGAGGCTTTGGGAAGGAGCGTAGCCGTTGGATGAAAGCCTCCAACGGTGGGGATATGTGTATAAAGGAAAAAAGGAGAGCGGGAAAATAATAAGGCGGAGTGATTTTGGACCGTCCGATCCGAACACGTGGACGGTCAGGATTCAATCGGAGAATCGCAATCGAAGGATCGCAGCCGGGGGTGGCGAGTGAATGGAGCGATTGAAACATGCGATGCGACGAAGTGCAAGCCATCGATCTAAAGGTTAGATCAATGGTGGAGAATGAATCAGGGTATGGCCAATCGGTGGGAGCAACAAGTGAACGCGATGTGAAATTTACGTTGAGATTGAAAAACTTCGATGTGATGGAGCGTTGGCCGCTTGAACGACTTTCGATCAACGTCGGGGATTTGTTTTAGAACAGATCGACGGTAAGACCCTTATAATATATAAAAACTCAAACTTTGGAATAAAACAAAGGTTTTATGCTTCGGGGGTGGAAAATATGTATAAGGTGGATAGGCGCTTGACTGCGGGGCCTTTAGACTTTACGGAATGTAATATGCCCGGGGCGTACATAAAACAAAAGGGCCAATCGCAATCGAGCCATCGGGCCTGGTCTTTCAATGAACACATTTGAATATTTGTGATGCCTGGGATCTTTAACACTTGGTCCCTGGTGGAAAGTCATATGAAATGAAAAGGCGGGGGGAGATTTTATATGTATAAGTCCCGATCGCATCGGAAAGTTTGATGCAGCCTTTTCAATCAACCCATTGTATTTTTCTCCGATTGCAATTGCGCGATCGGTCTTTCAATCTACCCATTTAAATATTCAACACATGACTTTGGTTTATTAGTTTAAACTTTGGGAAAGTGGGTTTTAAGACTTTTACAAAAGAAAAATGGATCGGGAACGAAATATCACAAGGTTTAAGTGCCGAGGCGGGCTTTGTGGTTTATATGAAAAATAATATAATCGGGGGTCTTATAATAGAAAGGTTAATCACATCGGAACTTTCAGACCATGGCAAAGACTTGTGTACTTTTTAACATTTGCGATGCGATAAGCACTGTGAGGGGCTTAGCCCCTGGTTCTAGGGTGTGGGCATGTGGGGGAAGTGGTTAGGACTTAGCCCAAGGGCGCTTAAGTCCATAATAAATAAACTTTGTTTTTTATGAAATTTTCAATTTTTTCAATGGATTTTGGAGGTTTTGGTAAGGTTAAAGAGTGAGTCTTTAACTTTGTAAAAGTGATTTTCATGAGGGGAAGAAGAGGAATCATGAAAAAAAAAGGGATTTTATGGAGAAAAAGGGGAGCCAATGAAAGTAATTTTGGAAGAGGGGGAGGGGAAAAATGATGGTTTTATAATAGTTTCTTCTCATGAAATTAGCAGAATTTCTGAGTATAAAATGGGAACAGCAATGAAGATTTTGGACAGAGGCATGAGGCCTTCAAGAGTCTTCAAGAGCCAAAAATTGTTAGCAATGAAATTTTTTCCTTGAAGGCTCAAAAAAGTATTAGCCACCTTTTGCTATAACAAATATTATAGGTGGATAACAGTGGCTCCACTTGGGGATGGTGTCTTCTTGAAGGCATTAAGAACTTCAAACTTGCATTCTCTGGGATGCTGACCTGTGCCACATCCATTATGTTCTCTGGGAGGCTGACCTGTGCCTGATCCATTGGGCTGCCCTTCATTTTTTGGGATGATCTTCTCTGAAAATATATTAGCAGCTATGAAAACAATGGACCTTCACCAACACAAACTCTCTACCTACCCAATCCTACTGATCTAACATTTTTTCTTCATTCGAGTGCACTTGGATTGGCAAACTCTTTCACAACATTTTATTCTTTTGAAAGCAGGAAATCTAATCTATTTCTACTCCTTATTTCTCCCTGAACTCAGACTAAACAGTTGAGTTCAGATGATTCTCTACCTAATCTAACATCTATTGGGATTAAACTGCCCAACAGATTTTCATTCTCTAAATTCTAAAACATAAATTTAAAAGCATTCAAGTCAGGATTGAACAGTCTGACTTGATGCTGGTCTATGGCATAAAAACAGGATGCACATAGACATTTATTTTGCAGAAAATTTAAAACAAAATGGAAGGCTTAAGATCTGAAAATTTAAAGCACTTCCTTCATCTTGTTAACAACTCTGTTTTGACTTTTGTTTGAGCTATTCCTTCTTTGTTCTCTGGTTCAGATTTTGAGTTAATTAGAACTAGATTTTTACATCTCTTGACTCAAAAAATAAAACAGATTTGAGTCATCTCTCTTTGGAAACTTAGGTTCAGAATTTGAACATGTTTGAACCTTTAATTTCTATCCTAATCTATCTACTGATAAGCCAAGATTAAACAGTTTGGAAAATAAAATTCACTACCCTATCAGCAGAAAAATTAAAACTAATTAGTCAATATTAAGTTGTTTGACTAACTAGAAGTGTGCTATTTAGGAGTGGCATTTAAGCTTCCACACTTTCAGAATTTATTTCTCCTTTTTGGTATAGGGCTGTACCTTTATTGTTTTTTCAATCTGCCCTCTTTTATTTCTTTTCTTTCTTTTTGTATTTTTGAATCTTTGATTATTCTTCAAAGCAGAAAACAACAACTAACTACATGCTCAGAACCTAGCTTTATTGACATTCCTATCTAACCTATTCTAAACATGGAGTATTTAAATTTATCATATGATAAAAAAATGCCAATGCAACCAGCTGAGTAATGTCAAGAAGAAGTAGAAACTATGGCTGCTTATCAGAGGTATCTATAGAACATATTGAATATTATCCTTCAATATCAAGGCTATCACAGAAGGTGACAACTTTTCATGTCTCTGGCTCTTGCAAAGGATCACTGCTTGATAATTTGAGCCAATTGGGATTTCCACACACTCTTCCATAGGATCAATAAATAATAGATGAATATTCTCTTCTTTTTGGTCCTCCACAATTGGTAGATTATCTATTTCCAAGACATCAACTTTGAGGACTATATCTTTAGTATGTAGCTTGGAAGTATCATCATCTTTAACCTGTACAATAGAAAACAATGAGATATTTTCTTTTTCTAAACATATGCTTGCTTCTAATATACATTCATTTTCTTTGGATGATAGTTTGACATTAATGGAGGGAGAATTTTCTTCTTGAAAATAGAGTATATCCACAGTAGGATAGTCTTCTATTTGTTTCTCTCCCTCTTCTTCATCATCTGAATTGGAGGACTCATCATATTTGGCAGTGTTGTCCTCTTGTAGCCCTGGTATGCTTGGATTCAGTGGGTTGAGCTTTGTTAAGAGGTTATTATATTATTGAGTGGGGGTGTATTCAATGGTTTCCTCTTGCTCAAAAATTTCTTCATTACTATTCTCTTCATCTTCTGAGTTGAAAGACTGCTGATTCCAAATAAAGTGAAAGATTTTTATGATGGATCGCAAAGGATGATTGCGGCTTTCAAGATGATGATGGTGAAACTCATAACACCAATCAAATGTTGGTTGCCCTGCATGATTAGTTTTTGCTTGGAAATCATCATCATCATAAGACTGATTGAAGTTTGAAAATTTATTAGAATAAAAAATTTCATCAGTCAAACATATTGGGATATCAGTAGGTCCTTCTTCATTCTGATCTACAAAAGAACTTTCTAAATATGTACAACAAAGTTCTCTATGTGATTGGGCCAAAGTGTTTTTTTTGCAAAAAGTTTTAGAGACTGACTGTTTATAAATTGTCTAATCTATCTCTTTCTCTGTCAAAGGGGAAAATGTTTCCATGTCCCTTTGAATAGAAGTACAAAAGTTCTTTGTATCTTGTGAAGACTGATTTTGAGGCTGGATGTCTTCTTCAACCTCAGCTATAAGGGATGATGAATCAATATCTGAGTTTTCAGGGATATCTTGAGGGATGTTCTTAATTTCTTGGATCATCTCTTCCTCTACTAATTCATCTATGTTCTTAAAATTTTTTAATAGGAGATTAAACTCATGAATGGCTGTTAAAAGATCTTCGGGATGCATCTCTTCCAAATCTTCCTCATTATCTATAATGTTTTGGGTGATGTTTTGTGATGGATCATAATATATTGCACCTAATGATAATGATGTAGTGTTTTCTTTATAGTTCTCATAGAACACATATTCAAGGTCTCTTAAAGAAAACAAACTACTAGATCTTAAGCATTCATACCAATCCCTAGATTTTTCTTCTAATGTTAACATGAACATTTTCATTAGGCATTCTTCATGCCATTCAACTTTCAAACTCCATACATGTATATGAAATTTGATGAGATGTAATAGAGGGTCATCAAACTTTTCACCTTGAAAAACAGGCAGGTTGTCATCCCAATTCACCTGGGGCATCTTATGTGGAAACCCCAGGATATGATCTCTACTCATTGGGGCATACCTTCATTTTATCCTTGGAATCATGTTTGTAAATCAAGAAAGAGGTCACTTTGTCTGGTCAATCAGTTCAGGGTCTTCTACCAGTGGAATCATTTGGTCTTCTGGGAGTTTCAGAGTGTGGAGTCGCCAAGTGGAAAATTGTTTAACTCCTAAGGAGGTAAAATGTTTAATGGTACACCACCATATACCAATCTAAAGAGATCATAGGTACTCTGAGTCTTAGTAGTATTTAAAATGAAAAAGACTCAAATTCCCTAGTGGAGTCGCCAGAAATGTTAGGAATCTATAATTTTAGCAGATTAATGAGACTAAAACTGCAAAAGCAACATTATTTCAACCAACTTTGGGATTCTAGGATCTAGCCCTCCTGAATCCTTAGAGGGATCTCTCCAATAAGTGCAAATATGGCTTTTTATTTGAAGTTTTGGGGTAATGATATTAGGCTAGTTATGACAGCCAAGGGTTTGTTTTGTTTTTGGATGGTTGAGCATGAATACTGTTTGAGGTGGAAAGTCCTAAATGAAAAGAGTTTCAAAGGTGAGAAGTTGCAAGTGAATAGAACAGCTAGGCTAAAAAGATAGATATAATGCTGGTTTTTAGTCCATTGGGCTATAGAGTCATAACAGGGCTTTAATTAAACAAAAACATCAAGAGTGATCCAAGGGGCAAGTCATCTACATCACAATATTATTGAGATTAGAGTGATGGAATGGAAACAATAAAGTGTTGGAGGGGTGGAAACTGATAATAATTTCACAAGGGATTTATAGTCAATCCAAACATTAAAATCCTCTTAAGTAACTATTTGAAACCAACCAAGTGCAAGGCTAACCATTGAATTCTTGGGCAAGTTTGTATTAAAGCATCTTAATTGAAAAAAAATCTAGTAATCCACATAATTACCTTCAGAAAGTATGAAAACACATAAGAGAAACAAAATGTAACTTAAGATAAGATAAAGTACTTTTAAACCTAGTCTGCTTTCAGTTAACACCAAGGGAAACTTTCAGAATCTGCCTTTGGAGAATCGAAGCTAGAAACAGGGCAAACCATCACTTTCTAGTCTAACTTTAATAAGAAAATAAGGAAAATAACTTTCAAGAACAATGTTTAAAGAAAACAGTAGGAAGAGGGAACTCCAACATTCCTAACTACTTAAACTGTATTGAATCATTCTTAAATAAACAATTTGGAGGAAAACATTGAGATAAAGCTTTTCAGTCAGAGAAGGTTACTAATGTACAGCAGGTCCTAACTCTATAAATGTTGTTCTTTATCAGAGAATAGTGAACAATATGACATACATAAAGGAAAACAATAACAAAGAAGGGGCACTTCACCAGTGATATAGACCAGGATCCCAAGAAAAAGCTTGTTTATTGATGTCAAACTAGTTACAGTACTCAGGTCCAATGTTTTAGTTCAGCAATCATCTTCACTATCTAGCCTAACAAAACTAACACAAACAGAGCTCCAAGGGCCAGTGAAACACTATTTACAATCAGAAGTTTAAGCTCAAATGTATTTCAAAGTTCTACAACCAATAGTTTCTCATCTTCTACAAAAGTATTTATAGAAGGATTATGAGGTGAGATCTGATAAAATATCTCTCAAGGCAATTAGCACAGATTCAAGACTTCTTGGCCTTTTGAGGGGCTCGATGAAGAAGTTTACAGGTGGATTGCTGTATTAACTATTTTACAATTAATATCAAATCTCGGTGGGAGATTTATTTGACTTCGAGGCTCTTGGTAATGTTTGGAGTAACTCTGCAGATATTTCTGCATTTATTTCCTTGCAGAAGTAACTCCCTGGCTGCGCTGAGGCAAAATATCTGATTCTGCTCAATAACTTCGGCCTCTGTCTTGAATGTTTTTAAGGCACAGGTGGAAATTATGGTAGCTGAGGAATAAATTCGCCTCAATTGAGGTGGTGGAAGCCTTTCTGCCAGTTAAACACTTATGATTTCTTTTTAATGTGTTTTAATCCAGGGAATTAGGCTTTTGATAATTATTCTTAGTTGTAATTCCCCAAATCTGTCTTCAATCTTCTTCTCTGCTGCGGTTTGTTCTTCAAACTTATACTCTTTTAAATCGTGTTTTAAACACAATGTCTTGTCGATGTGCAGTGCCGTGCAGGGCTCTTTATGGTATCAGCGCCCATAAAGCGTTGATAAAACGTGGAGTGGATCCCTTTTAATCCCTTTCCCTTTGATAACCATAGGCCAGAAGATCGTGACCTTTGGTCTTCCTTTCCTTCGCAGTATGGGAAAAACCTGTGCAACAAAAAAAACATTAATAAATCCTGCGTAATTAGGTTAAATTGCTTTGGAGGCTTCGGGAAGGAGCGTAGCCGTTGGATGAAAGCCTCCAATGGTGGGGATTTGCATAGAAAGGAAAAAAGGAGAGCGGGAAAAGAATAAGGTGGAGTGATTTTGGACCGTCCGATCCAAACACGTGGATAGTCCGGATTCAATCGGAGAATTGCAATCGGAGGATCACAATCAGGGGTGGCGAGCGAATGGAGCAATTGAAACATGCGATGCGACGAAGCGCAAGCCATCGATCTAAAGGTTAGATCAACGGTGGAGAATGAATCGGGGTATGGCCAATCGGCGGGAGCAACAAGTGGACATGATGTGAAAGTTGCGATGCGATTGAAAAACTCCGATGCAATGGAGCGTTGGCCGCTTGATCGGCTTTCGATCAACAGCGGGGATTTGTTTTAGAATAGACCAGTGGTAAGACCCTTATAATATATAAAAACTCAAAATTTGGAATAAAACAAAGGTTTTATGCTTCAGGGGCAGAAAATATGTATAAGGTGGATAGGCGCTTGACTGCGGGGCCTTTGGACTTTACGGAATGTAATATGCCCAGGGCGTACATAAAACAAAAGGGCCAATCGAAATCGGGCCATCGAGCCTGGTCTTTCAATCAACCCATTTGAATATTTGCGATGTGATTGGTGCCCAGGATCTTTAACACTTGGTCCCTGGTGGAAAGTCATATGAAATGAAAATGCGGGTGGAGAGTTTATACGTATAAGTCCTAATCGCATTGGAAAGTTTGATGCGGCCTTTTCAATCAACCCATTCTATTTTTCTCCGATTGTGATTGCGCGATCGGTCTTTCAATATACCCATTTAAATATTCAACACGTGACTTTGGTTTATTAGTTTAAACTTTGGGAAAGTGGGTTTTAAGACTTTTACAAAAGAAAAATGGATTGGGAACGAAATATCACAAGGTTTAAGCGCCAAGGCGGGCTTTATGGTTTATATGAAAAATAATATGATCGGGGGTCTTATAACATAATGGTTAATCGCATCAGAAATTTCGGACCATGGAAAAGACTTGCGTACTTTTGAACATTTGCGATGCGATAAGCGCCGTGAGGGGCTTAGCACCTGGTTCCAGGGTGTGGGCATGTGGGGGAAGTGGTTAGGACTTAGCCCAAGGGGGCTTAAGTCCATAGTAAATAAACTTTGTTTTTTATGAAATTTTCAAAGTTTTCAATGGATTTTGGAGGTTTCGGTAAGGTTAAAGAGTGAGTGTTTAACTTTGTAAAAGTGATTTTCATGAGGGGAAGAAGAGGAATCATGAAAACAAAAGGGATTTTATGGAGAAAAAGGGGAGCCAATGAAAGTAATTTGGAAGAGGGGGAGGGGAAAAATGATGGTTTTACAACAGTTTCTTCTCATGAAATCAGCAGAATTTCTGAGTATAAAATGGGAACAACAATGAAGATTTTGGATAGAGGCATGAGGCCTTCAAGAGTCTTCAAGAGACAACAATTTTTAGCAATGAAATTTGTTCCTTGAAGGCTCAAAAAAGTCTTAGCCACCTTTTTCTATAACAAATATTATAGGTGGCTAACACATGGCATCCCCCTAGACATGGGCATTCATTCCCCTGAAGACAATTCCTTGTGAAAAACCCTAAAAAAAGCCTTTTTTTACCTTGGCGCTACTAGTCAGTTTAGCCCTTGTGCCAATTGGGGAAATTCTCCAAAGAGGACGCACCAGTTGGCACACTTTCTCAGTGTTGTACCCGCGCCAGACTTATTAAGGATTTTTTTTTTAAATAAATGGTGGAAGATTGACTCCAACCAATTCCTCAACTGGTCTCTAAATTGAGTTGGGAGGTTTGGCTCCGAATCTCCATGTAGAGGAGGTGGTTTTCCACCTCTCATGGAAGCTTCCTTGAGGATAGGGCCAATCCCATGATTGTAGGGATCCCAACTCCCCTTCCACCATCTATATAAGCTTGCCATTTTCCTTTGCAAGCTAATCTCCAAGAGCCTTCATAGCCTAAAGAATGCTGCAAGAGCCTTGATAGTCCTCATAGAGCCAAATCAGTAGCAAGGAGATTATTTTCAAGACAACCGAAGAGAGAGGCTTGTCCTATTCCCGACGAGCTTTACCGAGACATATTCCGCTGTCGACCCACCGAAGGAAGATTCAGCATTAGAGCCAGGTTGTATCTTTCTTTGTATTGACTAATGATAAGCGACTTTGGTTATGGTTCCACTCGTGTTGTGCATTGTGATTATGAGTTGTATCTTCTCTGATTGATACATAATTGCATATATTGGCTTTACGCTTGTGTGTTCGTTGTGTTTCTTGTGTGTGCAGGTATTCGGTCGCGACAAGTGGGAGAATTGTGATCTGCTGGAGCAAGGAAACGGGAGCGCTATCTTCTCTACAAACAACAACGTTGGAATTAAGGTAGGCCTTCTTCGCAATTTGGTCTATTGCAATTAGGAACTTGCGCCTTAGCGTGATACGATTGTTGCTAGACCTGATCTGGGCTAGTAGGGATCGCCTCTGTTCATAGAGGGGATTTACCTCTACAAGAAATTGGTGACTCCGCTGGGGAGACGTTGATTTGGAGTATTGTCTTGTCTTTTCGGTCGATTCTTGAATTTGCTTGCTTGATCAGCTCTTTTGGCTGGCTCTTTTCATGTGTTTGGATTTTGTTTGGCTTCACCATCACTAGTCTGTTTCTTGGATTGCTCTTTTTTATTTTTTCTTAGTAAAATCGACTGGAGTGCTTATTATCCTGACAGTCATGCCAATTGGCGCATGTTTCTAGTGTATTACCCACGCCAATCCTGTTCTAGCGCTAGATTCAGCCTGACAGTCGCGCCAATTCTGTAAGGTGCTAGGGTTTGCTCTGTTTTGAGCTTTCTGAGCTTGATCTGTGATTTTGGTTGCATTTCTACCTGAGTGTTCTAGAGCCTTGTTTGACTGACTGTGGCCTTCATCCTTTGGTTGTTTTCCCTCTTCTATCGATTTCGCATTCTAGCCCTATGGCATCTAGGTGCTATAGTGTGTCGAGCCTCCCGTAGGAGTTTTTGGTTTCTATCTATTCAGTCAACTTTTTGATTGCTTCTCTTCATTCGTTTGGTGGTTGTCTATCGTTTTGTTGCATTGTTTGAGTGATTGGTTTCTTCCTCATTCGAATCCCGCCTTGTCTCGTTTTGGGCCTAGATTACATGGTTCATTTGAGTCTTTGTGATTCTCTTGGTTTTGAGGGATTGTTTTGTCGATTTGAGCTTTGATTGTGTGTTTGCATTGAGTGGAATTTTCTTTCTTTTACTCTTTTGATTTCGCTTCTCAAATTGTTCATTTCATTAGTTTTCATTTGTTTAGTGCACTTTGCTCTCAAACACTGAAAATACAAAAAATCTCTTTTTCTTTTGATTAGTTAGTGTGAATTAAATCTTTTCTGTGTTATTAGTGATTAGTAACCCTGAAAGAAAATCTTTTTAGTTTCCATTAGTTGCATTAGAGACACCATTGGTTGTTGTCTGGTCATTTTGTTATTGTGTGAAAAGCTCTTAACTCTCTCGTAATTAGCTTTCATCGAATGAAATGATATACTGTGGCATGTAGTGTGCATTTAGGAGATTTTGAGACATTACACTCGCTAGGGCCTGAAAATTGAAATATAATTGAAGATTAACATTAAAAGTTATTCAATTTACACTAAGGCAGCATTGAAACATTAACAAAATATTTAAAGGTCTAGGCTAGAGATGTGTTCCGGCGTTGTTAAAACTAGTAGCTGTCGTTCGCCTTTTAGCTTTAGACAGCACTAGTACGGACTTGTGCTCCCCATACCGTCGAGTATATAAAGGGAGACCCCATTAGGTTTCTATCCTTTATCCATAGGAAGCTGAGTCTGTCGCCCTATACCCGTGATACACTGGACACAACATTCGAGGAGATTGACTGCACATACATCAAGTCCTTGGTTGATTTCTCCTTCATTTTGAAACCAAGGTGTATATTGCAGTTCACGGTTATTTGATACACCCTTTGCCTAGCATTCCTGAGTAGTCATTTTGATCTTATTTGAATCCTTAAATTTGAAAAGATCACCAAGCACTTGTCCTTTCATGCTTGCTTCAAAACTGAAAGAGATAGAGTCATATTTCATCCATTTCTCGACTCTTAAAACATGAAACGATGAAGTTTCTAAGTTTCAATATGGTAAAATAAATCACCTGCGATCACACGCCCTGTTAGAATTTGCTTGTTGGCCGTTTGATTGTGTGCCTTTATTTTTTAGCCCACGTGTTGTGTTTGATATTTTCCTTTTGTCATTACTATCACAGTGGCGGAACCCTCAGTTTCATCTACTGGTAGTCCATATACGGACGATTCATCAGAGGTCTCGCAATCCTCTGCTAAACCACAGCAACCCATTGTTTCTGAGTTTCCCGACGAGGGATCGTTTCTGTCTGAGCTTCCCTTTGGAGGACCAGTTGAGTTCAATTGGCCCTTATCCGACACTTGGTCTGGATTTGGAGTAGGGGAACATTTCCCTCCTCTTACATCAGGTTCGCCTTTTATAGCTGTTGTTATTCCTCCTAGTCCTCACTGTCTTCTAGCAGATCTAGTGGCAGGTTCAGACATGGGCTCATCCAGCCATTATCCTGTTGAGGAAAACCCCACGTCTGGTGAAGATTACCAGTTTTTCCTAGAAGAAAACCCCGAGTTATCTGTCATGTCTTCGCCTGGTCCCTCACTTCCAGCTGGATATAGATCTTTGAGTAAGATCATGACTGCCGTTGCCTCTATGGGGATATCAACTCCCTCTACGAGGCCGGTTATTCCTTCATTGGGGATGTCTCCAAGGACACCCATGACGTCATCCCCTCAGGTCACTTCAGTTCCTATCAGGCCCACCATCTGTGTGGCCGCATCTACGCCCGCTGTTACCATTCAGTCCGTAAGGACCACATCGCTTCCCAAAGACATCTATATAGCATCTGTTATGCCGGAGAACATATCTCCTGAGGAGTATCGATTGTCCCTACAACAATCAAACCCCGAGGTCAGAAAATCCTCTCAAGATCCCAACCGCCCATATTTTTCGCATTATGCACAGGATGGTACCCCTGTTTGCATTTTTCCATATCAATACGATGAGTAGGGAAACCCTTTACGTTTACCCGCACTAGAGGCTTATCTCCATGGTCAAGGTTTTCCATCTAAACAGGATGGGCAACCCTAAAACCTGCAAGGGCAACCCTTCCAGGGCCAACCTGGTTATCCTTACAACCCGCAAGGACAGCCCTTACAAGGCTATCCTTCAGGCCACCAAGGGTTGTTATACAGTCCACAAGGACGGTCCTACAACCCTTCGAGTCAACCTATCTAGCCTCACCCTGTGGTCCAACCAGGGCAACCTCAAGGACGCACAGGTCAATCAGGGTACCAACCAGGGCCCTTGTACGGTCCTGGGGGGCAAGTCCAACCTTCACAACCTATGCAACCCTAGTATCCTATTGGTCCAAATGTTGCACATCAGCCAGGATCCTTTTATGGTCTTGTTGCAGGTCAAACCGGTTACCAGCCACAACCTAGCCTCGTTCCACCACCCGGCCAACTGGCCCATCCGGCTCAGCCTGGTGTCCCACATCAGCCAGGTCAACCCGCAAAACTGGCACAACCTGTTTACCAGGTCAACCTGCTCAGCCGAGTCAGCCCATCTAGCTAGGTCATCCTGTCCAACCAGGCCAGCCTGCACATCCTATCAACCGTGCTCAATAGCCGATTTACTCAATGCCGCAACCGAATCAACCAGTGCACCCTAATTATCAGGCTCAGTAGGGTCCCACCTACCAGCAGCCCGCTCAACCCCAAGGCAGTTACTATTCTCAAGGTCAATCTCGACCAACTTATAACCCACCCCAAGGTTCCCATTATTACACTCAACAATCCAGATACACCTATACTCAGTAGCCAAATCCACAGACTGCTCAAACGGGGCCGGCATATAATCAAGGTCCATACTTTCGTTATCAACCCTCGTACACTGGTTACCAGCAGCCATATCAGAGTGGTTATACGTCCTATACCCCCTATGGTCAGAATCATCTAGGACAGAACCCATGGGGGAAAGGATACACTCAACCAGCATGGAGTACAAGTACAGGTCCTTATCGAGGGCCTGGTATGCCTTTTAATCCGCAGTTTTCGTTCTTGGCTACCTTGGAGTTACCGGACGTTTCTAAATTAACCAATGATCTGATTCTTCACAATCCTTATTGGCCCCCGGTTCCGACCAAGGTACCCGTCGACTGCCCTAAGTTTGAAGGTAAAGCTGGATAGGACCCCCAAGCTCATGTAATGACCTACCATCTGTGGTGTTCGTCCAATTCTTGGGTCGATAATTCAATTCGTCTATGTCTCTTCTAGCGCACTCTTACTGGTGCTGCCACTAAGTGGTATATAGAGTTACCCCGTGGAATCTTTCAAGACTTCAATACGTTAGCAATGGCGTTTCTGACTCACTTCCAGTTACCGGTTCGCTATGAAGCCGAGACGCATCTCCTGACTTCTTTGAAGCAGGATAAAGCCACCCACATATCCAATCATCTTCATGAGTGGCGACGTTGTCGTAGATTGATCAAGTTTGATATACCTGATCAGCTACTAACTCATTGGTTCACCACCTCCTTCGTTAACAAAATTTCTCAAGGTATTGCTATGGGGGCATGTGTGACTGAAGAACAAGCCATCGTGTGTGCCCAGTACCTGGATCTGGTGTACTCTCAGTATAGCATGCTTTATGATATTTTGACTGATGCTCCACGGCCAGGAACCTCTAAAGCACCACCTACCCCTATGGTGGATGGTGTTATTGGTTCCATGTCTCAAAATTCTCGAAAATCTTCAAACGGGAAGCAAAAGTCCAATTCCTCCAATAATTCCGCTCTTCCCGCTCCTCTAGATTTTGGGAAAACTGCGGAGGTCAACCCCGTTCAGGCTAATCCTACGGAAAAGGCCTCCAAAGGAAAGAAGAAGGGAAAAGGAAAATTCAAGCCCGACGCCCCTAAACCAAAGTCTTCTAAACCTCGTACTAATGACAGTTCCCAACGTAAGCTGAAGTACCCCTGCCTTATTTGTGAAGGAGATCATTATACCAAGGATTGTCCCCAATGATATGAAATTAGGCAACTTCTCAAAGGCTCCAAAGGGACTCCGGTAGTTCTCAAAGAACCGTTCCCATCTCAGCAGACCTAGATGGTTGAACAACCTTCACCATCTACACCATTTGGGTCCCAGATCTTTATGATGAATGGTGCTGCACCTATCTCAATTGATACGTGCTCGAAGGATTATGCTAGATCGCGTCAGGAAACTGGGAAGGAATTTGTGGATGACCAACCTCCGCCACCTGTCTCTAGTCCTTTGGAAATTGAGAAGCCTACTGCTGAACCTGTTGTGAGGCCACCCTCTAAAGGTGTTCTACGAAGATCTTCCTACAACCCAAATTCCCGTGCCGCTTAGCACTATAGTATTGTTGATGATTTGGCACAGGTGCCTTCTGCTATGTCCGCATTGGAAGTCCTTCAAATTTTCCCTTCACAATGGAAAGCTCTGTTTTCTGTGATTGGTGGAATCGATCCCATTGATTCTAATCTTCTCACCTTCGACCTAGAAAATTTTACCTCCCGACTTCCGCATCAAATTTCTCTTGTGATACAAGTCGGGATCAGCGGCCTCAACATCCATAGGGCCGTTGTGGATGAAGGTGATTCCACCTGTGTCATGTCATCTTCCTGCTAGAAGGCCATTGGCTCTCTGGCTCTTTCATCGTCTCCCAATACCTTAGAATCATTTGATGGTCGAGAATCAAAACCCCTGGGTGTTCTCGAGAGTTTTCCGATTAAGTTACAAGGGAAGACAGTTAATGTAGAAGTAGAAGTGGTTGACGCAAAACTCAACTACAATCTTCTTCTCGGCCGCAGTTGGACTCACGCCATGTTATGCGTGCTGTCCACCCTCTTTCGACTTCTCAATTTCCCTCATGAGGGCAAAATTTTTACTGTGGATCAGTTGTCTTTCTTCACCTGATCCGAGTCTGAGAACAATGTTCCTTACGTGGATCAGATCCCCAATCCCCCTGACAGTGTAGGGCCCGGTCTCTTCAAGGACCCCGTCCTCATGGGTATTTTTCCCGCGCCACCACCGCACACCATTCAATTTAATATGATCTTTAGGTCTGACGACCCATGGATCATCCCTTCACCTGAACAGGTGATTGATTTTGGAGAATCGATGCCCTTAACTCCAATAGAGATTAATTACTGTGAAATTGTCGCCGCATCCGATCCTCCTCCTCCTCAACATGCTCCTTCAAGCATGGATTTAGATATCTATTCCCAATCCCCCTGGCTCGACGAGGCCAACTCGGCTGATCCCCTTAAAGATATCTTCCCATATGATGAAGCCATTTTTGAAACAATGTCTCTTGAGGAGCTGCCTTGGAGCGATGGACATCATCGTTCCTCCTTCATGCCCAGCCTAGGGGCAATGTCTGATTGTCTAGAGTGTTTTTCATCTCAGGTTCCTACTCCACCTCTCCAGACGCCTATATTGAATCATGAGGTCCTTTCAGAGGGAAACCTGAGCAACATTACTCAAACCATTCTTATCGACATCTCCCTCAAACCGGGGATAGTCGAGAACATACATGTGGGAGTGACTTGTTCTCCTGATGAGATACAAGTTTATACTAATATTTTCCGTGAATTCAGAGATGTGTTCACTTGGTCCTATGAGGAAATGCCTGGGATTCATCCCAGCATAGTAGTGCATGAGATTCCTACCTATCCCAGTGTGAAACCCGTGTTCCAGCGCCTATGCCCAGTGCATCCTCGTAAAGCCACTGCCATTAAAGCAAAAATTGAAAAACTTCTAAACGCAGGCTTCATTTACCTGATTCCCCTCATAGAATGGGTCTCAAATATTTTCCCTGTAGATAAGAAGCAGGGTACTATAAGAGCCTGCGTTGATTAACGTGATATTAATTGGGCCTATCCCAAGGACAATTACCCCACTCCCTTCATAGATCAAATCATTGATGAATGTGATAGGAGTGAGATTTATTCCCTGATGGACGGATTTTCCGGGTACAATCAGATAAATATTTTACCTGGCGATCAACACAAGACTGCATTCATCTATCCGTGGGGTACCTTTGCTTATAAAAAGCTCCAGTTCGGCTTAAAGAACACTGGAGCTACTTTCCAGCATGCTATGTCTTACGTATTCCATGACATACGCCATATCGTTTAGCCTTATCTAGACGATTTTCCAGCTCATTCAGCTCGGCAAGAGGACCATCCCAAACACCTCCGCCAGATTTTCCTTCGCTGTAGACGCTATAATATACAGCTTAACCCTCATAAATGTGTCTTTTGCATGGATTCTTGCCGTCTTTCAGGGTTCATAGTCTCCAAGGACGGAATTCGCCTTGACCCCCTAAAGGTCGAGGCTATTGTCAATCTCCCATCACCCTCTTCATTACACCAATTGCAGAGTCTGCAGGGAAAAGCTAATTTCCTACGACGCTTCATCCCGAACTACGCAGAAGTGGCCAAAGGATTCACACGTCTTTTAAAGAAAAATTTTCCCTTTCATTGGGACGAGATTGCTCAGTGATCCTTCAAGAAGCTCAAGACGTTACTCATTAATGCTCCGTTGCTTCGTCCTCCAAACTATCACCGTGACTTCACTCTATATTTGGCCGCCGCGTTTAGCACCATAGATATGGTTTTGGTGCAGGATGACGATGATGGAACTGAACACGTTGTTTATTATCTATCACGTAATCTTCTCGACACAGAAACGCGATACGCTCACGTCGAGAAACTGGCATTAGCCGCAGTGCAAGTTGTGCAACATTTCTGCCACTACATCCTATTGCGTACAGTAACTGTGGTTTCGGATTGCAACCCCATGACGTACATTCTATCTCGACAATTACTGGGGGGAAAGTACTCCAAATAGATCATCATCCTTCAGGAGTTCGATTTAGAGTTTACCACTGTTAAGTCTACCAAATCACTGGTCTTTGCGGATCTCATTTGCTCCCTCCCGACAGACTCCACCCCATCTCACTCCGAGGATCATATCTCAGATGAAACACTCTTCCTTATCAACACTCACGATCCATGGTATGGTGACATCATTTTGTATCTTCAAACTTCAACGTTCCAGTCTGAGTTGACCAAAGATGCCCGACGTCAGATTCGGCATCAGTCTCAACCCTACTGCATTGTAGGAGATACCTTATACCGGGTTGGAGTAGATTCGGTGCTCTGCTGGTGCTTGACCCTGGAAGAGGCTAAAAGAGTATTGAATGACTGTCACAGTGGCGCCTGTGGTGGTCACATGTCTGGATATGCCACCACCCAAAATATTCTGCGTTCGGGCTACTTCTGGCCGTCAATATTCAAAGACTGTATTGTTGCAGTCCGAAAATGTCATTCGTGCCAGGTTTTTCAGCGCAAGATGTGTGCACCACCCCTCCCTCTGCACCCTGTCATTACCGTAGGCCCTTTTGCGAAATGGGGCATAGATTTCATGACGTGTAACCCTCATTCGGCCGGGGGGCATGCATATATAATCATCGGTGTAGACTACTTTACTAAGTGGGCCGAAGCGATGCCTACACTAGCTGCCGATGGTAAGACAACTGCCTAGTTTATTTTCAACAACATTATTGCACGTTTCGGGGTCCCTCAGGCCATTGTTACCGATCATGGCACTCATTTTTGAGATTACATGATGGCCGAGCTGACATCAAGATTGGGCTTGCAACATGATAGCTCAACGCCATATTACCTCTAGGAAAATGGCCAGGTTGAGGCTGTGAACAAATTTTTGGTCACAATGCTTCAACGGACAATTGGTATTCATAATTCCAATTGGCATCTCCAATTGTTCTCAGCTCTATGGGCTTACTAGACGTCAGCAAAGAGTGCGACTGGATTCACACCATTCCAATTGGTGTATGGTCTGGAAGCAACTCTCCCAGTTGAATGCGAAATTCCTTCTTTAAATTTGGTTGCGGAAATTTTTCCCAACACTTCTCCTGAAGAATAATGTCTCTTGTATTTGGAACAGCTGGATGAAACCCGCCGCTTGGCTGCCTTAATCATTGAAACACAAAAGAAGCGGGTCAAAGCTCACTTTGATCAATCAATTTCTCCATGTTCCTTTGTCGAAGGGGACCTCATCCTCCTATACGACCAAGCGCACGACAAACTTGGAGCAGGCAAGTTCCAACCCATGTGGCATGGGCCCTATATAGTAAAACGAGTATTGAAAAATGGGGCTTATGAGCTCATTGATTACGAAGGAGTTCCGTTAACGCAACCTAGGAATGGGTTGTACCTTAAAAAATACTACGCTTGAGTTATTTTTGGTGTGGTGTGTGTACATAGGTGTGTATATTCATTTGTGTGCATGTGTGGTGTGGTGTGTGATGTAAGCATCTTTATATTGATCTGGTCTTCCTGATTGTGCAGATGTCCATTACTCTGTTTGTTGGTTTCGCGGATGGTGCCTCCCATATTACCAGGTATCTATCTTCGGCAGCCTGGGTAATCTACGATCCTGTTGGTGAGTTGGTCAACCTGCAAGATGTGTGTCTGGGGCCTGCTACAAATAATATCGCAGAATATAGCACCATATTGGAATTATTAACCGAGGCATTGGACCTCGGTATTCGTGAATTACTTGTATATCTGGACTCACAACTTGTAGTATTACAGCTTAATGGTCATTATTCAGTTAGAAACCCATCCATTTTACATCTGTATCTACGTATTCGTTTACTGGAAAGAAATTTTGATTATATCACATATCAACACATACCCAGACATATGAATACATTAATAGATGCAGTAGCTAATATGGTTCTAGATAGACATTTGCGCAACTTGTAAAAACATCATCACATGTAAAAAGATCCATCGAGAAATAGATATATAGATATATATGTCGAATAGTTTGTTGTTTGTGTGCATCACATAAAGTCAAAAAATATGCATGTTTGTCTAATAACAGCCGAAGACAACATGTCTCTCAAAAAATATGCATATAAAAGCCCTAGATAGCTAATCAGTGTGGTGCTCGTGGTAACATGCTACCGCGCGCACCAATCACCTCAACAGTCGGTGAAGGCGACTAGGCACCCCCACAGTGTGTCGCTGGTAAGCTAATGGGACATCTGTCAGCCGTGCATAGTCTGGGATCCCTTGGGAAATGCCCTCCAAGTTTTGGATTAGCTCACTCTCTTTGCCACCTTCAACTTAAGGGTCATGCGCAAGAGGGGTGACATGCCCGCGGGCCTCTCTGGGCCAACATCTGCATACACATAAGAACTGTTGTTAGAATGGACATGTATCACAAAAAATCATAAATACATAAAAATAAAAAAAGAGAGTCCTACCTAGATCCTCGTCCCAGTCGTCCCCCTCTGGAAGCGGAAGATCTGGGTCTCCAGTGAAATTGGTCCTAGCATAGGGCCAATCCTCGACCACAATCAGTTGACGTCGTAACCACACAAAGAACTCAGGCCTCCAGGACATCTGTTGGCCCCCTCCTGACCTGGGCATAAGTGTTGCCCAGCGAGCCATCCGCGACTCTATCGGTATCGGCTCGGCAACTATTGCCCCTTGGCCCTGGAAAATGGGTAGTCGTTCCAAGATGAACGACACCAGAATGGAACCGTATCCAAACTGTTTCAGTTTGGCTTTCTTACATTTTGTTAGCTGCCTTTTTATATTGGTTGTCACTGCAGTGGCCCAATCAAACAATGTAGGATTCATGCACTCAGAGGCTATTAGGAGCTGCGCCTTGGTCGCCTCATGCGATGCCTGCGATCCCGCAGCCCGCGCAATAGTGTGAAGCACTACTCTGAGTGCTAGGTCATAGACAGCGTGGATGTCCAATTTCCCACTTCCCGATCCTGTCTCTGCCCCTGGGCACACTCTCGCCATTACTTGATCCATCTTCTCTCGAGAAGGTCTACTGCCGGTCATGATGGGCACTGGGCCTCTGTGCGAGAGTCCAGTTATGAAATAGACATCAGAGACCTCAAGTTCTAGCACTTGGTCCTGAAGTTTGAACACTTCCTCGTTTTCATCCCATATGCTAACCAAGTACTGTAATAGCTCAATTTGAACTCATAAGCATGGCGTGAGGAATAATTTCTTGAGACCACAGTTCCGGAGTGCATTCATGCAAGCTTCATTTTCCATGGCCATTTCGTCTTCTTCTCCATGTTCCCTCTCTTTCCATTCAATAACCATTATGCCTGAATACCTGCATCAACATGATTAAAAATGCTTTGTTAGATCTCTGTTGCATTCAAAATTTCAGATGGATGGCTCACATTTTGAAAATTTAAAGCAGAAAATCGTGTTGCGCCATTGGCGCGACCCCTTTGTGAGCAAAAGTCCATTGGCGCGGGTCCATGCCTGATACCCACGCCAATGGGCCGAGCCCTAAAATTCCAAAGGGTTCCCCCCAGAGGTCAAATGAACAATGGAAATTCATAAAAAAATGGATCAAAACAGAGCTTAAGGGAGCACCTCTTACCTGGAACTGACGAGAATCTGAATGGTGTCCTGGATTAGTCGCAATCATCGCCGCAAGTTCGCACACAAAAAGACCATTGTTGCTCTCCAAATGAGGTAAAAAGTAAAATTAAATGTGTTTTTACTATTTGTGGCATATTTATAACTTTTGAAGTCAAAATTAGGTTTTAAAAGTCATTTTTCTCAATATTTTAATATATTTTGTCGAAAAATGGATTTTAAACTTGCCTTTATGCGCAGCGATAGGTTTTTTCGCAACTTCGATGGTGATATGAATTGTATTTTATACTTTTTCGAACTCGATAAAAATATGAAAAAGTCATTTTGGAGTCATCTTTCAACTCTTTTCTGACTCTCTAAACATGAAAAGATTTCCGAGTCCCTTGTCATTTCGATCTCGTTAAAGTGGCTGCGAAACGACATCTACTCAGTATACGGTTACCCCTTTTTTGGGCTGGGATAGATTATTTACGAAAAAGGAATACCCTAGCCTATCGTGACTATGAGGTTTTCTCAGACATAGTTTTCTACCTTTTCGGATCTGAGGAACTATTTACGAAAAGGGACTATTGGAGTTTACTTTTCTGCTGTCTTTTCAAACTCTCTAAACATGAAAAGATGTCGAGTTCTTCCCTTGTCGGACTCACTAAACCCTTATGACATCGGATTCAGTCGTAATGATGATATTCGAGTTTCTCCTTCCTAGGGCTCATTAAATGTACTAGGATGGGTTCGTCCGAAGGACGGATTTATATTACAAGCATATGTTATCCCCTTCAAGCTTGTTTTAAAAAAGAATTGGGGTACTCGCCAGAAATGGTGGGGAAAATGGCACCAGTATCATTGTTGTGTCGGCAGTATGTCGCTCTTGAACATGGCACTTGTCTATATTCGTGTCGAGTTGGGGACATCTCACCTCATTATCTACTTACCTCCATGGGTTTGGGTAATCCCTTTTGACCTCTCATCTGCTCTTTGCCTCGTCATCATAACCCTTGATCTTTTGATGTCAAATACTGCCAAATCCACTGTCGTGCTGCCGATATGTTCAAGAGAAGTTGACCTCTTCAAATTTTCAACCCTCCTCTGATTCTCATCTGATCATGATTCACAAACCTTATTTTCCTTTGTCTCACGTCGATGATGTGGGAAAAACTATGGCCCACCTTCGATCAAGGTCACTTCCTGTCGACTTCAGCTCATTATCTGAGAAGCTGATCTAGAGACTCCCTTCTGGTACCTTGGAGACTACATGCCTCAATGGCAGGTTCTTCACGTTCGACATGAGGTTTTCATCATTGGTCTCTGATCGAGTGATTCTACGGGTGTTCGATGCCAGCTCACTGATTCACATGCCGTAGATTGTACCTATAGTACCTTGAGGTCCATTGTCACTATTGGTGGTATCTCTCACGTATGTTAACATCTTTCATCATTGGCTGGTAATCAGACGATGTTCTTGCATGTTTGACTTTAGCTCACTTATTCACATGCTTGAACTTGTACTTTGTTCGGGTCGAGATGGAGCGCAAGACCCTGGATTTTGTCCGTTAGAATCCAGGCTGCGATTATGTGGATTATTATGATTGGTTACATGACTCATTCATTGGATGGTTGCGACCATTCCTGAGTCTATTTATCGATCCTCATTGGATGGCTGCGTCCATGCCTTGGATCTAGATTATTGTATACTCTGTTATGGATGGTTGCACCCATACCACATATATCATGTATTTGAGATATCAGTTGTACTTCTCTATGCAAGTTTTTCGATGGCAGTGTTTTCAGTTGGACATGTTCTCGTAAAGCATTTCACCCCTCTCTCTTTCTCGGGCCTCATGCTTTAGGGGGCATCTATTACATAGAAATTTGTCATTGTCCCTACAATTCCCTGTCCAGCACATTGGAGGGCTTATTCCATGACCTGTGAGCAATGACATGACCTGAAACCACTTTCATGGCATCCCCCTGGACATGGGAATTCATTCCCCTGAAGACAATTCCTTGTGAAAAACCCTAAAAATAACCTTTTTTTCCTTGGCGCGACTAGTTAGTTCAGCCCTCGTGCCAATGGGGGAAATCCTCCAAAGAGGGCACACCAGCTGGTGCACTTTCTCAGTGTTGTACCTGCGTGAGGCTTATTAAGGAGTGTTTTTTAAAAATAAATGGTGGAATATTGACTCCAACCAATTCATGAACTGGTCTCTAAATTGATTTGGGAGGTTTGGTTCCGGATCTCCATGTAGAGGAGGTGTTTTTCCACCTCTAATGGAAGCTTCCTTGAGGATAGGGCCAATCCCATGATTGTAGTGATCCCAACTCCCCTTCCACCATCTATATAAGCTTGCCATTTTCCTTTGCAAGCTAGTCTCCAAGAGCCTTTATAGCCTAAAGAATGTTGCAAGAGCCTTGATAGTCCTCATAGAGCCAAATCAGTAGCAAGGAGATTATTGTCAAGACAACCGAAGAGAGAGGCTTGTCCCATTCCCGACGAGCTTTACCAAGACGTATTCCGCTGACGACCCGCCGAAGGAAGATTCAGCGTCAGAGCCAGGTTGTATTTTCCTTTGTATGAATTAATGATAAGCGACTTTGGTTATGGTTCCACTCGTATTGTTCATTATGATCATGAGTTGTGTCTTCTCTGACTGATACATAATTACATATATTGGGTTTTACGCTTGTGTTCATCACGTGTTTCTGTGTGCAGTGCATTCTGACGTGACAAGTGGAGAATTGTGATTCGTCAAGCAAGGAAATGACACTATCTTCCTGATAAATAACAATAACTGACTTGCTGCAGTGGCTCTTTCTTTGTAACCTGGTCTGCACTGTGGGTCCATGTTTTAGATGACAATAATATTGTTGCTAGACCCGATCTGGGCTAGTAGGGATCGCCTCTGTCCGCAGAGGGGATTTACCTCTACAACACTTTGTTTTCATAGGACTAAAAGCTTTCAATGGATAAGATCGAAAGTGATTGCATCTTGTTATTTGAACGCAATTAGATTTAGAATAGTGCTCTGTTTTAAACTAGTTAGATATTTTTCATAGATGTTTTCCCTGCCTACTAACATCATTCAAAGTTTGATTTTTTTTTATCCAATTTATATTAGTTAATGAACATTTCCTTCTCTTCTTTCTTTTAGATTTCATATTCCATTAAAAATAGTTTGTAATTCAATTTATTTCCTTAGAATAAAAACAACTTTTCTTTTTCTTCCTTCTTTAAGAATTAGTTTCATCATTAAAACTCATTTATATTTGATTATTATTCACTAGCATTTAGAGATTTCATTTCTTAGACCAATTTTAGACATAAGATACAAAATCCCCAAAAAAACATAAACATACACAAAAAAGTAAGAGAACAAGGTTACCTAATCATATATAGTGCACCACACATCATCAAATTACTAACCTCGGTCAATAATTCATCATATAAATTTGAGACATCAAATTGACTAAACATTTTAGCGCCATTTCCGGGGAAGTGAAATTAGGAAGCCTTATCTCTTACATTAAAAAAAAAAAATTTACATGTGTAGAGAAAGAGACTCTAGGGGTGGATTCATAGCTAGAGGTATAAGTTTGATTCCTACAACACCACTCACCCCACCAAGACCACGTAGTGCCACACCACCATTTCAAACTCATATTCTATTTTTCACCTCAAGACATAGACTTCCTGAAGTCTTAAGATCAGAAATCCAACCAGTAGATTCTCCAACTTCATCTACTAAGGCGGTCTTAGAAGAAGAAGATCCTAGATCTCCAACAGAAGGAGTAACCTTTTTCACCTCTACAGGAGAACATATTTTAGCTCAAGAGTTAGAAATCCCTAGTGAGGAAGAATAAGAAGAAACTTTCTTCAATATCCCATTGATAGAAGAACCAAAGGAAGAACTAATAACCCTACAGTTAGAACCTTACATTAGCTCTGAGGAATCTACAATCACATAAGGAGGATGAGAAGTTTTGAATGGAGATGCCTTAAGAGGAGGAGGATGAGGTGGAGGAAGAGATGGAGGAAGAGGTAGAGGTAGAGGAGATCCTAACTGTGTTGTATTTCCTATAGTTGATGAGGATACAAATTTTACAATGAAAAATATTTCACCTTCTGTCCTTCCCAATTTCCATGTATTAAGGACTGAGGATCCTGAAACATTTTTATTTGAATTTGAAGTCTTGTGTAGATCTTATGACTACTTACAAGACTCTGAAAAATTGAATCTATTCCCTGCAACACTCAAGGGTGCAACTCTAAAATGGTTCATGGGTTTGAAAACACAATCTATTAGGACATGGGATGAGATGAAAAGTGCATTTTTTCAAAGATACCTAGATTATTGCACACCTATTAATAGGAAGGATGAAGTATTTAAAATGATGCAAAGAGAGGATGAAAACTTAGAATATCTAATTGAGATATTCAATTATAATATCAAGAGAGCTAAGATGGAACATCTAGTCAAGATACTTTAAAATATCTCTTATTGAAAGCCATTAGATATGAATGGATAGATATTCTTAACATTATGGGAAAAGGATATATCTCTCAATTACCATTACCTGAAATTGCTGAATTGTGCATTCATCTCTCAAGAGGAAAATAAAACACTGGCAAAAATACAAGAGATCCTATTCTCTTTAGAATAAATAAATTTGCAATTGAAACAATGAGTAGGGAAAAAATTGGAAATATGCTTGATGAATTTAAGACAGATATCTTAGGGAGTCTCAGTGAAAAAATAGACACCCTAAAATTACAAAGAAAACATAAAGTTGAAACTGATGCCTTAACTATTTTCTGTCCTAAATGCAGAAAGAAACATGCTTTAAGAGAGTGTCCTCTTGATAACACATATTTCATTAAATTTGGAATTAAATGGTGGATCTAGAATTTTAGAATAACTAAAAAACTCAATTCTATTCATTGTCCTTGTAACAAAATATTTCCAAATTTAATGAAATATGTGTCATAGAAACCTATGTTATTTGTGCAGAAAATCATGAAACAAAAAATATCCCTCTATACCAGGTCTTAAGGTTGTGTTTCAAGAAGAAGAAGTAATTCCATCTCTAGTAGATCCTCTTTGTTTTGTCTCTAGAATACCATGGCAGGTGCCACAAACTCAAGGTTTTAAGAACCAAATGTATAATCAACCCCCACCAAACAATTGGAATTCATCATGGCAAAAACCTTGGTCCCAGCCTCAACCTTGGACACAAGGGATGCAAAATCCTTATGGAAGATACTCTTAGTATCACTAGTATCCACAACCTGATCCAAACTATCCTCCCCAACATTTTCCACAACAAAATCAACCACCCCAAATCCAAAATCATAATCCACAACTGTCATTATCGTATCCACAAAGAAAAAATCAACTACCATCCCAACCACTACCAAACCCAAATAAAAAAAAATGCTCAAAATTCTTATAACATAGAAGGACAAAACTTTCTAGCTTACATGATTACCCCACTAGATCTTAACAATGTCCAACTTAGATTTGGTAGAATATTAGAAAGGGAAAATTCTTCTGTTGTTATTCAAGAAAAATATGATTTTGATGAAGAAATTTATCTACAAAAAAATAAAAGTTCTAAAGAAGGGACATCTCTTCAGCAAAACCAAAATTCTGAAAATGAAAAACAAAAATATCCAATAAACTCAACTCCTATAATAGAGCAACCTTCAGTATCCATTTCTAACCCTCCTTTTCCCGAAATATTACAAATCGATATAGGGATAGAAAAGCAAATTTTGTTGCCTAATTATGATTTTCTAGATGAATTGAAAATTTTTTGTATCAAAGTTCCTTTGTTACATGCCATTAAAGAGATTCCTATTCTAGCCAAAACAATAAGAGAGTTGAGCATGAAAAAAACAAGAAGAAAAACAAAAGAAATAAAAAGGATTCAGTTAGTAGGAAAAATTGCTCACATTATGATGGGAAAAAATGCTATACAAAAATATTTTGACCCAGGAAGTCTAGTTGTAAAAGCACATATTAATGGAATTGATATTCCAAATACATTAATTGACTTAGGAGAAACTATCAACATCATCAACATACAGACTATGGAACAACTTAGGATTCCAAATCTTCAGTATACACCAAAATTATTTCAATTAGTAGACAGATCAGTAATCAATCCAGATGGTGTATTAGAAGACATATATGTGTCCTTAGACTCTTGGGAGTATCCAGTTGACTTCATGATCCTAACTCCCAAGAACAACCTAGGGGTACATCCATTAATTTTAGGAAGACCTTAGTTAGCTACAACTGATGCTTTCATTAGTTGTCGATCTGGTGATATGTTTATTTTATATGGCAACTAGACAAAGAAATTCACTCTATATCCTTGAGCAAAAGAAATCACAGAAATAGAGGATGAATAATGGATGGATGATGAAAATGAGATACAACCTCTCTTTACTATTTCTCATATTAGTGAAGAAAGTCAAATCTTAAATTCAATAGAAAACTTTGAAACATCCTCACAATGTCAAGATGATTATAGTTTTCAAGAACAATGCTATTCATCTAGACATATGTCTTTATATTCTATGGAAGAATTTGGTAACTCTACAATTGAAATCTTTGCAAGAAAATCTTTAAACATAAACAAAAACTTGGAAAATTTCCAACAAGAAGAGTTAATCAAAACGTTACAAAAATATTCTTCTACATATGTATGGGAGTACATTGACATGAAAGGAATTAGTCTTGAGACTTGTATACATCATATCTACATTGAGGAAAACTCTAGGCCTATCAGACAACCTCAAAGAAGGATGAACCCAAATCTTAGGGAAATTCAGAAAGAAGAATTGTAAAAATTGCTGAATGTAAACTTCATCTATCCAATTTCAGAGAGTCAGTGGGTTTCTCCTTTGGTGATTGTACCTAAAAATAATGCTAAGTGGAGGGTATGCATTTATTATCGAGAGTTGAATAAGGATACTCTAAAATATCATTTCCCATTTCCTGTCATAGATCAATTATTGGATACATTAACATGAAATAAGTATTTCTCGTTTTTGGATGGTTTTAGTGGTTACAATCAAATTCAAGTAGCACCTGAAGACCAAGACAAAACCACATTCACCTATCCATGGGGAACCTATTCTTACCAAGTACTTCCTTTTGCATTGTGTAATGCACCTGCAACATTCTAGAGGACAGTATTAGGAATTTTCTCTGATCTAATACATGATTGTGTGGAAGTATATATGGATGATTTTACAAAATATGGAAATTATTTTGAAGAGGATCTTGAAAACTTGGAAAAGGTTCTTAAAAGATGCAAAGAAGCAAATCTTTCATTAAGTCATGAAAAATTCTTTATGATTTTCACTGAAGGATTTTTTTTAGGACATCACATTTCAGGGGATGTAATTAAAGTAGACTCATCTAAAGTTGAAGTCATCTCAAAATTATCCATTCCAAGTAGTCAAAATGATGTTAGAAGTTTTCTAGGTTTTATAGGGTACTATAGAATATTTATAGAAAACTTCACCAAAATAACATCTCCACTCTTCAAACTGCTTACCAAAGATTGTGAATTTAGTTGGAATCCTGATTGCCAATTGGCATTTGAAACTTTAAAAGAAAAAATTTATGAAGCACCCTCTTAAGAGGTCCAAATTGGAAAATAACATTTCACATTTCAATAGATGCTTCAGATACAACTCTGGGAGCTATACTAGGACAAAAAGATCTGATCACCTATGCCATCTATTACACAAGTAAAAATTTGACTCATGCTGAGTTAAATTACACTGTAACTGAAAAAGAATTTCTAGGTGTTGTCCATGTTATTAACAAAGTTAGACACTACATCGCCAGCTATGAAACCTTTATTCACACAGACCATTATGCAATTAGGTACTTAATGAATAAATCTATCACTAATAGCAGAATCATGAGATGGTTATTACTCCTACAAGAATTTAACATCACCATTCTAGATTGATCTGGAAAACAAAACACAGTTGCTAATTTCCTATCTAGAATTCAAAACAACAAAAATGATACTCCAGTAGAGGATAATTTTCTTGATGAATATCTCTTTGAAATATCTACTAAATCTCCATGGTTTATAGATATTGCTAACTACTTAGCTACAGGAAAATTACCATCATACTTGTTTCCTAGAGAGAAAAGAAGAATTATTCAAACAAGTGCATTATACTCATGGGTTAATGATGAATTGTATAAAACAGGTCCAGATCTCATTATCAGAATGTCTGTTCGAGAAGATGAAATGCCTAAAATTATGAAGGCATGCCACGATGAACCTTGTGGTGAAAAATTTGCTGATAAGAGGATTGCCTATAAAATTGTTCATTTAGGATATTATTGGCCATCCATATTTAAGGATGCCAAAGAGTATGTCAAAACGTGTGACAACTGTCGAAGAATAGGGAAACCTGTTCCTACAGATGAAATGCCCTTACAACCTCAGGTACTCATCGAACCATTTGAAAAATGGGTCCTAGATTTTGTTGGACCAATCAATCCACCATCAAGACAAAAGAGGTACATTCTGGTTTGCACTGACTATGTCACTAAATGGGTAGAGGCTAAATCACTTTCTATTGCTAATGAAAATGTTGTAGTTTCATTTCTCTTTGAGGATATTTTCACTCGTTTTGGTGTCCCAAGGGAAATTGTGACAGATCAAGGATATTAGTTTACATCTAAGGTGGTGAAAAATATTGTGGATGAATACAAGGTTAAACGTATAAATTCCACTCCATATCATCCACAAGAAAATGGTCAAGTGGAGTCCACCAATAAAGTGATCACGGAAATACTCACAAATACTATACATATACATAGGATGGATTGGGAAAATAGGCTTTCTGAAGCCTTATGGGCCTACCGAACTACATGGAGGAATACAACATGAAATACTCCCTATGAACTTGTTTATGGGAAGCAAGTCCTATTTCCTATAGAATTTCAGATCAAAACCTTCAAGATAACAGTCAGATTGGGACTTAATTTATCAGAATCCCAAAAGCACAGAATGGAGAAGGTTAATGAGCTTGATGAGATCAGGCAAGATGCAGTTCAAAGAACCAATCTAATCCAGAAAAAAGGTCCAGATGGCATGATAAGTACATAAAATAAAGAAAGTTTCAAGCAGGAGATTGGGAACTTTTGTTCGATTCAAAGTTCAAAGACTTCCAAGGAAAATTTCAGACTCATTGGCTTGGGAATTATGAGATCGAAAAAGTATTTGAGAATGGATCATCATAAGCCAATTACAAAGAAGAAATTTATCAAAACATTTCAAGACACACGTATATGAAGCAGAAGGAAGAATCTTTCTTCTTCCCCAACTTAGTCTTTTTATTTTCATATATATATATATATATATATCATTAAAAAAAAATGTATAAGTATGAAAACCAATCAATTATTGGCATCCTTATACAGAAAATACAAGATGGAAATCAGAAGTTTTGACATCTTATATTTTCTCCCATTCTAAAATCCCAAATTCTTTGTTCCCTTTATTTTTTTGAAGCAATAAAAGAAGTAGCTATAGAATTGCTACAATTCTGCAACTCACAGGAAATTCTGCAATTGTCATCACATTCTGCAGATCTGTTACATTTTATTACAACCTACTAAAGAAAACATACTGAACAAAATAAATTGAGGACTCCATTGAATATCATGCTGAAAGCATACCTGAAGAATCAACATAAAGAAAAGAACAAAAAAGGTTAGTTCAAAGGTATGTTGAAAATTTCTTTTTATGTAATAAGACCAAAAACATTAGTATATAAATTAGATGATCATATGATGCCTCAATATGTCATCATTATAATTGATTGTATTTGGAATCACATCACAATTTCATAGTCCGACCACAACATCCATATCATATCTCATAATAAGCCATACCGATTTTCCCATTAATGATTAACGGTCATGTCTTACTTCTGTAACCCACTCATCTACATTAATTAAACCTCGTTGAATATCTTTCTCAACTATATTTCTCTACAAAATCTCGACATCCTTCACCTAGATCTGCAACCTCAATTCACTCGATCAAACAAGAACAATTTTGAAGGTGAAACTTCTCACAACAGAGACATGGGTCAGATAATGAGAACTAAACTTGTGGGAGAAAAGTTCATGAGGGTTATCCTCATGTAAAGGAAATGCTGTAGAAGGTGTAATGGCTCTAGTTTATAAAGAAGTTTGACGGATTCCATAAGGAGGTCACCAAGTCCTTTGCAAGATCTTTCGACGAGACATAGGTCGAAATTAGAGATATAAAATTCTCAGTGATAGAAGCCTTTGTGGCCGAAGCTACAGAACTCCCAAGAACTGGTGAGAGATGGTTTAAGAACAAGAAAATACACAATGAAGAATAGAAATTTTTTATGAATAATCCAGGTATGGATACTGCTGTTTACAGGAAAGGAATTCCTAGTTCATCACTCAAAAACAAATAGAGAAATATGCTTTTAATTTACAAAATTTTGTTATTTGCGAAGGTATATTTAGCTATATGTTTGTTTATCATGCCCAATTGTTAATGAAATTTTTGGAGAATGGAGAAATAAACATCCCATACTTCCTGTTGAGCAGTCTAAATAAAATGTCAGCAAATGTCCAGAAAAGATTCCAATTCATAGACAATACCATGCACCATCATGGACTAATAAAGATACTTCTTGAATTCCATCTAAAAAGTGTAGGAGACTCCTGGGAAATTTTCCTAATCAGAAATCACTTTCAAGATGAACCAGAGTAGCATAAGGATGACAAAACCATAAAAAGTAGAAGGAGAAAGGTTGATACATGCATTGAGAAGAAATCCTCACCTCAACCTCAACAAGAAGAGGAATAACTCACCATTGCATAGTTAATGAAAAATAAGAAATAGAGTGGAGTAAAAAAGAGAGGCAATATAGAGAAAAAGAGAAAGTTACAATTTTAGAAGGCTTAAACCCTCCACTGCCAAGGAGAAGCTCTAGACTTGATAAACCCTTGAATAAGACACCATCACAGGAGGCAGAATTTGTTAATTTAAATGAAGAGCCCCAAGTGCCATCGCCCATCATCATCTCTCCTACACACGGTCCTATACACTCTCCTATAAATAGTAATGTACACAGTCCAAGAAGTAAATCCCCTGAAATTGACCTAGCACAGCAAGATATATATGAATATATTGAATTATTTGAGAAAAGACATGCAAAATAAAATCCAAGTGTGGAAGAGCAGCCTATCATTCCACAAGAACCTTTGGTAAACACCCTCAAGCAAGAAATTTATGAGTTAGAGATACTAAAAACTCACATTAAACAAGAAAATGAAACCCTAAAAGAACATAATCACTTGGAGAAGGTCATCAGTGATAATACTATCTTACATTTGGGCTGTGGTATAAAAAAAATAAAAACCTAAAGAAAAAGAACAAATCTCTGAACAAGAAAGTCATCACCCTATAGCACAAACTCCTTATGAGAAAATCTAGAATGGAAATCACTTCAAGGAAAGGAAAAAAGAGGAAGTTGGATGTATTAGCAGAGGTATCTGAACAAATGCAATAGGAGGTGAAGACTCACATTTTTTGGAAATTGCATAAGGGAATGCAATGGTCTTTTAGTGGGGGTATGTTGAACCTCAAAAATGTCCTTATTTTGACACCATTTTTCTTCATTCATTCCTTTCTTTTCACAAACTCATGACTCCAATCAATGATAATTGACATATTCCATATCAGATAAAGCATTCAAATGATCTCTACTTTATATTATGATGTTTCTTATTATTTAAATGAATTTCTATAATTAGCTACAAAATGTGTGAAATTCTGGAGCTAATCGTTGTTTCTGCAGCTACTGTTATGGTTTGACAGGTTTTGAAAAGAAAATAAGGAAATGGGTCATATGGGTATCTTTGGAATGATTCACACATGGATCATATTCCATCCACCTATTCGAATTCAAAGAGAAAACATGCCTATGCTCGTGGTCAAGGTCGGTTAAAGAACATGATCTGCGAACGAAATACTCTTGATTTGCTCTGACGTTGCAAATCGAGAGATGACCATTAAATAATTTGATTCTATACAGACTTCTAATTTCTTTCTATTTGTTTTCTATAGGTAGAAATGCCTCAAATAGTTAAATCCGAAACTTGTGTAAATATCAGTCTTTTGAAATTGGGAAACAGTCCTAATTTTGATAATTCAGTGTATGCTTTTGAAACATTGTTTTTGATAATAAGAATATCAGTTCCAGATCTTTTGATGTGCGCATAGTCCATTAGATTTTCAACTCATTTTGTTGCAGAGGGCCCCTACACGGAAAGGAGGTTTTAATTGTTTTGTAGTTTAAATTCTGTCATTTAATTTCCTGTTGATTCATTATCTCTATTCTTGTCAATTCATAGTTAAATTCATATTGTTTTCATAGTTAAATTCTTGTCAATTCATAGTTTAATTTGCTTACAGTTTATGAATGCTTTCTTAGATTGGTTTCCAATTAGCTGTGTAATCTTGTGCTCGCTAAGTCATTTCAAGAAAGTGGCTCTGTCATTTTCCAATTGGATCATATTTGGGTATTCGGTCATACAACAGTTGTAGTTTTTAAACATGCTTTGTATTTGTTTTTTATTTCAATCAGCATTGTCATTTAAATTCTTAATAATAGGATTTATGCTTTCAATCCGTGGAATATAATTAGATTAAGTTAGGACAAAATAAAATTAGAATTGCATTTTTAAAATAGAACAAATGCTTTGTTTTCATAGGACTAAAAGATTTCAGTGGATAAGATACGAAATGATTTCATCTTGTCATTTGAATGCAATTAGATTTAGAATAGTGCTATTTTTTAAACTAATTATATATTTTTCATAGATGTTTTTCCGGCCTACTAACATCATTCAAAGTTTGATTTATTTTTATGCAATTTAGATTAGTTAATGAACATTTCCTTTTCTTCCTTCTTTTAGATTTCATATTCCATTAAATATAGTTTGTAATTCAATTTATTTCCTTAGAATAAAAACAACATTTCATTTTCTTCTTTCTTTAAGAATTAGTTTTCATCATTAAAATTCATTTAGATTTGATTATTCACTAGCATTTAGAGATTTCATTTCTTAGACCAATTTTAGACATAAGATACAAAATCCCCAAAACAACATAAACATACACAACGAAGTAAGAGAACAAGGTTACCTAAGCATGTATAGTGCACCACATGTCATCAAATTACTAAATTCGGTCGATAATTCATGATAACAATTTGAGACATCAAATTGACTAAACACATAGCTCCATAACCAATATCAGAAAAAATGGGCATGTTACAAGGTACCCACATCATTAGTAGAAATTCTACCCTAAGAATTCTAGTGAACTAAAGACCAACTCCCCATATATATATGGGTAGTTAATCAAAATTTTAATCCAAAACATTCAACAAAATATCCAAGTATTATGAACATTCAACAAAGTATCCAAGTATCATAACATAAAAAAATAAAAGAAAATTTTGTAATTTAGATGAGACAATTTAACTATTTAATTTTGAGTTAAAAATAAAATTTCCAATATTAAATTTGTAATTTTGAATCTATAAATAAATTTGAAATTGTACCATCTCCATAATTGACATTTACAATACAACTATTTTAAAAAAAAATTAATAACATTTTAAAATTTTCATAAACATATTTTTCCAAAGTGTTGGTATATCGCTAAAACTATGGGACCTCACTTAAAAGGGGAACTTGACTAGTAATGTAACAGCGCTTTTCCAAACGCTTCTCCATGTCTTAGCCTACAAGGTACATTCATTTGTCATTCTTTTGGTTATTACCATATTTTCATCAACATGAAAATTGGGGTCAGTGGAGAAAGCAACATGTTGAAAAATATCAACAACATTATGGATTCCATTGGATCGTTCCAGGTGATAACCTGTGGACAAATGAGGAAATTATTGTTTTAAGCTCAATTTCATTTCAATTCTTCTAAATATTCAAATTCAATGAATTGTTATCATTAATTTATCTCAAATGAATTTTTTGAATAGGTTTAAAAATAAAAGTTTTGAATCTTTTCTTTGAACATATATCTCTTATTAAACAATCAACCATAACTCTAACAATCAACATCTATCACATAGCTATTTTGGTATCATTGCAAACATATTTGGAAAAAATGTCGAGTCTTTGGAATACTTGTGACGCAAATTCTGCGCAGGACAACTTCTTAGCGAAGTTGACTATCTTCCAGCGAGCCAACGGGTGAGACCTGCAAGTACTTGCGGGGCAGACCTTGGCCCCTGAGTAACTGGGAGGTTATTTGTTGTCCACCAAGTACAACTCATGGGTGGATGGAAAAATTCACTGGTATGAGATATAAATATAAATGTGAAAAAGAAAAAGAGAAACCATTATTCTGAAATATTTATGTTGTTGAGTTTTTGTTGAGTGTGTGTCACATTATTTTACTCCAGCCTCATGAAGTTGTTTGTTTCCGAAATTTTTTTCCACCCAATGTGATAGCTAATTCCCTTGTCATCATATATATCCACTATTATAAAAAAATATGAGTTGTAATATTTTTCTGACACTTATGAAATTAGAATGGATATGTTATTTACTAGCGTAGATTTATTTTAACTATAAATTTATTAAGATCAAATCTCTAACAGTACAATATTTTTTTTCATACAATGTAAAAGATTTCCACCTCAAATAATTTAGTCCCTCTTGATGAATCTGTTCTGAAAGTGGATCCAGATTGATTTTGAAAATGAATAGATTTGATTTAATTAACAAGAGTGGTTGCAAGGCAGCTAGTCCCTGCGTTGAGCCAGGGGTAGTTCTTGAGCCAGGAGTATGATGTGAACTAGATAAGGTCATTGAGGACCTGTATATACTCATGTCATTTATACGTCTTCATGAAAAATACTACCTAAATGTGCCCATCATGACATTGTTTAGCATGCCATTTTCATGTTATACACACAATGATCATCCAATTCAGCTTTGAGAAACAATTTTATATTGCTTAGCCACACTATTTCTATGTGTAAGCAAGCTATGACAGTTTGTACAAATACGACTGCCTCCTTGTTTGCTTAGATGGGTAAAACTGATGACTTATATTCAATTATCTGCTCGCACCGAAAGGAAATGGGTACATGGATTTATATTCATGGTATATCTTTATAAGGACAAAATTGATGTTGCATACTCAGTTATATGCTGATAAGGATGTAAGTTCAATCTGGTGAGAAATATCTGTTTCTGTGACGTATTTTAAAAAAAAAAATTAAATTGAAAGAGTAAAAAATAAATTATATGTAGGTAAACAAAAAATAGGTATTCATGGTTTGTAAGTACTCACTACAAAAGAGGTAATTTTTAAGTGGTCTGTGACAAAGGTGGAGATAAATGATCATGTGGTTGTCCCGTCCAGAATCAAAGAACCATCAAAGCACTCTTCTGATTGTGTACGGTTGGCAAACAAGATCCAATAAACCCAGTAATCCTATGAAGTCTCTGCTCAGAGTTGGTTACTCAGAAATGAGATCTGTAAAACACAACATCCTTAATAAAATATCTGGCTGAAATTCTGATTAAACTCATTTTTCAATACGGACCAAGTAAGTCTCAAAACATTAAAAAGTAAGCATAAAAAATTAACAACACGATTCAAAGAATATTACCAAAGCACTAAGAAATATGCAAACTCTTGGAGAAATTTATCAGTAATAAACAAAAGAAGTAGAAATCCCCAGAGATCTTGGATACATATGTAAGATTTAGGAGTACCTAACTGTTTGATTGATAAATAACAAAAAAAAACACTTCCAAAATCATGATCTTAAGCCAAATATTTTGAAATATAAAACATTAAATTTCATTGCATGAAACAAGGACATGTATATAAGTTACCATAGCAAATAGCATTCTAAATTCTAGACTACAAAATTGTGATTACAGCAAAGATGGAGAACCCTGCCAAAGTTGGTTGCCATGTGAAAATGCCCAAGATTCATGAGCCTTCTCCTTTGCAGCCTTGAATGTTTCAAGAAACTCTTCCAGTGCCCGGGTGGGATTCAAATGATATTTCACGAGGATTTCGCTAACATCTGCAGGTGTCATCTGGGCATCTTCAGTAACCTGCTCCAGTTCTGGAAACAGTCGATGCTTTTCGATCCCCAGATAGTTTTTCACCAAATTTTTCAAGGCGGGGAATGTACAAAATGACATGAAAATGTGCATGTCCATCCTTCCTGATCTCAACAGTGCATGATCAAGTTTCTCTACATGATTGGTAGTGAAAACAAAGATTCTCTCACTACCACAGCATGACCAAATCCCATCTGTGAAATTAAGCAAGCCACATAGGGTAACTGAATTGTTGTTCTCATCACGCCGATGCAGTGGAGATCCCACATAAATGTATCAGCCAAGTGGTTAAGAAACAATACCATCATTATAGGTGCCTCAATGAGAGAAACCTAATATAAAAGCTTAAGATAATAATAATTTAATACAAAATTAGACAAGTAAAGTAAAATCAAAATAAATGAAAAAACTTGTTCTTTGGAGCTTGCATGCATTTTACGCATGTTTGTTAAGTGCTCCGAACCAATTCGTGTCCCCTCTCCCATTTTCAAAGGTCGAGTAGTAGGGAAACTAGCGAATGGGATCTAGGTCATGAACATATGCCACAGGCTTTGCTGCCATCTTCTACTCTCTCTGATGGATCTATTTCTTGGTCCATGAAAAGAAGGAATAGCTATGGCTCTCGAATAGACTCTGTATATGGACATGGAACTAGAACAGTAACTCAATCTTGAAATGTATCTACAAGGCTACTTTTAGGTAGGTCTCGAAAGGGGAAACGAACTACTAGAAGGGATGCTTAGGTAGGTCTCGAAAGGGGAAACGAACTACTAGAAGGGATGTTGCTAGCCAGGAAGCTGCTTTCTCTGTTTCTGCCACATAGTGACAATGAAAATCAACCATTAGCGTCATATCCTCTAGTTTATGAAAGCTTGATATGGAATCACCGGATCACTAGCCCGCTCGTAGATAATTTTACGGTCCTTTTAGCCAAGAATATCTCTGAGGAACATAACCATTATCTGCTTTTCATAGTTCTTGTTTCGCCATGGTAAAGCGTTAGAGCTTCCTTCCTGGGTTATGGTGTGGTAACAGTGTTTGCAGCCATCCCTAAACCTCACCTCTTGAACTTGGATCTGCTGCTGATGGGTCTATATCTACTTTTGCTCCTTAAGCTGCGGATCTACTACTTCTTCGACTGGTCAATATACTTATGCATCTTCACATGCACTTGGAACTGGATTTTCCCCTGCTTCTCTCGTCTTTGTTGCCTCTGCTTTAGCCATTGGTACTTTAATTGGGTCATCTGGATATGGATCCGAATGAAGGGTTGGCTCTCCAAATGAGATAGTGAGACCTGGAAAATATGAAAATGGCATTGATCCTGGTGAGGGATAAACGGATTACTTTCCTTTTCTAGGCAAAGTCAAAGGACCAGCCAGGTGCCGCAGTGCAAGTAAGAGCGCTCCCTCCACAGAACTAGCATCTCTTGGTTAAAGCGTTAGAGCTTCCTTTCTCGGTCACTGTGTGGTAACAGTTTCCATAAGCCATCTACGAATAATAAGTGAATGTTTGCAGCCATCCCTGAACCTAATCTCTTGTGAATTGCAAAGAGCGCAAGGTGATCAGCCCCCAACATTCTGATTCTTTTTCCCTGCCCCCTCTTGCCTTTGCTAGCGTTTGCCAGGAGGATTCAAAGGACTAGCTAGGTGCCCCAATGCATAAATTCCTGTTTGGTATTCGGATTCACACATCATAAATCTTGCTCTTAAATGATGCTCGAACCCAAAACCTTTGTTTTAATGGAGTTAAACACAATAACTAATTTATAGCACGCAAGTTGGGTTTTTAACCATTGTGTTTTTTATAAAGCTGGATTTACACTGTGCATTGTACTTCTGCTAAATATTTAGGAGTTAGCTAAGTTGGCTAGCATTTCTATGAAACTACCTAAACCCTCTTTTTCTGTCTTGGAAAAAAGAGGTTCTATCATATCTATGGAAAGATGTTACACATATAATAAAATTTGAGCACAGAATGGGCTCTCTATGGGCTCTCTATATGAAGAGAAATATGGAGGCTTTGCGATGGTTTCTGGTTCGGTGAGGGTTTCTCTATGAGGTCAATTTGGCGAGCATGTTTCCTTAGAGTGAAAATTGAGAAAGAAGTCCTAGTAAATCTGGTGATTGGGGCTTTGTGCCTATACCAACTACCTCTAGGGTCATGCGTTTATCTGCAAATTAGTGTATTCCTTCCCCGACGCTTATAGCGGAGCTTCTCACAAAGAGAAATCCAGAATGAATCACAGTTTCAAAATTCTAGCAAAATACGAATTGGGAATTGAATCGTTTTAGTTGATGCTTAGTCCATAGGAATTTCACTATAAAAAAAAAAAATTAACTAAAACATTCTCAGTTCATATTCGAATTTGGAAACCTAAGTAAAATCACAAAAGTAGCATCTCTTGAAAATAGACATCCTGGTTGTAGACTCACAATGCACTGTTTTTTTGTTTCTCCTGGGTAGAGAGAGGGGAAAAATCAGTCGGCTGAAAATCTGGAAACTGTAGCGAAGCGACGATACCAGAACATAACAGGTGAGGGTTTGGAGGTAAGGCATGAAGGGTGACAACATTCTGCTAAGGCAATAAGCTTTGTGCATGTTTCTTCGATCGATCCTCTGCTTGTTCTGATCAATTCCGAAACTTGCAGATCCTCAGCTTCTTGTCACCCATCCTATGCTCCTTCGATCCGGAAAACCCAACCCAGCTACAAGTTGTTGCACTATCCTTGCATGACAGCCCCACCTTGCAGCCTCCTTGCATGACAACAGTCACCAGCATTTAATCAAAACAACCTCCTTGCATGACAGCAGTCACCAGCATTTAATCAAAGTCTATCGGGCCAGGATTTAATGAAAGTTGATTGGGCCAAACATCACCCGAAATATAAAATTCTGGTGAAATAATGCTAGCATTATTCCACTATCAACTACCACAAGATAATTTCTAGCTGCTATTCCCTCTTAACATAAGCAATTAAATCGTTCTCCAGTCCTTGTTCGGCAATAAGACCACAAAACTAAACATTGGCCAAAAATGACGGTGTGAACAATTGATTGGCTATTGAAAAGGCAGATTCACAAATTCCTGCAAAAACTTTAGGTTTGGGACTAAAAAAATAAGATCCAAATAATACTAAAACTAAAAATCGATTACTATAGTCCCTTGCCCGCTGGCAGGGACTAATAAGATGTACCTTCAAGAAGAAAGTATGACCCAAACAATAAACAATGCTCATAAAGCACGATACACTACAAAAACTAATTAATGTAATGCTAATTTAATAGGTTAATTCGCCTCCAAAAGTTGTGTTAAGTATTTTAAAAATTTATAATCCTCAGCGACCCTCCCTCTTTAGGTTTGCAGCCTTAATCCCACTTGATTAATAGTTACCTACAAACTTATAACCATCATTTTTTTCCTCTTTACCTGTAAGTGGTCTCATATTTTACTCCATCTATTACAAAACATAATTTGGAGCAAGGAAAGAGGACATCGATACAGAGTAAAAGAGGCATAAATGAGCAGCGTTAAGGAGATATGTAAGATATGTAATATGTCAGTGAAATTTGTGCCTCGGGTTTCCCTAGGGTTTTCATCAAACTTGACATATAACATACTATATAATTACAATACATAATTGTGATATTCAATAATGCAATATTTTATCACAATCTAATTATGTGGTTCATTCAAATACGAGTGTAGGGCAAATTATGTGATCATAATAATATATGAATTCCACGGTACATCACCTGAAAATTTATGTCCAATCCCACGAAATACCATTTGTGTTCCAACAGTGAATGACTACATTGTTCTTTCAACTAAATCTTGTATAAGTTTTGGTGTGAGTGTTGAGATTGATTTATTTTCAGGTTTCATTTATTAATACTAAATAGGTATTATTGGAAGGCACATGTGGTTGTGTAACATATAAAAACAATTCTTTTCTTTAATTTACACATGAAAGGGGGTTTTACATTCAAAATTAGTGTCCAAAATCTAAACATGGTTTGGCTCTTGATCAAGTATTAAGAAAGAAACTTTTCTTGTACAATGAATACAAGAGTAGAGCTTTTAGAAATGGAAAAATTGTTTTCTTTCTTGTGAGGGAAGGGAAATGTTAGTTGATGGAATGAGGAAATTGTTTCTAAAAAATGGCAAGGAAAGTCAATTTTTGATGTGGAGAGCCTATATATCATAGAAACTACAATGATCGATTTTTTAGTTTAAAATTTATCTATTTATTGAATATGTCCATGATAGTTTATCATGTTATCAAATGCTTTTTTTTTCCATCATATTCAATTCCCTATTGAATTTTCTAGAGGAGACACTATCATGAAGTCATATTCATGATAGATGTGCATAAATGGGCTACAATAATTATCCACTGGTCAAGTTTGCTTTCGATTCATTGAATCAACCTATCCTGTGTTCCTAAGAAGAGGCCTCAAAGTTGAAAGGCATTACTGAAAACATCTTTCATGGCCAGATCAAAGATCAATCTCATTATAACAACCTTCCTTGCATGTCTCTTTGGATTTTTGAAATAAATTGTGTTTTCTCCTTTTAAATTTTGGAACCCAAGACTTCACAATAAATTTAAACAAAAACTATTTTGTTTTCCATTCAACATTTATCCATGGGATTGTAAATCTCATGCTAATCTTATTATCTTATCTTAAAATTGGATCCAAACCTCCTTGTACAATACCAAATAAATTTTTGGCCTTTCATGGGCAATTTTTTTTTTAAACATTATTGTTGTGCTCCTTTCACAAAAAAATATTTCTTGTCTACACAATAAAGTTGGTTAGCATTCATTTGCATGTCAAACTGTCGATGCTGGTTTGGTTATTTCCTGTGTCTGTACCTCAAAATTTTCTATATCCCTCACCTAAGTGTGATTTAAATTGGTACAATGTGTAAAATGTGTAAATTCACTAGAATATTGAAAATATCATATGTAGTCACACCACTCGTTCCTCCCTCCGAGATCTTCAGTGTTTGCAAGTAAAGTAACTCCAATAATAGTTAAGTAGCTCCCTCAAGTGGGACACATTTTTCCATTCAAATTTTAGTCACAAAAAGGAACAACACAATCATAACAAAAGGGGAATTTGGGGAACTTATTCATAACAATTGAAATATGCAGTTTATCCTCTCCCAATTATGCTGGGAAATACATCTACAAATCTCAAAGCGAATGCTAATTAAGGATGCTAAAAATTGGCTTCAAGGAATGTGCCTTTGAATATGTAAGCTTAGCCATTAGGTAAGATATGATAAGATAATTTTATTAATTTCCAATGGATGACCAAAAAAGTAGGTCATTGAGACTATTGAGTACAATAGACAATGTCGAAAGGAAATCTCAATAAGGTGAGCGTTGGAAATAGAAATCCAACTATATAAGGATACTTTTGTTGTTTGAAGAATATGCCCACAAATGTGTCTAGAAAGCGTGCCCTTCTAACTGTCGTTTTAGATCAACCTTCAGTGTTGATGATATAAGACTCTCTTAATGCTAGATATTGAAGCTTGGGATTAAAAAAATGACTTTATAGATCTTCAACATGTTGATATCTTCATTCTCACTTATACCGTACTTTTTTTCATTGATCCTTCGATCCTTTCAAGTATTTATTCATTTCAAAGTTCAAACTTGAAGGTGTTTGAAAACATCATAGAGAAAAAACACTAACACATGCTACCTTAAAATTGTCAAATATCTTAGATATGAATTATGGTATAAAAATAAGTATTCAATGATATAGGATCTAATGCAAAGGACTGAATTATAACAGGCTTCATATATTTTACTCAAGGATGCTAACCAAAGGCCTCTAATATATTAAAATGACCACCTTTCTATGAGAAATACAAGTTAGAATGGTGCCTTGATTGTTAAGGTAAATCTACAAATCGTGGTAGGTACAAAAGTGTCAAGCCTAATCCTTTAATATTTATATGTATGGATTGTGCTAAAGATGACTCTATGCATCTTTTGTGAAGGGAATGGTAATATAACAATGAATTGTGTTTGGCTGATCTGAAAACTAGGATCCAATATAAATAGCCCTCACTTACTGTATAGAAAAGTCTCTTTGGCCACATGATTATCATACTATTGAAATCCTTGTGTAATATGCCAAATGCTAGTAAGGAACTTGGAAGAGTGTTTATAGCAACGAGAGAGAGGTATTTACAACTTAGAATTTTTTCAAACACTTGTCGTACATTTTCTACATTAGCTTTCCATTAAAAAATTTCATTGAGAATTTTTCAACCACTTATTGCACATCTTATTTAAGATTTTTTAAGCTAGTGCATACTACAAAAATGTTGGTCGAGGTTGACGAGTTCTGTTGAATATACATTACATGAATTTTCATTAAATTAATTTATCGGAATTGATTTTTGTCCACTAAGTATGTGAGAAGGTTGGTAAATCAAACAATTTTCCATATGTATTAATAAAACTTTGCCAGCATAAACACAATATTGGTCGGAACAATACGTACATCCACAAAAAAACATATATTTTCAATCTACTGCAAATTCACATTGATTTTCATGGATTCAACTACCTAAAGGGTCATTGAATGTTTTGTTTCAGCTTCTATAAATGACGATTTTAGCATTAAATCAGGTATAGTTTAATAGATATTTTTCTATTGTGGAAGCATCCTGACCGCACTACCTTCCAAATTGGATATTAAATATAAAAATATACAACATCTTATTATTATTTCAGTAATAATATACAATCTTATTACTGAAGAAGCTTTATCCCAGAGAAGAAGGAAGAATTTATGGTATTGTTGTTTCTTTAGCTCATGCTTTATTATGATGCATATATCTATTTTATTATTTTGTGATTCTAAAGTGAAATTTGTCTATTGGAATTTGTTGTTAGAAATTTATCAAACAGAGGGTATCTTAATCAAAGAAGATTAAAAAATGAAACAGCGTGAGGTACGTGAATATTAGAATATGAATTTTTTTTAATGACATAGGAATTCATCATTTACTTGTACAATGACAAATTATTTTAATGTATTTTGTAAAATATACAACATCTTATTATTATTTCAGTAATAATATACAATCTTATTACTGAAGAAGCTTTATCCCAGAGAAGAAGGAAGAATTTATGGTATTGTTGTTTCTTTAGCTCATGCTTTATTATGATGCATATATCTATTTTATTATTTTGTGATTCTAAAGTGAAATTTGTCTATTGGAATTTGTTGTTAGAAATTTATCAAACAGAGGGTATCTTAATCAAAGAAGATTAAAAAATGAAACAGCGTGAGGTACGTGAATATTAGAATATGAATTTTTTTTAATGACATAGGAATTCATCATTTACTTGTACAATGACAAATTATTTTAATGTATTTTGTGTGTTTGGAATGGTTATTTATCAAATGCATAATTGTTCTTCTAAGTGGTTTCAAAGTCCGTGGATCAGAGTGCCTTGCATTTATTTCGAGATTTAAAAACAGTATTGATATATTACTCAATTTATTAATATTTAACCAGAGTATTTGTAATATTTGGGCTAGGTGAGCTCGAAAGCAAGCTATTAAGGAAGTCATGAAAGTAAAGTGACTTTTGCTTTTGAGAACATGCGCTTTTACAAATTTTATCCTTGTCAAATTCCTAATATCACATATATTTCTAACATCAAGGTATTGTTATATATATATGTATGTTACTTCTGGTTGGCTTTTAATTATTTTTTAAAATACTTTTCTAAATGCATGTTTAGCCTATGTTTTCGCAACCATTTTTATCTTTTATTGCAATTGAGGTTGTATCTATAACTTCATAATGTTGAGTTAATTTTATGTTTGTTCATATATTGTTGAGATCAATTTATTTTGCATGTTCCATTTATTAATAGGTATTATTGGAAGGCGCATGTGGTTCTGTAACAATATATGTTCATATGATGCAACACAAATAGCAAAAAAAGATGAGGTACATTGAAGTGGATTTGAGGTACCACGCTGAAAGAGTGATGAACCTGAAGTGAGAGCTAAGTCAACCATATGATGAAGAAAAGAAGAAACAACCAACAAGAGACATTTCTTGTTATATTTGAGGGCATACACCTTTTTCATTTCAAATCTAAAATAGATATCTATTTATTTAATTAAAAAACTAAAGATTCCTTTAAGATGTAAGAACATACTCGCATGGATATACATTGTACTTTTTGAATTTTATTTTACTCTTAATTTCCTAAAAATATTTAAGAGTAGCATGAATTTAATGACTGTCGTGCTTCAATTTAATTTTCCCATAGAGTAACTCTTGGTCATCAATCGACATATGAGGCAAAGGTAGTTGGATATGATCAAGATGAAGATGTAGCAGTGCTATTGAAGAATGCCCCAAAAGATAAACTGAGACCCATGCCAGTTGGAATCTCCACAGATATTTTAGTAGGCCAAAAGGTGTATGCAATTGGGAATCTAATGAGTTTCCTTTTTCTCATTCTATTTAATTTCACCTAGGTCATTCTACCATCAAGAACTGCTTCACTTCTATAGTTTGCATTTTCCTTGTCTCGTATTTATGTTTGTAGCTTAATGTATAAACATACAGTGCATTTTAGATCTAATTTATCAATGGAGATCTTGATTTCAGAAATGAAAAACTGCTTGTTTTTTGTAAAATGTGATGCAATTTTTTTTGGATTTCTTTAAGACATCAAAATATAGAATCAAATGTTTAGAGAAATGGGGATTTAGCTCAGTATCATGCCAATATTGCTAGGTGTAAATTGTAATTGACTCATTGTAGTACCCCTTTTTGATATACCATACATGCCTAGAGTTCATGGTAAGAAGAAAAAAAGGAAGTTAAGAAAACAAGGAATTGAATTCAATTAAAAGAATGCCACTTTACGAGTGAGGGACATGCGTCATGGTGGTCTCTTATGGTTGTTTGATGGAGGAATTTTTATTCCAATGTATTGCCAAGTTTCTAGGAAATGTGGATACAGGAATGTAGGGATCCATATGAGGAACGTGTAGAGACACCCCACAAAATTTAGGGAACATCACAGAGGAATTCAGGGTGATCAACATAGGGGAGTACCTGAAATACTAAAAATTTAACTATATGAAAGATTAAATGATTCATAATCATTGAACATTGAAATTTGAATTAATTACAAATAAGACATAAATAATTACATGTAACTATAATGAATCATCATGTAAGTTACAATACAACAATCAATCATAATTTTGTTTTTTATTATTTTAATTTAAAAAAATATTGATCATTGATACATCAAAATGAAATATAATGACACTCATACATCATATATTGGAAAAATTAAGTAGTAATGTTTTACACTAAATAGTAAATATTAAATACTAAATACTCAAAGATTCAATCGTAAATTTTTAAAAATTCAAGCTTGTCATAGCAAAAGGTGAAAAAATGAGATCACATTAGCATCAATTTTCAAGAAATTGGCCCTCTAATCCTTTGCATCCCTTTGTTGAAGGAATGAATCAACATCATTTATGGGAATTCCACTATTAGAGTCAAATTTATTTTCATTTTTTAAAATGTTCTATGATACCTCAAACAATTTGTTTCTCCTCATCAATGTCATCATCCCCTTATACCACATACAACAAAGTTCCAAGGCACTTCTAGTCAAGTTGTGACCTATGGGAGGCTTTCTGAATATTTTCTCCAGTTGGAGGTCAGATGGACCATGTACATTCAGTTTAATGAAATATAATTAAGGCACGTTGTGTAGTATTTTTTTCCAATCTCTTGGACTAACATGTGAGCTATCTAAATCATCTAGTGCAATTCAAACTCCAAAAGTTGTGAAATTGAGCCTGCAACATCTCTTTTCCTGAATTTTTGAAATAGAGTTGGATCCTTTTTGTTGAAGCTCCAACATTTTTACATGTATATGTTTATGCCAAAACATCCCTGGTATTTTGTCCTTTCAGCGATAGAGGTAAAGCCCATTTTGTGTAATGCTTACTGTGTACCTTTGGAGAGATGGAAATTGGATCACATCTACCTTAGTTGCACTGAGAAAGAGTTGAGTTCCATGCTAATAGCCTAGACATGGGTGGGTATTGTAGTGTTTGTATGGCCACATGATGGGACATTAAATATAGACAATGCATTGAATGCATGAATATGATGTTCACACACACCCATATAGATTAGGGTTTTATATTGACCTAGGGGTTCCTAAGCTCGAGGATTCATCAAATGCACACAAATCATTGAGTTCTGAAATATACAAATAGGAGATATGCAACTTCTAGTTTCAAAAACTTGGAAGTGCATCTTAGACATGGGTCTATATAGATTTGTGCTCGATGCAGGGGAAGTAGAACATGGCACATCAAAATTATTAACCCATTTATGGGAGTCGTTGGGTCTGTTAATCATGAGGAGCTAGGAATGGATTTTGGAACCAAATGGCAAGAAGAGAAATTACAACAATACCATGAAGAAAGATTCCTATGCACTATGTAGTGGGTATCTAACACCCAAGAAATGTGGCAGTGTTGGTGTTTGGGGGTTAAGATGTATTTATTTTAAGAAATTTACGATATAGTCATTGTAATCTCTGTGTATAAGGGGACAAACCTGCCTCTATGTAACAAAGACAAAGAGATAATGTGCTCAGAGGAACCTTAATATACATGTTGCATTAACCATTGGTTGGAAACCATGGTTTGGACTATTGTATTGCATTAAATATTATAGGAGGAGCTAATAAATAAAGAGATCATGTTTATGATGACATAGGTTGTGTATTCATGTTAATTTTTGATTTGCTAGAATTAGGTGTTAAATTTTCTAATGCATGAACTTGGTCAAGTATATAAAAAACATGTGCTCAAATAACAACATGAAAGGAAAATATTATGATAGTCATGAAAATATTTTAACACAAATTAGCTATAAAGATTCTAATCAATATCATGTAATCCTAATTTCATCTTCAAGCTTTGGTTGTTGTTTAAATGGACATGATACCAGGTATTTTCAATGTCATCGTTAAAAGACAAAAAAATAAAAAGAAACGTCCAAAATAAAATAAAACAATAAAGAGAGGATATCATGGAATGGAAATTGCTATTATAAAAAAAATTGTTTACCTTTCCACCGATGTCGTGTTTGGCATTCCTAAAAAAATTGCTTGCCCAAAATAACCATGAGGTGAAATAATCACAGTTACATTAAAAACCATAGCAATTCCTAATAGAAACATTTCCAAAGTCGATGGCTCAGGTGCCTAAAGGATCTCTAACAACAAATGAATCATATCCAAGACGTGCTATGCATTGTCTCCCCATCCTTTTTCCAATCACATTTCCTATAACTTTCCCACAACAGAGTCAAGTAACAATCAAACGATCACATTGACATTTTTTTTTATCTTTTATATCTATAAAATTTGAATTTGATTTTTTTCATCAACATATTAATTCATATTTAAATCCTTCCTGACATATGAGAAGGTATCAATCAAGTAGGACATCAGAAAAATCGACCTCAATGAGCTCCTCAAACAATTTCTTTTCTTTTTGTGATATCTTGGGTAGAAAAAATAACATATCTGCAAAATAAAAATGCATATGTTACTTATGTTCAAACTTTGTATATGGTGTATTCTTAAGCAAATTTTTAAGATGTTCCTCCGCCTTTACCAAAGTGAAATGTAGCTTGGTTAAACTATGTATCCTTTCATTCGGCATCAATTTCTCCAAGATAAATGTCACACATTAGTCTTTCCCATTTCTTAACATGCTACATATGAAAATTGAAAGTCACATAAAACCAAGAGAAAACCATTTTCTAACCAAAACAAACAAACAAACAGTGCCTCTAATAAAACTTCATTATAATATTAGCAAATGAAAAGAGAGTGGACCATTTCTATTGTTTGACTTTGCCTATTTTTTTTATGAAAGTGTTGAGCTTCAAGAACCAACTAATGTGAGGGAAGTTTTAAATGTGAAAAAAATAATGTTGACCTAATTTGTAGACTTCTTCAAAATGACATGAATGATGTCATTTTCGGATGTGGTAAATCTCATAGTATGAAATGGCCACATTGGACGCAAATATTAAATATAAAAACTTGTGTACATGTCATATATTCTAATAAATTACATTGCAATGACTACCATGGGCCTCCACGGATTATAGGTCCTCAGTATGTTAGTCTTGATGATGAAAGAGAGATGGCAATGATAAGTATGGCTGGTCCTAGTTTGTATGGTGGATATCTTCAAACCAAGGTCGTCATCTCGAACCTAGGTTCTAACATGGTAAACATGGATTTGGTCTTCACCCAATTTCATTCCATCATACTTTTTCAAGACTCAAGAGGACATAATGGTGCTTCAACTTATAATAGGGTTGCTTTTGAGGTTATAGATAAAGCTTATCCAAAGAAAATGGATTTTTGGGCTCCAAGAGATATGTATAATTTAAATAATAACAATTGTATGTTTTTTTCCCAAGATTCAAATGTAGGGATACATTTTGTGGATTTTACTAATAGATAAAATGCAAGAAAAAATCCATGAGGAGAATCTACTGGTCTTCTTTGTCATTAACATTACCTTAACTGCACATGATTGAAAGACTAGATATGATAGTTAGAATTTTAGGATGGCTTAGCTTGTACTTATTTGGAGATATTTGAAATGGTCTTAGTATGTGTTTTTTTAATGAATAGATGGATATGAGCTTATGCTCTTTGCATTCTGAGCTCAAATTTGATGTGGAATTAAGTTGAAAAGGAAATGCTCTTTGAGTGCTGGATTTAATAGTTATACTTTTAGGACGGCTTAGCTTGTGCATATTTGGAGATCTTTGAAATGGTATTATTTTAATTTATGTAGATGTTCTATGCTAAGGTGAAAATATACTTTAACCTTCTAGGGCATAATTAAAGTAAGATGCAGATAGAAAATACCAATAGATCAATGGAAGACAAGCCAAAATAGAGATAAAGAATGGTGGCGTTACAGCGATCAGCAGGATGCTTCAACCAACAAAGTCTTCATAAGGTCAACCACCCACCTACGTCACACAACCAGAAGACGTTTCATCAAGAATACTCTACCAAGATGCTACACCAAGAGACCCTAAACACAAAACCAATAACGTTGCTCCATCACCATCCAAGAGAGAAGAAAAATGCCTCCACAAATTGTGTGTATAAAATTAACTCCAAGTCTCTCCAATAAATAGGCATCTATGGGGGTGTGTGACATATCTCTTATGCATATGGGATAAAACAGGCCGACCTTGCACATGTGGAATAGATTCAAAATACATGTTCTACTCATCTAATCAAGATGATATTTAGATCGATCTTGCACCTCTCCGAAATAAGAATCCAATAAAAATATTAGCATCATCATCTAAGCATCACATCATGGAGTTTGGACCTAGTTGCCCAAAATTAACACTCCCTCTCAAATAGGGAAAACTCCATCCAAACATAGTGTGTCATCCTGCCGTAAATTTCTTTGTTGGCTTCTTTATTTCAAAACAAAACGTGAGTCACAAAGACATCACTCACGGCTAACCCAAAGTCATCTCAGAGGTCCAAAATATCTATAGGACACAAAGGATTCACACACCAACCCGAAGTTGATTTAAATGATCTGAAATCAGTTGGAGATTCGAAACCTCATTTGGACTCGAGAGAGTCATATACTAACCCGAAGTTATTTTCATTGACCCGAAGTCGTTTGGAGGTCCGAAACCTCGCTAGACTTGATCCCAGATCAAGTGGTTAGACACGCGCCATCCTAGACATAGAGAGTACGACAATATCTTATGCATCCATCGGTCTTGCTATGGTCTCTATTCACATTTCCCACCTCGTTGACCAAATGAGAGGTACTTCCCATGAGTCTGAAACTCCATGGGTGGGATGCATATGGGGCATAGATCAAAGAGAGGTAAACCAACTCAATATCATCACGGTGGGGTGGAGGCACACTGAGTAGATTCGGTAAGCCTAGCCCTATGGTTTCTTATAGCACCAAGAAGCTATCCCCAAAGCCCCCCCTAGAGCTCCCATAGCTCATCATCCAACATGAACCTCTAAATAGGGTCGTTCCACGATTCCAAGATTCTCACTGTAGGTTAGGAACATGACCTTCCCCAAGGGCTTTGTGAGGATATCCATGACTTTCTCATCAGTTCCTATATGATCGAGCCTTATGGTGCCTCGTTGTACCATATCCCGGATAAGTGGTACTAGACATCAACATGCTTGGATCGATCGTGGAACATGGGATTATTTGACAAATGAATCCCCCTCTGGTTATCACAAAGGATAATGGTGGCATCTAGCACATGCTCGAACAACTCACTGAAGAGCTTTTGCAACCAAGTGTCTTCACAACAGGCCATACATGCTGCAATGCATTCGGCCTCAGCGGTGCTCAAAGCTATCGACTTCTGCTTCTTGCTCGAAGTAGACCCAAGTGTGAAGCATCATTCAGATGTGTTATTGCGATCCACCACACTGCCATCCCAATCGGAATCAGTATATCCATGGAGTCTCAAACTCCTGACAGTGTATCTTAGCCCATGGTCTATCGTACCCTAGAGATATCTCAAGAGATTCTTGGCACCAACCCAGTGAATGTTATGAGGATCAACCATGTGTTGTGTTGACTCCCTGTAATTTTCAAGATTGGAATGAACAAGTAATAGGGAACCACATAAAACCACTTAGGAGTCCAGGAATATCCTTCCTGGACTCAGAGAGGGCTCTCTCTGTGTTTATGTTTTAACTGATTTATCTTTATGCTTATATTCTTTTGATTTTAGGCTAGTTATGAAGTTTTGGGGTTGTTTTGTTTTGTTTGATTAATTGATTGATTGTAGGTTGGGCAGATAGAATGTGGGAAGCTTAATCCATTGGGCTATGGAGTCATAAAAGGTTTAAATTGTACATCAACTCTTCAAGGGTTTTCATAGGGCTAGCTAACTATATCAAATGGATCCTTTTATATAAGATGAGATATGAAATGAAAACAAGTTGTAATTTTAGTAAAACTAAAGGGAAATCGAGAATCCTTTAACTATACTTCAACAAGAAGAGTCTTTAAGTTAACAGTTTCAAGAGGAAATAAAGATCAAGACAACCCTGAATTCTTTAGCTAAATTTTACTAAGAAAACCTTAAGACAACAATCCAGTAATACTAAAGAGCAGGACACCCCTGAATTCTTTATTTATTACTTTCAGACAAATAAAAAATTCAAGATAACAGTTTAGTAAAACTAAAGAGCAGGACACCCCTAAATTATTTAATCAAACTTCAAAGAAGGCCTTTAAGATAACAGTTTAAGAGAAACCAAAGAGCAGGACACCCCTGAATTCTTTAGCTAAAATCTACTAAGTAAACCTCAAGGAAACAAGCTAGGTGAAACTAAAGAGCAGGACGCCCCTGAATTCTTTAATTAGACCTTGCATTTGAAAACATTAAGATAAAAGTAACAGACATAATTAAGGTGCCAAAACATCATATCTCAATCTAAAATTTATGTTCTATTATCATAGAAATTGATGTACAATATGGAAAACAAAGGAGAAACGTTAACAAAGAGGGATAAAATCACCATTAACATAGCTCAAGAATCTTGTGAACGTGCTTGTATTAATTATGTCCAAAACAGTTATAATGCTCCATTGTAATGATCTTTGCAACTCAAAGTACGATAAAAATCTAGCCTAGCATCCAACCAAGCAACCAACAATAACAATGAATGATACATGCATTATTTAACTGAAAATTGAGGAGGTGATCCTACTCTAGGGCTTCAAACTGCACTTATTACAGAGTAATTGTAATCTTGACCCTTTAGACCATGCAAGGTCCAAGGAAAAACATCATTGACTAACTTGCAGTAATAATAACTCTCAAATTAACTCCTGAGCTATCTTTGACTATTTTGCCTTTAACATTACTTTTACAATAACTACTGAGTTGCTAAAATATCTATGACTACAATATTAACTGTGGGTAGCTTGTCTTAAATCAAAATGTGACTGTAGGTGGCCAATGTGATTTGGAAGAAGTAAATGTTGATTGGCCTTGTCATTTGGATCTATCTTTCTTTGTTGCTTTGTTTCTGATTTGTCTTAAAAATCTGATTTGTCTTTAAACTCTGATCTATCTCCTTCTGTATCTTTTATCTATTCCTCCTTTACTGCATGTGTTGTCTTTGTGATTTCTCCTTTTACTTCTTCATTTGCCTTTTGTCTTAACTCTATCTTTTCATCCTTAACCTTTTATCGATATTTTATTCCTTTTACCTTTAACTGTCACAGTAAATCTTTTAACTGTCATTGTTCTTTACTTGTCTTTATCTCTGCGCAGACACTGTAAAACCTATTTATTTCTTTACCTTGTCCTTTTGAAAATATCTCGCTATCTCTGGAGTAATTTCATGATTCTTATTGATCATGATCCACTACTACTTTTACTTATTCTTGCACTCCTAATCCTTGGATGAACAAGGCATTCTGGATCGTCACCCAAAGAAACTATATTTAATAGTTTTTGGACCTAGGAGTGCAAATTTATCGCATATCTTGATATGTATGGCACCTGAAAAACTTTAAAACATTTTATTAATAAAAACTTGAGTTATGGACAAAGTCTAGACAATGGTAGCTTTTGGTTTCTGCGGCTGTGGCCTTCCAGGTTTTTAGAGATGTTGTTGGGGTTATATGGTGGCTCGTGGCTTATCATAGTAACACAAAGTAAAAGGTTTATGATGGCGGGCAGGCGGCTTTGAATTCGAATCGAAGGACGGTTTCCATTATGTGCGGAGGGTGGTTTTGTGGTTTTCGCATGGTGCATAGGCAGTTAGTGTTATGGGTCGTGGGGCATGCGATAGAATGTTGGGGTGACGCGTGGCAGATGGGATGATTCTCAAACCACTTATTTCGCCAGCCCTCAAAGGTTTTAAACCTCAGGCCTTTAGATTTGCGATGGGGTGCGATGGCCGTCATATTTGATGGGGCAGATTGGACAAGTGAGAATGGGTCGCGAGTTAGTTAGGACGGTGGGGTCGGGACTTTGAATGCGACGACAGGTTTAAATATAGAGCGGAGATTTTATAATGCGAGGCCCGGGGTATATTTAAAGCGGAGGGTAAAGGTGTAAAGCAGGGGGTTTAAACGTATAAGGGGTGTCGGGGAGTTAATATAACGAGTTTTGGAAATCTAAATAAACAGAGTTTATTTTAGGTGGGACCCGGGTAAATATTAATTTCAAAAACAACATAAAAAGTGGGTGTTTACATTGTTTTGGATGAAAGAAGGGGAACGAGTGTAGGGGAAACGTTTTTAGTGAGGAAAATGGGGTTTTAATATAGGGGAGAGGGATTTAAGAATGGAGAAAGGTTAAATGAGGGGTTTTAAAGTTTAAACCTGGGTTTTCAGAACATGAGGGTATTGGAGAAGGAAAAAAATGAGAGATAATGGATAGGTTAAATGAAAATAATGAAGGCATTGAGGTTTCTAAAAATAAATGATAGTCAGGGAATGTTATTTTCAGTAGGCTGTAGAAAATCCATAGTCATCTAGTGATACTATAGAATACAGAAGACTAACAGTGGCTCCAGCTGGGGAGGGAAGCTCCTTTAGGAGGTGTCAAGAAGCTCAAATCTCTGGATTTCGTAGATCAATGGCCTGTTTCTATTTAGCTAATTTTCATCCTGTAATTTCTAATATGCTGCAAATTTTTGTGATTTTGACCTTCAAACATTGAATACCATGCTTCCTGCAAAATAATTTATACATGCCCATTATTCTAGTATAACATTTTTTCTTCATTCCTTGGGTGCATTTAGACTTGCAAACCCTTGACATCATTTTTTCTTTTGAAAGAAAACTACATATTTCTAACTTTATAACTTCCAAAGGCTCAGATTAGACTGATGAGCTCTTTTATTCTCTACCTAACTACTTACCTGCCAAGATTAAACATTTTGACAGATTTTTATTTACTAACTATGAAGATGAAATTTAAAGCATGAACGATTCAAGATTAAGTAGTTTGATCATCATGAATTGGGGCATTTTTAGACAAGCTGCACAAAATATTTATTTTGCAAAATGTAAACTAAGAACTGAGGGCTTTGGTCTTTAATCTTTTGCTTATCATCCATCCCTCACTTTTGGTTTCATATTTAGGCTTTGGAACCAATGTCATTTTCTACCTACCTACTGATAAGCCAAGTTTAAACATTTTGGCAAATCTTCATTTTCTAACTTATCAGCAAAATTAAAAATTTGTACAATCATGTTTAGGTTGTATGATTGAACAATAATTTTTCAAAATTAGTGGCATTTTGACTTGCACACTTTCAGAAATATTCATTTTTGGTATGGGGCTTACCTTTTTCTTTTATCTGCCCTCTTTTCTTATTTTTGTTTCTTTTGTTTCTCTCTTTTTGGATCATTTTTTCTGAGATTTTGTTTAAGAAATGTTATATACAATGAAGAAAACTTAAACTGAGATTATTTAACTGAAATAATGCTTGATAATCCTGCGAAAAAAATCTATTCCATCCATTTCTTGTAAGAAAAATGCATTATTACCTCTTGCAGAATGAATGATGAATGGAACTTTCCATAAATTATCAAATTTTCCATGCTTGCATTTTTCCTCTCTTCTTGAATCCCACTTCAACACTTCATCTCCAATGTTGAAATCATTTTTGTTGGTCCTCTTGTCAAAGAGTTTCTTGATGTTTTCCTGTAACAGTTGTTATCTATTGTACACTCCCTCTCGGGTTTGCTACAGCTAAATAGTCTAGTTTATTCTTCTTTGTATATCATTCTCTTCAAACTGCACCTCTTGAATAAGCCTCATTACTAGCACTCCCAAGGTTGTTGGGAAGACTACATTTGTTCCATAGACTAGCTGATAGGGTGACATATCAATGGACTTCTTATTTTTTATTCTGTCTACCCATAGTGAATGCACCAATTTGTTGTGCCATGATTTCTTGTTTTCTTCCAGCAACTTTTTAATGATGTTTACCAAGCTTTTATTTGAGGATTCGGCCAACCCATTACCTTGAGGGTAATAAGATGTAGAATTTCCCAAATTAATGTGATATTTGTGGAAAAATTCCACCATTTTCTTGGATCTAAAGCAACAAAATTATCAGTAATGATTTTCCTAGGATAGCTAAACCTAGATAAAATGTTTTTTTCAAGGAATCTGATAATTAATGAGTCCTTGGAAGTTCTGGAAGTGATGACTTGTATCCACTTAGTGAAATAGTCAATTGTAGTAAGGATCCATTTATGTTGGGCAGAGGAGGCAGGGTGGATTTCTCCAATGAAATCTAGACCCCATTATTGAAAAGGAGCTTCAACAAAGATGGGTTATAATGGTAAAGGAATCAACTTTATTTTACCCTAAAAAACTTGGCATTTATGACAGATAACTATCATTTTGTGGGTGTCTTGGAAGAGGGTAGGCCAATAGAAACCAGCCCTAAGGATCTTATTAACAATGGACTTCCAATAGAGATGGCCTCCACACTCTCCTTCATGAAATTCATGCATAATCTTACTAGCATCTTCTTCAGGAAAAGATTTAAGTAATACACCACCAGATTTTTTCCAATATAAAACCTTTTCTAGAATGCATAAATTTACAGATTTTAACTTCATGAATCTAGCCTTAGTTTTGGACAAACCAGGAGGAACATTTAGATTGAAAAGAACATATAATATTTCAGCATACCAAGGAGAGTTCAGGAATTCTTCCTCAATAGGTGGAGTCGCCAACTCCTCTTGTTCATGCAATGAGTGAATCATATTTATGTCCAGTGCTTGAAAATTTGTTTCAGCCATGAGTTTAGCCAGTCCTTCTCCTTTGATTAGCTTGGTGGGTTTGATTTCCAGATCATACTCCAAGATGACAGCAATCCATTTGCCTCCTTTTCCATCAAGATCATGGGTAAGTATGTCCTCACTATATGAGGGACAAATGCAATGATGTGTGAATGCAGAATGTAGACCCTGAAATCTTTCAGTGCTTTGATTAAGGAAAAAGGATATTTTTCCATTATATTATATTTTAGAGGTGCATCTCTCAATGCTTGGTTGAATAATGCTATGCACTTCTCCTGCCTTTGTATTTTTCTACAATAAGACAACAACAATCAGGTGTTATGATGCAAAGGAAAAGATAAAGAAAACTTTGGTAAAGTTAGGGTCGATCGAATCCGGTGTTTTTGTAAGAGTTTACTTCACCAAGTCAAAAGATTGTTGTTTTCTTTGGTCCATTTTGACTCCCCGACTCTCTTTTGAGCATATTGTTGAGGTTCCTCAGAGTTCGCAAGGTTTGGTATGAACCTTATTAAGAAAATTATCTTTCCAATGAAAGATTGCATTTTGATGTGTTTCTTGGTGACTAATTTGCAATATTCCCTCAATCCTATTTGGGTCAATATTGTTCCCTTCTTCAGATATGATTTGGTCTAGTCTATCTAAGCTTCCCTTCGGAGGACAACAATATTTTTCTTGGGATTTGAAGACAAAGCCATACTTTTTGCACTTTTCAAATAAATTTCTCAAATGGGCTAGTTGTTCTTCATCAATTTTAGAATATATCGTGATGTCATCAAGGTATATCACAATAAATAAACCTATTTCTTCCGAGAAAGAAATATCCATTTCTCTTTGAAAAGTAGCTCCAGCATTCATTAACCCAAAAGGCATTTTAACATACATGAAGGTGCCCAAGGTGTGGTGAAAGTTGTCTTGTGTTGATCATATGGATGTACCAGCACCTGATTGTACGCTAAAAATCCATCAAGTAGAGATATCATTTTGGGGCCTACTACCCTTTGTAATATGTGATCCATCTTTGGTAAAGGGTAGTTTCCCTTCAGTGATGCTTTGTTTAAATTTCTGAAGTCTATGCAAAGCCTAATTTCCCCTGTCTTCTTCCTCACAGATACAAGATTTGAAATCCATTCTGAGTAACTGAGTGGGACTATTATCCCAGCATCATACATTTTCTTTATTTATTTCTCAACCAGTGACATTTGAATAGGGTTTATTCTACACAATTTCTATTTAAAGGGCTTCTGAATTTCTTTGAGTGGGATCTTGTGCTGGATGATATCGGTATCATAGGAAATCAAGTATTCGTAGCTCCAAGCAAACACATCACTAAATTCTTTGAACAGCTAAATATATTTATGTTTTATATGTGCAGGCAGTGTCTTTGATAGTTTTATTATTTTGGGTTCTTGCTCACTACCTATATTGCAATTTTCTACATTTGCTTCAATGGATTCCATTGTTGGTTTTCTAGCAACATCATTGAAATCAAAAAGTTCTTCTAGAGGGACCAGCCCCCTTGGCAAGGTATTATCTCTGAACTGTACCACTTCAAAATCTTCTTTTTTTGGATCTGCACACAACTCTATCTCATGTGGGTCATCTTTTGCTAACATATTTATGTTAGCATCATAAAGGGGCTCCTTTTTGTATGTTTGTTCCTTGGCAGAGCATCCTTCTTCATGATCTAAGTCTGAATTTGGCATTTCAAACTCATTTATGGACTACAGGAAATCTTCAATATGTTTATCACCTTCAAAAACTTGCCAATACTTTATATTATCAAGGACTGCTGGTCTGTATTTGACTTGTACTATGTATTGTTTGTTATGATAAGGTTTTTGACAAGTACTGACTACAAACGCTAGTCCATTGGCAAGGATATTTTGATTTCTTGGGATGGAGGCAAGATCATATTCCTTGAATGTTTTTAGGAGGTCGAGGGCATCATTCCTATATGCTCTTAATCTAGGATGTTTAGCTAAATATTATCCCTTAATCTGCCTAATGATTAGCTCGGAATCCCCATGGACATAGATCCTTTTGGCTCCTAATTTCTTGAGTAATTGTAGCCCTAGGAGGAGTGCCTCATATTCTGCTATATTATTTGTACATTGGAATTTCAATCTATATGAATGACCTTCTGCATGGTTGTTCTCAGTGTTGTGTACCCAAACACCTGCTCTAGATCCATTTTTACCAAAAGAACCATCAAAGCTCATGCTCCATAGAGGCTCAATTTCAGTTTCGCCATTATGTTGTTCTTTATCTATTTGGTTTGACTGTTCTTCCTTTTCTTCCTTCTCTTCTTCTTTTTCAGCTATTTGTTCATTTTTTTCTACTTGTTCATTAATGTTTTCATCATTATAAAGGATAAATCAATCAAGGTCCCAGTGGATAGAGTAGATGGGGGAGTTATCAGGATTTTCTTGATCGCTAACCATGTATTTCATATGGGTCTCCCTATATAGTCTTCTCGGTTGAGTAAAGACCGGTATGGTAGCATAGGTCATGTCCATTTGGAGGGTTCCTTGAAGTTTAGCTCCCCATGAGCATGAAAGGAGCATGCCATATTTAGGGGGAATGTCATCCACTACAATATCCATTACTAGGCTTTTGGCTGGTATTTGTGCTAAAGTAACACAAATATCTTTGATTAGACCTATACATTTAACTCTACTCAAGTCAAAAGAGTACAAGTCTTTGTATGGTCTGGTTATCTCAAGGCCTAATTTCTCCATAACTACCTTTGGCATGAGGTTATGAGAAGCTCCTGAATCTAACATGGCATTATGGAGGATTTTATCATGAATATTCAAATTGACATAAAATGGAGGAACACCTCCTTCTTTGAATTTACCTTCTACTTCAGGTCCAAACAAGAGCTCAGGTTTGTCATCATTCAGATTTACAGTATCAGTATTTTCTCCTATGTTTAAAGATTTCAAAACTTGGGATCTATATACATCTTGGCCAACTAATTCAGTAAGAGGTATGGAGATTTTTATTTTGGAAATTTCATTCTCAGTACTAAAGGGTGTTTGCGTTTTTGGAAGATTTAAATTAGTTTTATCAGACACAGTTTTACAACAACTTCAGATTGTTGATTTGTATTAGGGATATCAGTTAAATAAGTTTTTTTGGGGCTACTAGTTGATTTAATAGTGCTGCTTTCTAGATTGTTTTTGTTTTTATTTTTATCAGAACTTTTAATCATTATGTTTGAAGCTTCTGTTGTCTTTTTAGGATTAGTTTCAGGGGTCTTCCTAGCAGAAATTTCAGGGTTGTTTCTCTTGGGAGTGTCTTGGGATTTCTTGCTTCTGAGGTCATACTGCCTATGTACTTCCATAATGGAACTTTCAAACCCCTGTTTATAATCCTCAGATTCTTGGCATTCTTCTTCATTTTGGGTTGGGGAAAAGATGTCTTGCTCCTCCTCAGTGAGGAAAACAATATCCTCATTATTCACTCCCATTAGATTGATTTGACTAGTCTTTGGTTCTTTAATCACCCCCTCATCCTCATCAGCATAGTTTTCTTGGAAAGGAGGCCTGATTTGCTGGCCAGGTCCTCTCTGTCTTATTTGGGGGGGATTTCTTCTAAAGTTTTGGTTTTGGTTATGGTTTCTATTTTGAGGAGCTTCTTGGTTTTCTCTAGGGAAAGCTATCTCATTCATGTTTATTCTCTCCATCATCATTTCCATGGTTCTAACTAAGTTATCAATCTTAGTATCAAATGATGAGGTAAAGCCTCTTTCCCTATATGTGAATCTTTTTTCATTTTTTCATTCTAGCCCTTTGGCAATCGTAGTTGGCTTCTACACTTACCGCACCCCTTCCATATCTTTCTAATGTGAAGGGTATCTTTATCTTAGTTGATAAGCCATTTCTCAATCAAAACCATCCAGAAATTTCTCATTAGGGATTGACCTTGTGGAGGTTTCCATGTGAGGAGGAGAGGAATTGTATATACTATTGAACCTAATGCAGAATCTTGGACACTCTCTCAACGTTTCTCTCTTAAGTTTTTCATATTCGTATCAGATCCGAGAGGGTTTTTTCGACTTCCCATTTATTTAGGAACTATCTTTATGAAAAGTAGAGAGGTCATGTATACTATTAGGGGTTAGGTATTTAAACCATTTTCTTTTCTTCTCCCCCTAAGCTTTCAGCAAACATTCTTAGTTTAACACTTTACCATCTATTTTCTTGTATGTCAAAATAGTCATCCATTCTATCCACATGTTGTTGAGTAGTTGTAGCACTACTTGGCAAGAAATGAGGGGATTGTGGATTGATAGTCTTGTGGTAGAACTACTAAAGGAAATGGTAGGACTAATGGGGCATACCAGTTTCCATGGTTGGGAGATGGGGAAACAAAGGGGAATTAACAAGTGGAGGGTTTACAAAAGTAGATGGAGGGTTGAATGGAAGAAAGTGAATAGTGGGTGTATGAATGAGTTTGGGAGTTACTACAACATGATTCCGATGTAAGATGGATGGTCCAAAATTATCCAATGTTATCCAACTGGATTTAGTCTTGGAAAATATTTGTTCTAGGGGTGAGCCGATAGGATATCTGCAAGCTTTTTAAGGTTTTTCGGGTAGGGAAATTGCCTTATGAATAGGTCTGCATGTTGAATTTTTATCTAGGAGATTTTAGAGGATGTGCTCGGATTGTCAACTATTGCGTAAGGGTTTGGGTCGTAATGGGATTTGGTACAAATTCTTCTAGAAAGCCGAACTTGGACCCAAATTTTAGAGAGGTTGAAAGTTTTATAACAAACTTTGAAAACCAATCCGTGAAAGGAATACTTTATTCACAAAGTATTTTCGACTAGGTTCTATTTGAGTTTTGATAAAATCTGATTTCTCAATAATTTCCGGGAGTCCGTAGAAAACCGGTGGAGTCAGCAGGGCCTATCCGAAAACCGATGGAGTCACCAGGTGGATGATTTTAACTCGTCTTGAGGTTGGATGTTGTCCACCACTTGACAACTGTGATACTGCATTCTTGGCTAACACTTGGGGTCACCTAACTTTGAATGCTCGAGTTCTTGAGGAACATGCAAAGCTATTTTAATAACTCAAAGTGTTCCCCATGCATGGTCGCTATTATGTTGGAGCTCTTAATCTTAAACATTTGCAGAAGCAGTAGCAGGGAGATCACATCAAACCACTGGAGTCCAGGACCTAGCCTTCTCGAGCTCAGAGAAGACTCTCTCTCGTGTTTATAGTTATCCGATCTTTATCTTTATGCTTATATTCTTCCGATTTTAGGGCTTCTGTGAAGTTTAGGGGTTGTTTGTTTTGTTTTGATTGATTGTTTGGTTGATTACTAGTTGAATATATATGAATGTGGGAAGCTTAATCCATTGGGCTATGGAGTCATAGGAGGTTTTAATTGTGCAACAACTCTTCAAAGGTTTTCATAGGTCAAGCCAATCCATATCGATGGATCTTTTAGATAAGATGAATATGAGATGACATCAAGTTTGTAATTTAGTAAAACTAAAGGGCAATTAAAAATCCTTTAACTATACTTTAACAATAAAGCCTTTAAGATAATAGTTTGATAAAATAAAGAGCAATTAAGAATTATCGAGTTGCATTTGCCAAGCGAAAAACTTAAGGCACAAAATCAAAGAATCTCTAAAGAGAAGTTAAGAATTCTTTAGTTATTACTTTAGACAAAGAAAACATTCAAGATAACAATTCATCAGAAATTAAAGAGCGCTTAATAATTCTTTAACTAAACTTCAGAAGGCTTTTGATGATAACAAGCGTTTGGTAAATAAAACTAAAGAGCGCTTTAAGAATTCTCCTAGTTATTACTTTGAGAAAACATAGAGATAATAATGACAAACATAGTTAAGGTGCCAGAAACAACATATCTCAACCTAAAATTTATATTCTATTATCGCAGAAATTGATGTACACTATGGAAAACAAAGGAGAAACATTGACAAAGAGGAGATAACATCACCATTAACATAGCTCAAGAATCCCTGTGAACGTGCTTGTATTAATGATATCCAAAACAATTCTACAATGCTCTAGTACAATGATATTTGCAACTCGTAGTCCGATCAAAATTCGATCTAGCAATCAACCAACCCACAAACCAACGATAATAATGAACAATAAATGCGTGATTTAACCCAAAATGAGGAGGTGATCCTACTTTCTAGGGTCTTGCATCGTACTTATTACGAATTAAATGTAATATTTGACCTTTGAGACCATGCAGTGCCTAGAAAAAATATCTGACCCGACTCCATCGTAATAATAACTTTCGACTTAACTTTCTGAGCTAACTTTAAGATATTTTTGAATTTTTGTCTTTAACATTAACTTTTTACAATAACTTTTCAGTAGTCGTTAAAATATCTCATCTGTAATATTAATCGTAGCTGCCTTTAGCAAAATTAGGTTGCGGTAGCTAATGTGATTTGGAAGAGATAAGTGCGCGAGTGACCTTGACATCAGCCTCGGTCTTCCTCGTTGGTTTATTTCGATTTGTCTTTAAACTGCGATTTGTCTTCTTCGTATCTTTTTATCCGCTTCTCTTTTACTTCGCCTTTGTTATCGTTTCATTTCTCTTTTATCTCATCGTTTTATCCGCTTTTCCTTATCTTTCCTTTATTTTGACTCTCGTCTCTTAACCTTTTCTTTCATCTTTTAACCTGTGATCTTTAATTGTGTCTTTATTATTTGTCTTCATCTCGTGCAACCATTGTAAAACTTCCTTCTTTTCCTTACTCCCGTCTTTGGAAGAAAACTTGTTGCCTCGTAGTAATCATATGATCATTAATGATCATGATTCATTTAGCGATTCGGATTTAATCTTGCGCTCCTAATCCTTCATAAATAAGGTTCTCTAGGTCGCCACCTACGAACCTTGATTAAATAATTCTTGGACTTAAAAATGCGAGATTGTGCATTTTATTATACAGATTTAATTCAACGACAATTAAAAGAAAATCGTTAATTAAACAATGGATCCCGTAGGGTGGGAAGAAAATGACTAGTGCAGTGGGGGAAATTTATACGAAGAGTCCCGGGAAAAATGGAGGTTTTTTTCTTAGTTTCTACGTTTAGCTGTGGATCTGTAGGTTTTAGAAATGTTGCGGGTGGGTTTACATGGTGGCTGAGGCTTATTCTGTGTACAACACAAGGTTTCGACATGTTTGAATGGGGTCAGTGTATTGTTTTTAGGTGGGAGGTGTAGTGTTTCTATCGCATGGGGATTGTTTGCGGTTTTGGTTGGGGGGCATGGGATAAAAACACTAGTATGCTTTACGGGAGGAGAAGACGTGCTTTGCTCGTAGCGCTCAAATTTTTTAACCATCACGCATTTAGGTTTGTGATATGAGATTAGGGCCATTGATCGTGCAAAGTGGATCGAACGGTGTTCGGGAGATGGTTTGATCCCGAGTAGGCTTAAAATGTGGGGCCGAGATTTTTTAAAATGACGCAGCAGTGTTTTAAAACATAGTGGTAGGGTTTAAAATTAGAGTCGAGGCCGGCATATTTAAAGTGGAAGTGCTTTATACAAGGTGTGGGTCCAGGGTCATATAAAAAATGGAGGAGTAATGTTTTATCAAATCGGAGTATATTAATAAAATGTTAATATAACAGGATCGTGTTTTAAATAAATAGAGTTTATTTCAAGTGGGACCCAGTAAATATTAATTTCAAAAACAATGTAAAAAGTGGTTTTTTACATTGTTTTGAATGAGAGAAGGGGAACGAGTGTAGGGGAAAGGTTTTTTAGCATGGGAGTGAGAAAAAGGGGTCATATAGATGGGGGAAAAATCTAAAATGAGGGGATTGAGGTCAAACATGAAGGGATCAAGTTCAAACATAGCATTTCTAGATAATGAGAGTATCTAGGCAATAAAATGAGAGATAATGGATAGGTTAAATTGAGATAACGACAAAGGGCGATGATATTTCGAAACAAATGATAGTCGTGAATGTTATTTTCAAAGGAGACTATAGAAAATCCATAGTCATCTAGTGATACCATAGAATACAGAGGAGACTAACACTTAGTGATATTGATGTTATATGTATCATTCTAATTTGGATTGGCCTATACAGATGGTTATGGTTATGTCATTCAAGTATGAGTTGATATGCTTATGATATTGTGTCATAATAATCTGAGACCGAATGTGCATATGTCGATTCTATGCATGAATGACAATTGTTTATAAGTTTATGATGTTACCATGTTAGCTAGTTATCTATTATATGGACATCATGAAATTAATTATGTTTGGGTTGATATGTTGTGAAGTTATATCGTACTAATATAGATTTATCAGTGTCAGATAAGATAGCCTTCCTCGAGACACATTGAGGTATGAGTTTGATTATGTCATACATTTGGTGTTTGAGTGTTTGATTATGTTTCCTATTTGGTATGAGTTTACTTATGTCATCTACATGGAGCTTGAATATTTGATTATGTCATCTAATTGGTGTTTGACTATTTGGTGTCTATTATGCCATCTATCTCGTTGTTTGAATTTTTGACTAGTTGCATGATATGTGTTGTATCTATAAGATCACATGAAGGAATGGTCTTGTTTGAGATGGTTGCACTAACACATATGTGCTCGAGAAAACATGATATGTACTTGAGTGTAAGTAGGTGATAGTTGTATCATTATGTATGATGATCGATGAATGTGAGTTGATTATTGATTATGGCATCGTTTTTAGCCTTGGTAAATGTTGATTTCAAATTAATAGATATGATATTTTGATCTTTGGAACATGTGGTCGACATGTGTATTTAGTTACAAGGAAACGTGCTTGGAACAACAAGGTAAGAGTAACCGGGTATATTTTTACATTTATTTATGCATCGCAATTCATGTGTTTATGGCGTGATGATACTGGGAATTGAATGGAAAAGATACTTCCATGAAATATTGAAGAAGGCTCAAAGCTGAGATTTCCTTTGGAAGTGTTGGGAAGCCATGGGGATTGAGTCATGTTATTTTTTTCTTAGTATTGTGCTTTTTAGTCTTTTGTGATCAATTGTGCTTGATTTTGATGGATTTGTTTATATCTTGTGTATGACCATACCACTTTGTTTGTGGTGTTGTATTGCTATTGGTTGTTATGGTATTATTCTTGTTTGTTTCTTGTCCTTGCCTTTATGCTTTGAGGGTTTGGGATTTGGTTTTGGAAAGAGGAAATTTATTGGAACTTGAGGAGAGATAAATGTAAACCTAACAAGTAATGTAAGACTCGATGAAGCTCATTGCATGTATAAGGGCGAAACTTGAAGGCAAGGGTATGACAATTGGTTGGATCGGTTGGGTCCATTGGTGTAAATGGATGATGGTAATACAATCATGAGAAAGGTAACATGAAAGGTAAATAAAATGGATTTTAAGTGTTAGATGCCTTGGCTATGTTGGGAACTATTATTCTCAATGTGTACATATGGTGCAAAGGTGCATGATTTTACATGTGGTGTTGCGTGCATATGGTGCTATGTACATGTGGTACATGTGGTGTTGCATGCATGTGGTGTGGTGTTGTGTACATGTTGTGCAGATGGTGTTGTGTACATGTGGTGCTATGTACACACCATACAACCTGGTGTTGTGCAAACGTGGTAGCTGTGTACACATACTGTACAGTGGTGCAAGTAAATGTGGTGTTGTGCACACGTTGTGTAGGTGGTGCCATGTACATGGTTTTGTGTAAACATTGTGTATTTGGAGTTGTGTATAGGTGGTACTGTGTACCTATTGTACATCTCTGGTATTGTTTTACATATGGTATTGTGTACACATTGTACATGTTGTGTTGTGTATATTTGGTATGGTGCTACTGGTATTGTGTAGTCATTGTATCATGACATGTGTATTCATGGTATTGTATGGTGTGTATGTATATATATTGTGTTGTACACCGTGTAGGTGTAGGTGTTGTGTTGTACACCATGTGTAGGTGTATTTGTTATGTTGTAAACCGGGTTGTAGGTGTATGTGTTGCACTGTATACTATGTATGTGTATGTGTTGTATAGTGTGATGGGATAGACAAGTGTGGTATTGTTTGGCCCATGTTGTTTCTATCAAGGGTGGAGGTAGTTTAGTCTGTAAATGCCCTTGTTGTTGCTATTGAGGGTTGAGGCGGTTTAGTCTCGGGATACCCTTGTTGCTGAAATTGAGGGAGGAGGTATTTTAGTCTCCATATTCCCCTGTTTCTTAAATATAATGCACTGGGTGATTGTTGGGTTTGGAAACCGATTCAGTGTGTGTACGGAAAGGATAAAGAACAAAGGCAGAAGCAAAGAATCTTTGAAGGATAAGTATCAATATTTTACTTTCAGTTTTTAATTATGAAGGTGATCTATGATTTTGGTTTATGATGGTTACATGTGATTTATGATTTTGATTTAATATGGTTGCATTTTAAGCTAACCGGATGTGTTATGTTTATACATGATGATTTGGTCAAGGAGCTAGTTTGACTTGTTGTGACAGGAAGTAAACAAAATTGCAAGTGTACCTTATTGACGAGCCACCGATGAGGTATGATGTGAATTTATTTCAATTTATTTTGAATCTAATGGAAGTTATGTGCTTGGTACAAGAAAGCACATAAATTCACGACTAGGGTGGTTGAAATTAACTGCAAGAATTAATAGCAGTAGTGAAAGGAATTGGAACAAGCAACATCATGTTGGTAAATCACTTCAGGAGCAATGCCAATGATACCCAATAATGTCCATTGATTTCCATGAGCATGGTATGACCGATATGATGGTTTTGAGGCAGGTATATGCCTTGTTTGTTTTTCTTTCTTATGCGATGAAGCCTTTGCAAGGGATGGATTGCCCATGAAAGGGAATTTCGGGGAACTTGGAAGGTGAGTGACTACACAGAAAGGGGTTGATGGATTTCCCAAGGGGTTGTGTAGCAGAGAAGGGAAGGCCAGCGTATGCATTTGTTTTAGTCATTAGCATTTCCAGATGGAATCAAATGCACATTGGGAGTGTGCCTTGGAAAAATGAGCCAGTAACTATTCACTGAGACGACAAGTGGGGCATGATCGTAGTGTTGGACTTCAAATCCAGGTTGATTTTGGCAGTGGATTCTGGACTTCATGGGAAAGAGGTGAATCATGGTATTACTTTGAGGGTGTAGGTTTGATCTTCTGGATTACCTTGTTGCTAATACGAGCATCATATCCTTTTATTTGATGGTTGAGAAAATGTGCATATGTGTATATTATTGTAAATAATGTATTCGAGCTAGATTTATAAAGCACCATAGACAATATGGTTGTATATGTGGGTTTTATTGTAAATATCGTAATTATTTGTGTTATAAATCTCCAGTAAGTGGTATGGTTGTCATGATTATCATGATGGTTTTTTCTTTTGAGCAAGTTATTCATTGTAAATACTGCATCGAGATAAGTTATAAAGCTCCATGGGAAGTGTATTTTATTTTCGATGGTTTTTCTGAGGTATAAATGTGGTTTAACATCGAGGATGGTGTTCCCCAAGGGGGAGGGTTTTTTAACAAACCTGGGCTAAAATTTCATGTAAAAAAAGTTAATAAAGGAAAAAAAAGACCATGGGAAAGGGACACTTATTCCAATTTGAATGTTGGGAAAAACATCCTAGTGTGGGTGTTCATTTCGGTTATTATGGCTAAGGTATATTGCAAAAGGAAATTGCTAAGGATTTGGAAATGAAAAAAATGTATTTTTGGCACATTATTTATGAAAATAATGGAAATTAGGAGAAAATGAAGGTGAAAGGTCATAGGTTGCATGTGAGGAGGAAAATGAAGGAAAATAGAGGCATCAATGATAAAAAGGATGTTGAGGATCAATTCACAACCTTTTGTCAATTCATTTTCAGAATTAGTCTTAGAGAGGAGAAGAGCACCAAGAGGAGTGTTGAGCTCCAAAGATGTTCTTTCTTCCACCACATTCCACTCCATTTCCTTTGTCCATTATTAATTACAGGCTCAAATGATCAATAGAATTAATTAAAATTGCTTTAAGAATGAATATCATGACTAACTTGCTATGTTTTTATGATTTTTTCATTGTAGTACTTTTGAACTAGATCTAGCTACAGAATGCAGACATTCTGTAGCTAGTTGCCGATTCTGCAGCTGTCTTCATGTCTACGCAGGTTCCAGGTGTCATCTCAGAGAAAAACACATATGGTCGTATTCCACATCATTCCCTCATCATTTTTTGCTCTCCACGAAGTTTGAACGGAATTCTGTAGGTGGTTATGCACGTGGGAACTCAAACTAGGAGATAGACTCCTAATAGGACAAGGACAGTCCAGATGTCCTTAATCATATTACGAGACCACCATCAGAGTTCCAGTTTGATTTTAATTTGGAAATAAAATTATCCCTAGGTTATCTCAAGACAGTTATGTAATTTTGTTATAAATATGGCTCGGGAAACCGAGGGACAAGGTTAGATTTTGTGTTTGATTGCTAGATTTCAGAAGTCCGAAAACACTCTGTTTTGAAGTAATTTCTCTTTTAATGAAAGAAGCATCACTTTATTGAAAGCGCTGAGTCAATCTTGAAGTAGATTTTGCATGCTACTTTGGTGGTAGAGGGCCCCTGCTACCTGAGCAGCTTTGTTCATACGACTTAGATAAGTATTTTAGTCTCGTTTTTTTCATTTCTAGCTTAAGCAGGTTTCTGAAGTTATGTTTCATACTTGTTTACATTAATCATCACAGCTAGACTTACTCTTATAAACTCTTCCAGAATATCATCACGATGAATAAGGCATAGCTGTGGTGTTGTAGATTTTAGTTGCATTTCCTTTCGAATTTTATGATTTATGCTTGTTTACACTAAGTGTCATAGCCGGTCTTACTCCTACAAACTCTTCCAAAACATCATTAACAATGAATAAGAAACAGTTGTGGTATCTTAGATCCTAGTTGTATTTGCTTTCAAATCTTATGTTTATGTTCACTTGCATTGAATAATACAGCCAAACTTGTTTTTACAAACTCTTCCAAATATCATTCATATTGAACAAGATGGGTTGTAGAATTCCATAGACTAGTTGCATGTTAATTTAGTTATAACACTCCGGAGGTTGATTGCATTTAGTTCAGCTCTGTCACTACATTTCAAGTTTGATAATGGCATTCTAGTTTAACTATGTTCACTGTACTTCAAGTAGATTAGTAGCACTCTAGTTCAGTCTCAGTTCATTTTGTTTCACGAAAATATTAATGGCATTTTAGTTTAGTTGTAGTCACTGTATTTTAAGATTGATAGACCGCATTCTAGCCTAGTGTTATCCATTGTATTTCAAGTAGTACTAGTTGAAAAAATTAGTCTCTCGGCCTTCATTATTTACAACTTACTTTTGTTCTGAATTTATATTGATACATCATCACATGAACAGGGGTCAGTAATATCAGTTTAAGGCTTTGATTATTCTGCGAATCTTTTACAAATTCACCTACAGCCTTTTTACCAAACATTATTCTAGAAAATCTCTAAACTTCCGAATAAGGCCTAGTAGTGATAAGTCAAGTTGCATAATAGGGTAACTTCAGCATCATAGGTTAATCTAGAATAGAAACCTTACTGTGTTACAAATAATCATTTTTTTTGTAATATTGTGAGTTGATTGTTTATTTAGGAGAACTTCATTTACACTTAACTTGTCCATTTCTCAAGCTCTTCCAACACACCTTTAATGAATGAATTGGATAAGTTCAAGCTCATGTTGTGATTTATTTTCTTCTAATAAAGTCATTATCAAGCTTTGCATTTGTTTTTTGTCATCCATAGTTTAGGCTTTGTTCTGTTTTAAATAACCAATAGCTTCTTTTCACCAGCACTTAGTTCTTTCCCTTTTCAAACATAAAACCATAAAACCAAAAACATCATAAAACACTAAACACAACGTAGTGAGAAAAAAATACCTAGGCACATATAGTGCACCACACTTTAGCAGTTTACTAGCCCTGGTTGATAATTAATGAACTCAATTTAGGAACGCTAAGTTGAGCAGTGAGCACAATGAGAGAAAGAGACGAGCAAGAAAAGAAAGGGAAAGAAAAGCAAAGGAAGGACAAGGAAAGGAAAGGAAAGAAAAAATTAAGCAAGGAAGAGAAGGATGAAGCAGAATTAACATGAATACTTGCATGTAATAGATTGCATGTATGATTTACTAGCTAGTTTTGACATGCATGGTATGTGCATGTTGGTATTTAGTTTCTTTTGTTGTTGGTGGCATGGTTTTGCCAGGATTTGACAAGGGTTTTTAGCCTTGCCTTGCCATTTTCAGGATAACCATGGTGCAATGGGATTATTCTTGGTTTTGAGCTTTGGAATTGTCGGATGGTTTTGGAATATAGGGCGGAGGTGGTCTTAAGAACATTCCCAAAGACCTAGGAATCCCTTGACCGGTTTTACCTAGATACACAGTAAAGCCTGAGGGTGGTGTCTCGGTAAGGGAATCGTGATCCAATGTGGATTACGGTAAAGCATAGAGATAAGGAGATAAAGAAAATTATGCTGAGATTCAACAAGAAATTTCAGCACCCACGCCTAGTGTGGGACCCGGAAGGTCAGCGGCACCTACACTAGGGTGGAACCACAGGGCTAAATTTGGTGCATGTCTATTTTAGTTATCCCTTAATTAAGATGGACAATAAAATGTAATCTAATCTCAAAATAACTTGTAATAGTTAACTGAGTGTGATAAACTCAGTTAGCTCATGAATTTCAAGTTAGAGGTAGTTGGTGAGGCATGCAAAGTCATTCTAGTTGTAACAGAGTTTGAAGTGCAGTGGTGCATTAGTTAATGCAGGTTGTAATCAGTTTAACTCAGTTAAGTGAGTTAAAATCAGTTGTGCTAGTTGTAACTATTAGATACACAAGTGAGAGATCAAGTGAATTAAATATTAATTGATTCATAATCATTGATCTCACATGCAACTGAGGATTTACTATTATTAGCTGTATGCATGTCAGATCCAGTGGAGACCCAGTTGAGATCTAGGTGAAAGGGAAGTTGACTATCAGTTGTAGGATTATTGGGTTGCACCCATGAAACCAAACACCCATTGGAGTGCCCATGATACTTGCGCAGTCAAGGAAGGCCAAAATTCTTAAATAATAGGGATTGCATTCATCAGGGTTTGCGCAAGGCAAGCAGGCTGTCAGAAGGTAGAAAATTGGCTAAGTATTGATAAGTTTTATCCAGGACAGTGTGAGAAAATTAGTTGAGTATAGGAGGGCTCTTGTGAGAGGAGTTGATGTAATTGTTTCATAATTCCATACTGAATATACAATAGAATATAGTGGGGTTTTGAGCAGCAAGCTTTCCCTGGTAAATTATCTGTGTTGTGGCTTGATTGATTCTACTTTGCTTCATGTGATTGGCGATTTTGTTTTTAATTTCACAATTGATTTGTAGAAGCGATTCAGTATTTAACTTTAGTACATTGTTAGATCATATTGAATCCATGATATACATGCTTGTTTTATAATTTCTACATGGTATCAGAGCACAAGAAATCACAATAGTGAAGGAGGAGCTGAGTTGGTGACTGAACAGAATTTGAATTTGCAGAAAGACTTTCTTGGTGCTACTGTTGATTCAGGATCGAAATGGCTTTCAATGGCTTGAGATTGGAGTATGCACTCCAGGGAAACTCTAATTATATTTCTTGGAAGGACTTGATGGGGGAAATACTCGAAGAAAATGGCTTGAAGGAATTCATTGACAAAGATGTTCCTAAACCCGTTGCGATAGATGCTGCAAATATTGAAGCATGACAAAAGAAAGTGGCAAAGGCGAGGAGGATCCTACTGGAGAGAGTATGATACCACATTGTCTCAAGTCTCCATGGCAAAGCGACACCATATGCTATGTGGAAATATTTCATGGATCTATTTCAGAGTAGCAACGACCATAGGAAATTGGTGATTAAAGATAAACTCAGGGAGATCAAGATGGAGAAAGGCGACTCCATGCCAAAATATTTAAAAAAATTTGTCCAATGTTGGGATGAACTGGGGAGCGTTGGCATAACTGTCATTGATGATGATTTGGTGAGCTTGGCTCTCCTAGGACTTCCCAAGAGTTGGCACAGTTATCAAGGTTCTGTCAATGGAAGGGAAAATCTACCAGATTGGGAATGACTGTGGTCAAATTTGGTGTAGGAGGAGTTCAAACGGAACACCAGAGATGGATCTTCATTTAAGAATGAAGATGAAGAAGTTTGTGCTTTGGCTGCCAAGGTGAAGAAGGGGAAGGGGAAGAAATTCCATTCCAAATCTGAGTCCAAAGATGGAAAGAAGCAGGACATGTCCAGGGTGAAGTGTTTTCACTGTCACAAGCATGGGTATTATGCTACTAACTTTCCAAAAAAGAATAAGAACAAGAAGGCTAGAGGATCTGCAGTTGGTGAGGCTTTGGCCTGGCAATTTGAGCTTGAATTCTCATTGATCGCATGCATGGTGTCAAGTGCATTGGGATCTATGTGGTATTTTGATAGTGGCATTTCCTTTCACATGATGGGAGACAAGGAAATTTTCATTAGCTTGGAGGAGAAGGCTCTCCAGATGCATATTTAAATGGGTGATGACGGGCAGTACAATGCTACCGGGATCGGTACCATTACCTTCTAGAGGCAGTCAGGTAAACCCTTTCAATTAAAAGATGTAATGAATGTACCAAGTTTGAAGAAAATTTTACTCTTAGTTGCAATGTTGGAGGATAGAGGCTATGATGTTGTTTTTATTGAAGGAAAATATTTCTCGTGACACAAAACAACAGGAAAAACCAAGAAGATAGGGATTCAAGTGAATAATATCTACAATCTGGATGTAGATGGTTGTGCCACATTGATGGGAAAGGTGGACAAAGTGGTGAGCTGGGATGAGGGTGAATTATGGCACAAGAGATTGGGCCATCTTCACCATGGAGCCTTGAAAGTCATGCAACAGATTTCTACTGGTCTTCTCAAGGGTACACTTGCGCAGTCAGACACATGCAAGGGATGTACTATGGGAAAGTATGTAAAGGCCACCTTTCATGAGAAGGAGAACCGAGCTTCGGGGATCCTTGAGAGAGTTGACATATACGTGTGTGGACCATTCTTTGTTGCTTCGACAACAAAACATAAGTACTATGTGATATTTGTTGATGAATTTTCTTGTAAGTGTTGGATCTTCTTCATGTAGAAGAAAGATCAGACATTCTCAAATTTTCTTGAGTTTAAGGCACTGGTGGAGAAAGAGTCAGGGAAGCAAGTGAAGGCTCTTAGGAGCAATAATGGCGGAGAATACATCTCTAACGAATTCAAGAACTTCTGCAGAACTGATAACGCCTCATAACCCATAGCAGAATGGGGTCATTGAAAGAAAGAACAGAATGATCATGGGTGCAGCAAGAGTGATGTTGCATGATCAAGGCCTACCGATGCATTTTTGGGCGGAAGCATGCAACACTGCGGTATTTTTGCAGAACCGTTGTCCTCATAGGATACTTGACATGAGTAAACCTGAACAGGCTTTCACTGGTAAGAAACTTGATGTTTCACACTTTAATATTTTTGGCTCCTGTGTTTATGTGCATGTGACCAAGGAATTTAGGAAGAAGTTGGAACCACCAGCTAAGATCGGGATTCTTGTGGGGTACAATGAAATGCCCCATAACTATCGAGTGTATTTTCCAAACAACAGAATGACTATTGTGCGACGGGATATAAAATTTGATGAGGAGAAATCCATGCAGTTGTCCCTTGAGAGGGAGCTAGACTTGCATGCAAAGGAGGAACTCTTGGTTCCCAAGGATGAGCCTCAAGATGTGGAGTATCCACATGAGGAGGATCATGGAGTGGAGGAAAACACTCATTCAGAGCCATCCATAAGAAATGGCAGAAGGCGCACCACAGAAGTTGATAGATTGAGACTTGATGATGCAGAGAATGTAGGAGCCCCTACTTCACAGTGTAGACAGAGATAATCTCCAGATAGGTTTGCTGGATACATGGCTCTTATGAGAAAATGTATTGTGACTGAAACATATTCCTTTCAGGAAGTAGTGCAACAACCAAATTGGGTTGATGCAATGGCGGAGGAGTATGACTCCATTTTCAAGAACAGTGCACGGGAGATTGTCCTAAGACCAGTTGAAAAATCAGTGGTTGGATCTACAAGGTAAAGAAAGTTGTTGACGGGAGTGTGGAGAAATACAAGGCCACATTTGTGGCCTGGGGATTCTCACAGATTGAGGGGATCAATTATGATGAGACTTTTGCTACATTTGCATTGTACTCTTCCATCATATACGGTAGTATAAATATTTATTCAAAGTTTATGAAAAAATACCACTTTAGCCACGCATAAATTATAGCCCTAACAACAGAAGTGACTGTTAATATCTTCAAATCTACAATTAGATGATCAAGACAAATGCTGCAAAAATATATATCTATGCATTAGAAGACATTAAATAATATAAAAATGAGATTTACTCCATAGATCTAATAGACAAGACAAGAATATATCCAATGAAAATTTTTATTAATGGAACCTAGGAGGAAAACACAAGAGGGTGTTCCCTATTCTCCTTAATGGGATGGGTTCTTGTGAGTCCTCAACACTTCAGATTTAGAACTTCTCTCTCTTGATGGTGTAGAAAACCCAGACAAAAATGGAAAAGTATGGCTATGATTATGGATCAATAGCCAGACCAAGTGTTGAGATCCAGAGTGATCTTTAAGCAACAAAAGGTGACAAATGAATGGGAAAACCCTTCTATTTATAACAAAATATTGAGTTAGTCTAGATATTGGTGCATAATTAAAATATTATTAACCAAATCAAGATCCAACTTTTATGGAATATTTTATTATATTTGTTGGAGGGAAAATGAATTTGACTTGAGTCAAATCCCTTTATTTGTAAATAATAAATAAATAAATGATTTATTTATCATTTTAAGGATGTGATTAAGTAATAATAAATAAATAAATGATTTATTTATCATTTTAAGGATATGGTTGAGTAATAATCAAATAAATAATGATTTATTTAATTATTTAAGGGTGAATTAGTCATATTTAACAAAGAATATTATTTAAATAAAATTTAAACAATTATTCTTAGAAAATAATAAGATAAATAATGATTTATCTAATTAATTTCCTTGTTTTGGGTTAAATATAACCAGAAATATTAATTAAACTATTGTTTAACTAATTATTTCTTGAGGAAAATCAAACAAATGTATATTTATTTAATATTTCCTTATGGGGTTTCCTGTTTAGACCATAAACAACTTAATAAAGGTGATTTACTAAGTTATTTTCATAGTGAAATCAATTTTACTTGGAGTAAAATTGTTCTTACATGATGTACTTAGGTCCATCTAATGATAATAGGTTAGATGACCAAAAAAATGGTGTAATAGATTGCCTCCCAGCGATGCGAGCATTAGGAGCTAATCGTATGACCGAAAGTACATTGTAAGAACTCAATCACTAGACATCGGAGGGGAAGTCAAAGAGAGAGAAGTATAAGGTAAACCAAAGTGTTGAAAGAACTAGACCCTAAGGAGGTGACTTGTAGGTGCGACAAGTCTTGTTGAGTGAGTACCGCTATAGGTGGCGAGGGGAAGGCATACTTTCATGCCCACCGAGGCAATATTACAAACAATAAGGCACTCGGAAAACCATGGAACGCAATAATAAAGCATATGTTGGCATAAAAATGAGGCGGATAAATAACATGATAATGAATCCCATATACATATTGTGCACTGGGATAATAGCCAGGACTTGTACAACAATAACCGAGTACATGAGATACAAATGCTACCCGGATGCCCACTGAAAATAGGAAAGGGCTCTAAAAATCTGAGCTGATACATGCAAACAAAATGGCGCTGCAGCAGCTAAGGCCAAAATCATCAAATGTATGGAGCTGCATCGAAGGTTGTGATGAAGAGGTCATCCGAGTGTGTGGGGGGGGCTACTCGTAGGGCCACCCCCTCATGAGGGGTCGGGACATCTCACACACACTCGGGGATCATTGATGTTAGCTGCTGCATCACGGAACCATCGAGTATACGGATCTCGATCATGTTGAAAGGAGTCTGGAGTCGAGAAAAATCAAGTCAAAGGGCAATAAAGAGTCCCTTTGCTCGATCCGAGGCACCGAACTAGAGTGGAAGCTGGAACCAAGGTACACCGCCCTCTAGACCTGTCTTTTTGGAATAAATGAGTCGATGTCAACGTGAAGGAGGTCCGCCATAGGTGAGGCAATAAGGGATCCTCAACTAGGGTGCGAGAGAAAATAGTAGAGTAGCGATAGATCGACACCAATGATGATGATGAAATGGAGGGGAAAGAGTGGCGAACGTACGACTTCCCTTGTTAGAGCATAAAGGGCACGGATGACCTAGCGATGAATCGACACAACACCATGAGGGATAGGGGACACCCGAACCGAAGGCCATAATGTGTGACACGAGAGAGGAACCAAGCAATGAATGATGGGGCACCGTGGCGAGATGTAAAAGGGACTCGGGATAGACTCCATGAAAGCAATGACGACTCAACTCGAATTCTCTAAACAAGGGTGACTCGATGGTGCTGACACATATGAAGAGGGGTTGATGGGGACCAGAAAAGCATGAGTACCAGATGGTGACTCATGACGAAAGTCGAAATGAGCATGGACAAGTATGGAGGTAACATGGTGCCCCCAATACAAGTGTTGCAAGTGAAGAAATTTTATTTTTGTGAAAGGGTGAAGTGGCGCTTCTTGGGAAAATGTGTCGCGTTGAAGTATCAAATCAATAAAAACTAACAGACACCCATTTGAGGGCTCAATGAGAGCTTTCCAATGGTGTGGATGGTTTGGTAAACAGAGCTACGGTTGGATCGCGGTGAGCGAAAGAAGAAACATGGCTTTCTCTTTTTTAATAAGGCATTTGCCCTCCAAATTCATTCATTTGCATGTGGAGCTATGGTGAATGTGGAGAGGAAAGAAGGCCCTAAATCTTGTGGCGATCATAACGGACAAACCAACTGTTGGAATCGGGGAGTTGTCGATTATGTAAGAGGCCTATCCCTACTCTTTCTTTTCGATGGATTAAAAGTTCATATTAGGTCCCTAATGCTCGGTAAAAGCCCTCTACTCCTCCTCACGGCCAGGGTCACACTTTTGGGGGCAAAAAGCGTGACTCAGGGTAGCAAGTTTTGGCCGGATAAGTGCGACTGTCCCAGGGTTAGGGCCCTCGAAAAGTGCAACCTCGTCCGGGAGGGGTGTTTTGGTGTTCTTTTTGGGCTGAGCACTAGGGTTTTTTTAATGAGAAATAATCTTTCCTATCTCGCATACCGATTGATATGATGGTTTTGTACGGGTATGGTAGAATTACGGATCAATCTGGAGAGAGAGAGACCTAGGCGCATTGCGGTCGGAGATTTGGGAGGACTCGGGGTGTCCGCAGTGCTTTGGCCAGAGTTTGGGGGTTCCGATGTTTGTGGAGAACCCTTTGATGAGAGCTCGGGGAGCCCTTATTGGCCCGGATTGTCGGCTATCGCGACCAGTACCATGAGGTCTTTATAGTGCAAGGGCACCGAATCGAGTTGACGATCCGAGATATATATTTCTGATCGGTCTCCCACCACTTGGGATGGTAGGGAATACTCGCCCAATATTACCACGTGGGTGGAATATCATAGAGTTTGTAGAGCACCATTTTCGTCCGGTGTCTCCAATTCAAGGGGGACTCGGATACCCATCGGGGATTTGGAGAGGTTAGAGAACCGTCTTGTGGCCACGGCGGTGCTCGCAAATCCTAGGCAACCGGGCACTCCATCATATTACAGGGGGGCAGATGATGTTGGTGGAGAGTGTTTTGAGTGGGACCTACTATGGGTGGGCCCAAATGATTCTATCATCACTTAAATGATAGTTGTCACTATGTAAGTGGCAAGTGAACCATGACTGTGTGTATGGTACAATTTTGTGCTCTTTATTCTTTGAGAAGATCCCGAAACTTTGACCTTGCATACAGTTCCCAAATGGGGGCCCGAGAGAGCGTAGGATGCGTCGGTGGGGGCGACTATCGTGCGCGAGGAGGAGGTGGAGCGATTGGATGAGTGTTTCGTCTCGATTTCTTTATTCATTGGATCAGATGCCACCTGTATATAGACGAATATCCCTACAATGGGATGAGTTATTGTGGGGACTCGGGATCCGCCACTTCCACCGGTCGTATATGGGGACCGGATGGTAAGTGCCACATTGTTGATATTTTACGTGCATGTAAAGTTTTTAGAATATTGTATGTAGTACTCATTCTTTTACTTTTGGTATGTCGATACAGACCGATAAAACCAACCGGGTACATGGGGCGTCTTGCGATGATCACCAGGGCGGCAGGATCTAGTGGACCAAGGGCGCAACAAAATGAGGATGCAATAGCCCTTCTAGAGGAAATCCATCATATATGTGAGAGGCTTCGACCAATGTTTTGGAGCACGAGATGGCAAGACTTAGATGACCAATACATAGAGCCATGTATTGGTTTACGAGGGGTCATGCGATGCATGGCGATGGCGAGGACATAGTGTTCATGATCTACGAGCTGCAGAGGGCGGAGCCATTGGCTTGGGATCCTCCGGATAGTGATTAGTGTGTAGGGGCGTGTGGTACCCCCATTTTTGAGTTTTTGGTAACATGCTATGGGCATGTCATATGTATCAGAGTTGATGAACTCTAAAAAATTTTATACGACACATACTATGGATATGCATCGTTTTGATATTTTTATGTTATTGTCTTGTGTTAAATGTGTGTGTTAAATTCCAATCTAGAATATGGTTTGAAATGCTATCTACGTAGTGGTTTTGTGCTCTAGGTACATGACTGAAAATAATGATTTCAAATTCACGCATAAAAAGATTCACTCATAAAAATCTTTTGAAAAGGATAGGATTATGCACACGATATACACCATTCAATTGCATGAAAAGAAGTAGGGAATCTAAATGAACATGAAGGTGAAGGATGTGATGTGAAATGACATCGGCTAATAAACCTTGCACGAGAATCATATTCGACCCCGATTATTGGTAGGAGTACCAATGCATACATCGTTTGAAAGAACAAGTGCCTACAAAGGGGGTAAAAATGGCCCAACTCGCCGAGGCTAAATTCCGGGAGTAGCGACTTGCACCATCGGCAAAACCGATATAACGTGTCGATGGGGGGGTCCCTCCGAAAGGTGCCACAAGACAATAAATGGGAGGGTAAAGAACAATGCGGCAACTCTGAGCACATAGTAGAATTTTAATGCACTCGTGGAAGAGAGTGATCTAGGTAGGATGTATACTTCCCACATGCTGCCGATGAGGGGAAATGTGGGGGCTACTGGGGGACGTAGCTTGAGCTCGAGCTGCATAAGTCACCAATGGTATGGAAGATGGCATATCGTTTATGAGCGGGAAAGATGAAGTCAAGGGTGGGCATAGCTTCCATGTTGTCGTTGTCACAACGAGGGAGGTGGAAAGATAGGAGGAAGAGAGACCACATGACGCGGCGAGGCTACTCGACTCATCAACATGAGAAGAAAAACTCACATGTGCATCTTCGCGGGAGATGATGTAAGAGCAAGCACATAAAGGATATACCGATGTTGAGCCCGGGGTGTTTGCTGAAATGGGGTCATGTGAAACAATAGGATAAGATTCGAAGGAGCTTACGTCGAGGGTCTCAAGGATGATGAAAGGTAGAGGATGGTGGCCGCATGCTCCGTCATGTCGAAAGTAGGGGGGGGGGAATGTCAATAGGAGCGGGTGTAAATCCCTCGGTTTGGCCTGCGACATACTCGTGCAAGTACGGGAGAAGCGGATTGGTCTGCTTCAATCTCATATTCCCCAAACTACCTCTAAAGAGGCACGGTAATGCATAAGGTGGGGAAAATGATGAGAGTCATGACCATGGAGACCACACAAAGCACAAGGGTGTTTGGTGTGAATAGTCTTGTTGTTCTTGGTAATGGTCGATGAAGAAGCACGGGTTTCGGGGGACCCTCGACTCAAGGAACGCGACATTAACCATGGGCTTGATGCGGGGAAAAATCGGGACAAGTATGGGTGGCATAACCGATGACATCACACAAAGCGCAGGGCTTTGGAGGCGGAGGAGGTGTAGGGTCGGTCTCGGGTTGCTTTTTCCTTTGAGGCCCTTTTTGCGAGCTTTGCCCTTCTTACCCAAACCGGTCGCAACAGGAGGCGGCTCTGTTGAGGTGGTTGAGGCACCGTAACAATGGAAGAAGTCGTGGGGATCGGGTTGAACCAGGGGTCAAAGTAAGATAAGGTTTAGGTTGACATGGTAGGGTGGTGGTTGGAGGATCAAGGTACCAAACCGGGAGCCCAATGGTCAAGTTAGGAAGAGAGAGGGTGGCCATGACGAGTGCCATATAGATGTCTGGTGGAGGGACTAGGAATGATATCCGACTGGAGGGGTAATGGACGGGGTGGGACGGCTCCTAAATGGTTAAGGCTCTGAGGAACCGACCCAGGGAGGATACATAGGTTCATGAGTACCGACCGAAGGGCTAGGAGGAGGAGGTCCAAGAGGCCGCATCGAAGGCTAGGAGACGATCAGCGAGGGTGAGGGTGCTATGCGACTAGCCGAGCGCAGCCTCTTGAGAGAAGCCCGAGACGATTACATCATGAAAACATTCGATGAGTCGGGATCAAAGATAGGAGGGGGAAGACCGGGGAGCAAGGAGGAGTCCTTGTAGATGCCAAGTGAGACACTAGTCAAAGGGTCGACGGTTTGCTTGCCGTCCACTCGAAGAGATAGTGGACTTAGGGGAGGTCCGAGACTTCGGCTCGTAATACGTCAACTAGTCAATAGTGACTATCTTTCCGTTATGGGGGAAGGACATCTTGCGGTGAAACGCGGAAAGGAAAGCAGACATCGCATAAGTGTAGCTACGACCTAAAAGAATGTTGTAATCCAAGGGGGCGTCTATGACTTATACGTCAACGCAAACCGTCTTGCCCGCAAGAGTGATGGGACAATTGCGGAATAAGCCAATGGGCTTGGAGGCGTGGCCATCCCACGCTTGGAGAGCGATCATGGAAGAGGCCAACTCGGGGAGATCCGAGTTGTTTCCAAACCGACGAGACATCACATAGGTGGATGCCCCCTCATCAATAATGCACCGAGAAATGTTGGCGTTCCGGATCTTGATCGGGTTTTGGAAAGAAAAGGAAGCAGGGAGAGGAGGATGTTCTCGACCGATCAAAAATCAAAGACAATCAATCGATCATCGGAAGGGTCTACAATTCCCACGACATCCGGAAGAGATTTTCGTTGTGAAGGGCACGACCGGAGGAGTTCCAAAGTGTTGAAATGGCAGCAAGGGATTATGCCAAATCATCGACTATGCTATATGAATGGGCGGCTTTGCCGAAGCGGCATTTCGGCGTAGTGGACCCTTAGGGATCTTGGTATGAACCTCTCGCTCTAGGTCGAGGGATCTTCAATGGGCCATTAGGTGTCAAAAGAGGCTCCGTAGAGACCGAAGGAGGCGGCTCGGGGATAGACGTAGCGGGAGGCTTGTTGTATCGACGAGACCGAGTCCGAAGATTGATGTTTGCGGTTGAAGGTTGATCAGATTTCATCATGAGAATCCGGTCATAGGTGGTACCGATAGAAAAGGTTGGGTAATAGTGTGGTATGTAGGAGGGTTGGAAAATAGAGGAGGTATGCTACACCCACGGATACCCGCTACCAAGAGGGGAAGATGTGCGAGAGGTGTTGGCCCCCCCGAGGAAAATCGAGCCCATGGGAGGTTGAGAAATGACGACACACAAACGACACCAAGGAAAAAGAGACCCAGACAAGGGTAGGGAGGTGCAAGATCAACTAATTACAATGTCGAAAACAAGGGCAGAGAGGTGCAGGGATCAATTGATTTCAATGTTTTAGAGTCTTTGATTGGTGGTGTTAACCAAGCCCTTTTTTCGCTTAGGGTGTGTGTGTAAAAGTGTGTAAATTTTAATTTTTAAACCCAAACATTTGTCGAGAAAAAGAAAAAAGTGTTGTTTGTATAGCTATAAATAAACCTCGCAAATGATAGTATATAGGCCCCGCAAAATAGAAAATAAACAGACTAATAATGCAATAATCTAAAACCAAGAAGGTGGGCCTTTCAACAACTATTCTATAGGTGAGTAAAAAACTAATCTAAACACACTAAAAAAGGCTAATAGATCTTGGGTCAAGAGGGACGAGAGATCTAAAAGACAAAATCTACTTTGAAAGTGGTGTAGAAAACAACAACAAATCGAGAGAAAAATTGTTGTAAAAAGAGGTGGCAAAAAGGTCGTCTCCGGGGAGGGAAGTGGAGTGCCCCCTAATGGAAAACCCAAACAAAGCTAAATGGGAAGATTTGGATGGATAACAAGCCAATCGAAGTGGATCTGAAAATGAGGTATCGTATCCGAAAAATGACTAAAGACTACGAAATTTCGGACAACCTGCAACAACAAACACTCTTCCACAAAAAGTGGAGGGTATCGAAGCCCTAAGGGGCTAGGTTCCCACTTAGTTGAGTGAAACAGAACAAGCACGAGTCCAAAATGGGCAGAGACGGAGGTCATATAATCCCGAACAGAGGCCCGGAAAAAAGCCATAAAACTTTCGAGAAAAAATCCCTGCGCAAAGTCCAGTCGCAGCTTTTGGCCTGTTTTCAGCAGAGGTCACACTTTTTGGGCGATAGAAAGTACACCCCTGGAGGTCTAGGTCGTAGGTTTTTGTGTAGAAAAGTGGGGCCTACACTTCAGCACTTCTTAGACCATAAACAACTTAATAAAGGTGATTTACTAAGTTATTTTCATAGTGAAAGCAATTTTTAGTTGGAGTAAAATTGGTCTTACATGATGTACTTGGGTCCATCTAATGATAATAGGTTAGATGACCAAAAAAATGGAGTAACAATATCCATATTTGCACTCTCGAGCACGACATGGGTGGCACATTCATCAAATTGTTGTGAAAACTGTGTTTCTCAATTGGATCATTGAGGAAGAAGTGAACATAGAGCAGCTCGAAGGTTTCGAGATCTTCAATGGTGAGTCCCATGTGCGTCAACTCAAGAGAGCACTATATGGGCTAAAGAAAGCACCTCGTTCTTGTTACACTCGGATAGACGACTATTTCACCAAACCCAGGGCTTCACCAAAAGTGAAGTTCATGCAAACTCGTACGTGATTGTGGTTGAGGGTAAGCTATTGATTATTGTTCTTTATGTTGATGATCTAATTTTGATCGGTGATGAGCAACTAATACACTCATGCAAGGGAGGATCTTGCAAGGGAGTTCAAAATGAAGGACATGGGACTCCTTCATTATTTCCTTGGTTTGGAAATATGGCAGCGGGATAGTGAAATTTTTGTTTCTCAAGGCAAGTACGCCAAAGAGATACTTGGGTAAGTTTCACATGGAGAGATGCAAACCCATGGATACTCCTCTTCCAAGAAATTGGAGGAAAGAGGATGCTACTTCCCGGAAAGGTAGCGGATGCTACCGTCTATAGGAAGTTAGTTGGTTCACCGATGTATCTAGTGAACACTAGACCAGTACATTTGCTATGTAGTTAACCAAATTGAGTCAAGCTATGGTTAAGCCTACCAAGATCCTTTGGAAGGCGGGGAAGCATGCCTTGATATACCCGAGGGGGCACATCGTAGTATTTTATATGGTACGGATAAACGAGAGGGAGTGAAGCTTCAAGGCTTCACTGGGATGCAGATGGGCGGGCATTCCATCGCATGTAAAGAGCACATTAGGAGGGATCTTCGACATAGGATCGACAACGAGCTTTCTTGGTATAGCAGTGAAGCGATGATCCGTGGCACTCGCTCAGCGGAAGCGAGTACATGGAAGAAATTCAAGCCGCATGTGAGGCTATCCGGATGCGAAAGATCTTGGTTGGTTTTTTTGGTTCTCGGATGGATCCGACAGTTGATACATTGTGATAATCGAAGTTTCATTAAACTCTCGATTAATCATGTGTTTCATGATAGGTCCAAGCACATATATATCCGGTACCATCATCTTAGAGGTTGTGTGTAGAGGAGAATAATGTTGCTTCAGTACATTCCCACGGAAGATGAAGATGCGGATATCCCGACGAAGGCACTCACCAGGGAGAAAATTTGAATACCATAGAGGTGGGATTGGGGTGAAAGATAATCCCTTTCTTGTTGAGAGGGAATGTTGAGATTCAATAAGAAATTTCGGGACCCACACCTAGTGTGGGACCAGGGAGGTCCAAGCAACACCTACACTAGGGCGGGACCACGGGGGCTAAATTTAGTGCATGTATATTTTAGTTATCCCTTAATTAAGATGGATAATAAAATGTAATCTAATCTCAAAATAACTTGTAATAGTTAATCGAGTGTGATAAACTCATTTATCTCATGAATTTTGAGTTATAGGTAGTTGGTGAGGCATGCAAAGTAATTCTATTTGTAACAAAATTCGAAAGTGCAGTGGTGCATTAGTTAATGCGAGTTGTAATCAATTTAACTTAGTTAAGTGAGTTAAACTCAGCTTGTGCTAGTTGTAATCGTGTAGATACAATAGTGAGAGATCAAGTGAATTAAATATTAATTAATTCACAATCACCGATCTCACATGCAACTCGGGGATTTACTATTATTAGTCGCATGCATGTCATATCCAATGGAGACCCAGTTGAGATCTAAGTGAAAGGGAAGTTGACTATCGGTTGTAGGATTATTGAGTTGCACCTATGCAACCAAACACCCATTTGAGTGCCCATGATACTTGTGCAGTAAAGGAAGGCCACAATTCCTAAATAATAAGGATTTCATTCATCGTGGGATTGTGCAAGAAAGGCAGGGTTGTCGGGAGGCGAAAAAATTGGCTAAGTATTGGTCAATTTTATCCGGGGAAAGTGTGAGACAATTAGCTGAGTGCAGGGAGGGCTCTTGTGAGAAGAGTGGTATCTAATCATTTCATGTTTCCAAGCTGAATATACAATAGAAGATAGTGGGGTTTTGAGCAGCAAGATTTCCCGAGAAATTATCCGTGTTGTGGCTTGATTGATTCTTCTTTTGCTTCATGTGATTGGCGATTGTGTTTTTAATTCCGAAATTGATTTGTAGAATCGATTCAATATTTAACTTTAGTACATTGTTAGATCAGATTGAATCCATGATATACATTATTGTTGTATAATTTATACAAATTCCTCAAGTATAGTGAAGGAATCCGGAGGCATTCCAAGCTCGGGCTTTGGTTTTGTGATGTCGGGGTTGGTTTATGTGAGATCATGGTACGATGAGGGTGGAGGTGGTTTAACCCTCTGGATTCCCTTGGTTATTTTTTGGATTGGTTTATCCATGAGATTCCACATTTATGCTTGGAATATGGAATGGGGGTGATCGATTGAAAGAAAGCTTTGTTTTAGCCATGTCTATGGTTGGGTGGTACGTGGAAGTCCCGAACTTGGTTGGCTCTTCCCTATGTTTGATGAAAGACGGGTTATATTTATTTTGTACTTGTTATTATGTGTCTTTAATGGATGTTATCTTACTAGTTATTTATGTGGTTATATGTTGGTTATAAGCGTGGTTATGTGACCTGGTTCTAGTCATGGTTTATTTCATGTTTTTACTTGTAATTGAAAGAATAATGGATGCAAGACCTAATTGATGTTAATACGAGCTAATGAGATAGGGTGGTGATCATTCTTGTTAAGTCTCATATGAGTTTTCGAGTCCCTTATGTTCAAAATTACATTCATGACGTGCAAGTTGCATATCTACCAAGTGTTTGATGGAATGTCGGTCATGGTTAGGCTTGGTTAGGTCAAGTCTTTGATCAAGCCTTGTGTTGGAGGATTTTTCTTGATGTCAATTATTGCCTTGGAAATTCTCATCAAGTTCAGGCATTGGTATGGAGGCTATCCCTAAAAAGTGGCTTAAATCTTGTAGTCTCTAGCATAACACTAGATGAAAAAGACTGCAGCCTCTCCCTTCCGTGTATCGTGGGAGGGACCGGGAGGGTCCTAGTCGCACACATGCCCATGTCATGGGAGTGACTCGTGGTTCAATTCATTGAATAGCTAGGTTAAATCGTGGGGTTGGGCACCTAGAGTGGTGGATTAGCTCTCGGGGGTCCCGTAGCACCCGAGGGAGGTTTGTAAAGTATTTTTTTTGTCGACTCCATTTCCTTAAGGTCATTTAGGAGGTTGAGTCTTATTATAGTAGCCACTCATCTCATGTTTACCCCGGGTAAGTCGGTCAAAGTGGGTAGATATGAGTGGAGGTGTCGTTACACTTTTGAGTAGACCTACGCTGAAAAAAAATTGAAATGCATGAAAAAAAACATGTTTCTTAAAAAAACACATTTTTTCATGCATTTACAATATTTTTAATGAAAGTATACAAATAAATATGCACGGTGAGCACTCATTGGATGAAAAAAGTTATGTTCCACGTTCAACGAGTGCCTACGAGTTAACATTTGAGTAAGCTTATAAGAATATAAGCCAAAAATTTAATTGAAAAAAAGTAGTTTCCTTCTTTTCCCTCCAAATATGATTACCCTTGGGGACAACACCATCATCTTGAATTTCATCGGTATTTTTAAAATTGATTTTGTTCATACATATTTTTGTTTTGAGGCCAAAATTTTGACCTCAATATCCTATAATGCTATTCATCTTGCTAACACTATGGGTGCAACAAAATCCTAGATTCTAATATATCCAGATATTTGAATATTTGAAACATTTTACCTTTGCTAGACATCCAAACCCTTATCCCTCCTCTCTTTTGTGCTAGGCCTTGATCATGGCCACAACTTTTCCATATACTTGGGGGCTAGGGCTAACTTATAGGCACCAAACTTAATAGCTTTTGTAGAATTTTTACATAATATTTAAGCCTTCTTCCATCGACTATATCCAATTCCAATGGGGCTCGTACTTTTCTAGATCCTTTTAAGGATACCAAGGTCCTCACTATCCTCCCATGACATCCAAAACTCCTTAATCTCATATCCCTGAATATTCCTAATTAGCGACACCTAATTGGGAATATTCTATTTTGTTTAGTTTCCCGTCTACAGTTGTAAATAAATAAAAAGTGAGTGAAGAGGGTCTAACTCACTTAATTGAAATAAGACATGAACCTAGTAGCACAACGTTGTGACTTAAGTGGGGAGCTTATAAATAACACCACAGAGAGTGCAGGGGGTCACACATCTGAAGCTTCACAGATAAGGATGAGTATGTGGAGGAGAGAGAGAGAGAGGCTATGTTGGGTTTTGGAGGGAAACCAATGTTATAAAATATGGAGGAGCCTCCTAATTTCATTCATTCTTGAGTTGATGATTTTTGAGTGAGACATTGGTCTTCTTGAGCATGCTAGCTGTTTAGCCTGTCTACAGCACTTTTTAGTGCACCGAGTGTCTCCGTGGGGAGATTTCACCCTTAGCCCTGGGGGACTTCGAGTGCCTGCTTGGGCAAGGTTAGTTTTTCAGCATTTGTAAGCTGTCAATGCTGTTCGGGGTTTTTTGCGGAGCTGGAGCTTATAGAGACTGCGCAGTCACTGGGAGAGAGGACCCAGTCCACTGTGGAGGAGCTTCGGATTGGGGTTTCTATGGGAGATTTAGCCGACATTTTGAGTGAGGTTTTCGCCCTTTGCCCGTTGGAGGTTTTGGCAAGAGTTTTCAGGCGCATTCCGGCCTATTTCTATCTAGCCACCGTGGCAAAGGCTTCCTTGGAGGCTAGCGTGACCCACTAGGGAGTGCGTCGTACTCGGTCGTCATTCTCTAATGGTTTTTGGATTTTGTCTAGGTTGTTGAGGAGAGGAGGTTTTCTGATTTTCAGCTCATTCCCAAGAAGGGGATTCATATTTCCCTAGACTTCAAATTATCTCCAAAGAAATAGTTGTTAAATGCATGTACAGGAGCAACCCATTTCCGTATTCTCTCGAGAGTGTTTTCTCACTGTCTTCACGCAATATTAGTCGATCGTATTCCATTACATTTTCGCATTAATAAAATGGCTCGAAAGATTTCTCTTTATGTTTTCTCGAATGAGCGTCGTAGTTGCTTCTGTTGCCGTATTCTCTTTCTATATTATATGTCTATTATTGTTTTTGAGCATTCTAGTTCTATACCACTTGGTGTGTTTTTCACTCCCACAAAGAGTTTGGTAAAGGCTAGGGGGCTAGGTAGCTTCCAAATCTCGCCCTCTTTTTAGAGGCGAAATATCCGGTAAATTCCCTCCCAGCCTATCTTTGGTTGGAGTTTGCCGTGTTTTAGAGATATCCCCGAGACGGGGATATTGCGATGATCCAATTAGGCTTCTTTCCAAGGGACCAAAATAATATCTTAAGGCTAAATTCCTAAAATACACCAAACTGTGTGAAATCTCTTTCTCTCTCTCTCTCTCTCTCTCTCTCTCGTCTTGATAACTTAAAGATTTCAATCCCATTCAATTCTCTTACTTAAATGTCTCACTTAAGTCTAAATTCCTAAAATGCACCAAACTGTGTGAAATCCCTCTCTCTCTCTCTCTGTTTGTGAAGATCAAGGGGTACAACAAGAGATGCAATCAGATATGCAAATGATGGTCTCTAGAGAAGAGTCCTCTTCCTCCTTTTCTGAACGTGGAAATAGTGGACCTGAAGACACCCCGAAGCTAAGGGCGAATCGTAGCGAGTAGCTTTCTTTTGTTCAAATAAACTATGTTTTGCAAATTTATAGCAGTGCTAAGAGTTTTTTAGAGAATATACAAGAAAAATTTGATTAGATTAATAGCATGTGTACAAAGATACATAGGAATTAGACTTTTCTAAATAATTTTGAATGCAAAAAATAAAGATAATATCCATTATGTAAACAGTTCCGACCTTCGAACTAAACTGCATTAATTAAAACTATACATATATATTTTCTTTAAGAAAATTTCTGTAACCATATAAACATATACATATAAAATTTCCACATAAAATTTTAAGAAGTATTCATTCCAATATACCTATCTATATATATAATGGTTGATAATTTCTTCAAGAAAATTGCTGTAACCATATAAACATATACATATAAAATTTCCACATAATTTTTTTAAAAATATCCATTCCAATATACATACTTAGACTCTCAAAAATTATTTATTTAAAATCCATGTTAATATTTAAAAAATCGTATTAATGTCATTGCAACAATATATCATATTATAACAATCTATCAAACTTGATTTATTAATAAAATAACAATTATACCTAGGTATATATCAAAACGAAAAGAAAATGGTGGCAACTTTAAAAACAATCTAAAATAAAAATGTAAACTACATAAAATCAAATACTTTTTATTTTATTTTATTAATTTTTATTTTCTCGGGATAGTATAACATAAAAACTTTATAAAATAAAATAATTATTTGGAAAATTTTAAATTTATGATAAAATTAGGTACAAATTGATGTATGCAATTTTTTTATTATGTGAAAAGGATCTTTTCTATAATGACAATCTATAAAAATGTATACACTATCCTTATGGTTAAATTTCCTCCATATTAATATAAAATTTAAATAAATAATTTATAAAATTAAAATAATTTATCTAGTATTATTCCCTTCCTCTTTAATTATATTTAAAATATTGATTTATAAATTATACATAAATTTATCTTTATTATTTTTTCATAAAATAAAAATATTATAATATTGACCACCAACTATTATTCTATTATATTATTGAAAATCAACTATTGTTCTATTCTATTTTAGACTCGCTATGTGTTGACCACCAATTTTTCGCAACCTAGATGACTTTTAAAATTTAAAGAGACCCTAACATAACGTGGTCCTTTTATTATCTAATAACATAACATGGCGTCTTTTCCCTAGACTTCCGAGTCAATGATTTTAAGGGTGCACCATATAATATAGATGAGGAGAAACAAGTCAAATTTTATGGTAACATTATTATAGTTCATTTCATGGTTTCAATTATGATAATGTATAGTTCAGTTGTGATTTATGGATGATTTATGGGTAGATGATAGTGAAATTGATTCCTTTTAGGTTGATTGATTCATAAAATTTTGTTCAATGGCCTATTAAATGGATGTTGGTAGTGTGACCATATTATTGTGTTATGTTTTCCTTAAGTTGTAATAAACAAACATGGTTATAAATGTGTTCTTAGAATTTACCTTGTATCACCATTTTAATTAAAGGGCACTCTTTATAATTTATATTGTATGGTTAAGTTGGGGGAAGAGAACATTGGTACCTTTGACTCTCTGTCCTTAGTTGAGTGATAGGATGTCGGGTCATGGTGATTTAAATGGTTCTGATAGGTTGAGGGGCAACTGCATCATGGACCCTATGCTCTATTCCGGAAACAAGCACCTCTCGACGTGGGACGATAAGGTTGCAGGGCACCATTCTGATGACTCATGCCCGGTTATTGGTCCTTCATCGGTTAGATCCCATTCACAGTCTGGTAAACAGTCAGGGATTTCCCCACAGTATCCTAGCTCCCCGTCGATGCCTCCTCTAGAGGCGGTTTCTCCCATTCAAATGGAACATGTATCGGCTGATGGATCGGACACAATGGAAAATATAGTGGGAAGTGATATAGAGGTATTGATGGGAATCCCTGGGGTTGATTTGGCTACTCTAACGGTTTTGGATAGGATTCTGGAACCCATTCCATCAATTTCCCCAGTTGTTGTGTCAAACAATACGGTGCGGAAGAAGTCCAAAGGAGGGTCAAGGCACTTTAGAGGAAGGGTCAACACTAAATCCCTATTTCACGAGGATCTCTAGGATTTTAGGGAGGTTCCTATTTCTTCTTTGGAGGATGTTCGGGCCCTTAGAGCTGGCCGCCAGCAGAAGGATCCAGAATGAATTGTATCGTATCCTTAAATATTCGGGGGATGGGCACCCCCCTAAACATATGTGCATAAAGGATATACTGACAGACTTGAAACCTGGAATGATTTTATTAAAAGAGACGCTTTGTAGCAGAGAAAAAGTCATGGAAATAATGTTGAGAATGAGACCAGGATGGTTGGGTGCAGGGGTTAATTCGGAAGGGAGGGTTGGCGGAGTTTTTGCGTTTTGGAATCCTGTGATTTATGCTCTCAAAGCATACCACTTCTTTGGAGGGATTATGCTCTCTGCATTCATTAGAGGTCTATCACTGAAGATCAACATAATGAATCTCTACACCCCATGTGTGAATAGGTCGGTTTTCTGGGCTCGAATGAGGTTTTTGGCATTCTGAAGATAAAAAACCTTATCATCATGGGAGACTATAATGAAATTTTGGAGGAGGGTGAAAAATGGGGCTTAAAGGCTAAGAGTGACCCATTGGCAGAGCGTATTAGAGTCCTGTTCAGTAAGCAGGGTCTGATTGACTTAAAGCCGGTCGAATTGATCCCGACATGATCTAATGGTAGATGGGGGGAAGCTTACATAGGAAAACGATTAGACATAGTTATGATAAAAGAGGATCTATCAAATATGCTGGGGAATAATAGATCGTGGGTGGTAACATCATCCATATCAGATCATATGGTGGTGGTATTATCATGGAAAGGGGAATTCTGTAGTAAAGGTATGGCATTCAAGTTCAATCGTATTTGGCTGGAGGACCCAAGTTTTGTGGATCTGGTTAAAGCATTCTGGAAGGCGGAAGAAGGGGGGATTTCCTCTACTGGAGGGCTCAGCTTTGGAGAGAAACTCTGGGGCCTAAAGGCTAGAGTTAAAACTTGGGAAAGGAAAAAAAAGGAATCGATACGGGTTAAGCTAATGTCTTATAAAGCAGCAGTGGCAGAAATTTATGAAATCATGCGGAGGGTTGGGCCGGGGGCATAAGTCTATAAGGATTTACAAAATTTGAATCAAAAAATTAATGAAATCTTAAGGGTGCAAGAAATTACATGGAAGTTAAAGAGTAGGAATCAATGGATGAAAGAGGGCGACCAGAACATAAAATTCTTTCACAAATGTGCAAATGGAAGGAGGAACGAAAATAATATATGGTTTGTCAAAGACAGTCATGGTAACAAGGTTCATTCTACTAAGGACACCCAACAAGCAGCTTATAATCATTTTTCGAATTTTTATAAAGTAGATGAGGAGGTTGATTTCCGATGTTAGGATTAGTTTATCCAAAACATGCTGATCATGTTTGATCAGAACGCTAATGACTTGGTGGGAAGGCCGATTAAAAAAGCTGAAGTAGAAGCGGTTTTAAGATCATTTTCTCATGATAAGAGCACTGGTCCAGATGGCTGGCCGGCGGAGTTCTTTCTGTTTTTTTTTAGATTATGGCAGAAGAGTTGGTAGTAGTCACGGAGCAGGTTCAATTGACAGGGGTACGTGATTTGGCCGATTGGCAAGCCAAATGACGATGTAACATCAAACCAAGCTTTGGAGTCCAAGGACCTAGCCTTCCTGGACTCAGAGAGGGCTCTCTCTATAAGTGTAAAAGATGTCGGTGTGTTTTCTTATGGTGTTCTCATATTAGGCTAGTTATGAAGTGAGTTTTTTGATTTTTGGTTTTTAAGTTTGTGAGGGATGAAACTGATCAAAGATATAAAATGGGTAACAAGAAGTTAGATCAACTGGGCTATGGGGTCAAAAAGGTCAAGGAAGCTATGAGATGATGATGCAAGGCTGTTGTAGGGCCGATTTGATTCAAGGTAGAAAGGATCTTTGGGCAAAATGGAGTAAATGGGCATCAAGTTTGTGAATAACAAGGAGTTTCAAAGCATCACTGGTTTGATAGGTAACATAAACATGGTAAAGAAAACCCTTAATCATGCAAAATGTAACTATAAACTAATCAACACATCGAAACAAACATTCAAGCCATGCATAGAAGTATAAGACCCTCTAACTTTGGGAAATGGCTATCAGACTCTGGGGAAAACACACAAGACGGATTAACAACTCGAAATACTAAGCCGGAACGCCTAAACATAGTCTTTAAGTTATTGGGCACTTTGACAAACAAGCTTTCATAGTTTTAGGCAAAGGGCTAGATCGGGACTAGGCCTCCTTGGTTCAACAAGATGATAATCTAATCAGTCAAAGAGATAGTTTCATGGAAAAAACTATGGACAGTCATAGGTAAGCAGGGCACACCATACATCCTACTCAACATGCATAGAACTTATGAATGAAACTAGCAACAATATCCTTAAGTTACTAAAGAGCAGTTAAGAATTCTTTAGTGCAACTAAGGAAGAAGAAAACATAAAAGCTATGAAGATTCAGGAATTTTGAGGTGCCTCCATGGGCATATCTCAAACTTAATCTCTACTGATCTATAGCAAGCAAGAAGCATGTATCATGAATGAAAACTAGAAGACAACAACAAAGAAAGAAACACTATACCATTCTACCATGTCATGGAATCCATCAACAATCCTTCATCATTCATCAAAAGCATACAAGAGGCAGTCCAAAATCATAACACAAGTATGTTCTTCAAAGATCATATGACCAATATATTACTTCTTCTCTCAAGTTCAGCCTTGTTTTACAATGAAGCCTTGTGGAATAAATAGGCTCAAGTGAGGAAAACCTCATGGTGCAACTAGCTCTCCCATTGGCCTAATCAAAATATCTAAACTTGTCCTTGAGGCTTTGCAAAGCCCAAGGCACAAAATATCCCATAAAATATCTAAAAAAATGCTAAAAACGGAAATTATATTGACTTTGCATCATTTTCCAAGTGTAAAAATAGCTAAACGCACATTTGGAAAAAGCAGATTTTTGAGGTTCAAAAATTACAAAAATACTTCAAATTTATATCAGGAAAAGGTCCCCTGACTTGCCGGAAACATTTGGCAGCCTTCCTGATGTCGAAACGAGGCTCATGATGGCCTGTTGGAAATCTCTCTTTGTCTACTTTCTGGCGCAACTGAAATCACCTCAATCTGATGCCTGGAAGTCTTCCAAATCTGTACCTGTGTGTAAAAAACCAGGAAATTGCAGATTGCTGATATGCCGGGCAGAATGTGCAAAAAGTGAGCATTTTTCGCCATTTTGAGGGGGCGAATGATCTCCAAATGCTCTGAAAATTGCTGAGGACCTGATCATAAAATTATGGCATCAACTGGTATCATCCTCCTCCCTTGAAAAATCCTCAAACTGAAATGGCGAAATTATGAGTTTTCGACCAAAAACTCAAAAAATGCCAAAAAACAAAAAGTTGTCGAAATGGGCCCAAAATTGGTGCGCATGACCCTCAAGGGTCCCTAGCAACATGCTCCGAAGCTGAGGCCAAAATGTCAAGAGCTGATGTGCCTTTCTCCTCTTTCCGTGCCGGGCGCTTCCCCTTTGCCTTCTTCAGTTTCTCTTGGGCTGCCTTTAGTTTGCGCCGGGCAAACTGATTCAACTTTTGAAAGTGATGTGTCCTCTTCCTTTGCAGCTCTAGATCTCTGTTTTCTCTTTCAAGCTTCATCTCCAAGTGTTTGTTGGCCCTTTCTAGCCATGCCTCTTTATTTTCTTCAATTTCCTGCTCAAGTAGGGCAGTGAGGGGAAAAGCTTGAAGGTGGGTCTGTTCTTCTTCTTTCTTCTTTTCCAAGGCTCTTTTAAGCCCTATGGTTCTAGGCCTCTTCCACCTAGGATGGTCTCCCTCTTCTTCTTCCTCATAAAACTCACCGATGAGCTCCTCTATCCTCATTTGCGCCTTAGCTTCTTCATTTTTGTATTTGATTGCCCATGCTTCATGAACAGCTGTGTGAACACTCATCTGTTTGTTTTGGGTTTCCAAGAAATAGTTGAAGTTCCTTGCCCGTTGAAGATCATTCTCAAATGCCTCAATTTGCCCCTCTCTATGGATTAGGAGGTTTTCAAGAAGGCGAGCTTCATTATCGTTGTCATCACTCTGGATTGGAATGACAGCTGATGCACCTTCATGTTCTTGAATTTTTCCAACCTTGCTTTTCCCTTTGAAGGCCAATCTTGCACTTTTCCTTCTTGGCATGCTAGTGAGGGGTTATTTGGGCGATTTTCTTTTGCTAGGGACAACCTTTGTCACTTTTGGAGTGGCAGCCTTAGACCCTTTCTTCCTTGCTGTGCTGAGCTTTGTTCTTTTGGGAGGAGGAGACACAACTGCTTTACCCTTGACATCTTCTTGAAGCTAGCTTGCTCTTCCTCTTGTACCTGCTGTTTATCATCTTCTGTTGGCTGCTGACCTTCACCACTGTCCTGCTGCTGTTCCTCATCTTTAGTTTGCTGCTCTTCATCCCTTTCCTCTTTCTCATGACCTTTCTCTTCTTGCTGTCTACTTCCCTCTCCTTCTTCCTGCTGTCCTGACTGTTCAGTGGTAATTTTGAGCCTTCTAGGAGTAGGCCTACTGGACAAAGGTATAGGGCAATGAATAGGCTGAGTGGGAGATATATGGACAGGAGGAACAGTAGAGAAATCTGGGTGACTGATGAATACATCCCATGGAACCTCTTTCTTCTCTAGCTGGTGTAGGATGATAATTTTGATCAGAGAATGATGGAAAAGGGAAGGTATTTGCAGAGATGGAGCCTTCTTCTGGACTGTGGATGCCATCTTCTCGATGCTTTTGCATAAAAATTAAGGGAGATTGAGCTGCCTAGTTCTAGTGAAATGCATCAATAGTCTGACATGATAGGCATAAACTCGAGAAAATCTCCCTTCACAAGTAAAATACTTCATTATGACTTTCATTAGAGGAGCATAGCTGTCAAGAAGATAAGAGAAAGGAAAAGTGGCAGTGCATGTATCTCTGTACTCGGGCTTGATGAAAGGCTTATAGTCACTCAAATCTAGATGGGCCTGCTTGAACCATTTCTCGCCATGATATGGAATTTTAGTTGCCTTGGACACATACCTTGGAGAGATCTTGAAATCAAGACCTGCCATTTGGAAATGTTTTTCTTTGAATCTCAGGGCGCATAGGTGTGTCAAGGGCGAGAAACTTTTGACCTCCTGTATCTTCTGGCAGAAATCCAAACAACCTACCTCATGAAAGTTGAAAAGGATGGATGGATGCGCATTTACCTCCTCTGTAGAGATTTGCTCATATATTTTATGTGGGCCACTTCTGCTGTCTTGCCTTGGAGGCATTTTGACCTAAATGTACTTTTGAAGAAACAAACTGCCTCACTGTCTACAAACTGCCTTCTTGGAGTCAAACTGTGTCAATTCACTGTTTTGATAGAGAAACAATGTATTTGGATGATTACAACAAGTTTCTTCACAATTAAAAACCCCTGTTCTTTCAAAAAGTGGCCTTTCCACCTTTAAAGTATCTTAGCTAGCAAACCTTTCAATAAGAAATAATACAGTGGAATGAAGGACAGACTGTTAGGAGGAATGCTGTTTACAGTGTCAAAATTTCCTTGCTCTGTGATGTTTGGAGGTTAACAACACATCTTTGTACCTTGGATCAATGGTGGAATTTTCCAATCATTACAAACCTGCTCTTCCTAGTGTGCCAATCACTCAACAAACTTACATATGGTGCAATCAACCCTTAGTGTGATCAGACAGTCAATGTCACAGTTTATGTGACCAGGTGACAGAGTTTTGGAAAATGCTTCAAACAAATTCAGCAAAGCCTGTAGGAGTTTATCTTGTCAAATAGTTAAGGCACCTTATCAATGTGAAACCCTTGTTTTTGTAGAAAACCTTTGCTTTGTATGTATATCAACTTATCAAATAAGCTCTAAGAACAAAAGACAGAAATGTAGAAAACACAGTGAAAAACTGTCTCTTTCTGTGGTTTATAGGAGTGACCTTTGCCCTTTGATGCCTTGAAGATAAAACACCCTTGTTCTTTGATATATAAAGGTGAAAACACACTGCTCTTAGTTCAAAACATCCCTTTTCCTTGAAGGCACCTTCATTAGTATGCCCACCACTCAAGCACAGTTTCAACCAATGGATATTTTCACAGCAAAAACCAGTTTACAGATATGGTGATGTAGCAAGTTAAATGAGGACAATACCTCCCTTGATTTTGACCTTAACCCTGATATGCAACTCCACAAAATATATGATGATATATAAACTAGGTCAAACTCAACAATCTTGCTCTAACCCTTTCATTCTTTGCAGTTATTTGAACCATATACCCTAAGTCAGAGTCATAATTTATGAGAGAGGTTAACAGGGCTTGTTTTGTTTCTATGATGAGGTAGAAGAGGCCTATAGCTTTCAATTACAACTGCTCTAAAACACAAACCCTGCTTTAATTTGAACACTGCTCTCTTCAAATAACACTGTTTCTTTACCTCCCATTGTTCTTCATGCTAGTCTGATAGAAACAACATCTAACTGTTTTCTTTTGTTACTGAGGTCTTGACTGTTTGGAGGGCTATTTTATGAATATGCTCACTGCTGGTGAATTCGGGCTTTTCCAAACTTAGTTTTTAAAACAAAACAACTTATCCCCTTTCAATACTATAGCTTAACACATCTTGTTTTCAACCAATCTTTCCTGCTCCAAACATTATCTAGAAACTGTGAATTTGGAAAGAGAGCAAGCCAAATACCTCAAAAATCAAGATGCAGATCATTTTTTGGGAGTTAGAAGTGTTTTGAAGGCGGTTGGAGGTATAAATAAGCGCGCGGCACTTTGTAGAGGAAGAGCGCCGCGCCAATAGCCAACCGGGCGGCCTGTTGGGTCGTAGTCGGGCACCGTGTACAGGCGCGTCGCGCGGCTGTTATCGGCCAGTGCAAAAATCTCCTGAGCGCGTCGCGCAGACTTACAGGCGCGTCGCGCAGTTATAACTGTGGCAAATTTCTTCAGAATCGCTCCAATCTCTTTTGTTTGATGCTGAGAACATTCAAAGGAAAACCTTGCTTGTAATTTTGAAAATGAAATTTCACTCTTCGACCTTACTCTTTTGACATATCAAACTCCCAACGGTCACCTTTATTATTTTTTTGAAATGAAAAATAAACTTTGGGTTGGCCCTTGCAAGGTTTTCAAAGCTTTTGACCCTCTTTAACAAAACCTTTTGGTGTACTTGTAACTTGGATTTTGAATCGATGCAGGCAGTGGAGATTTTTAATGTTTTTTAGACCGTGCTAACATGAATCAACCTCTTTATAAATAGCAGATATAGCTTGAAAGGTCAAAACTCTGTTTCACTTATACACATGGCTCTGGAGGGTGATTCCTGGAAGTTTTTCCTCTCTGGTGACCATTTAACACAACAACTCCAATTTTGAAAAATAACCTAATGACATTCAGACCATCTTTTGCCACTTTGTTTCAACACTGTTGATGACATTTGTTATGTAACCCCACTTTAAAACTGTCAAGAAAATACTGAAGACTACTTTGTTATTTGAAAGGGTAGGGTTTGTATTTTCAACATGTTTTGACAGTTTTTGTCCTCAATTGCTTCTTCAACCTCTTTCCCACTGCAGGTGCCCAAATTTGCTGACCTTATTTGGATTTGGTCATGGCCCTTTGATTTAAGAAAGGCGCCTTTTCCAATATGCTTCCTTGCTTAGAACATATCATCTATGATATCTCTGTCTTTTTGAATAATGGAAAAAAACTGTGTTTGTTTCAAACCATCCAAACATTGACAGTATGTCAAATGACCCTCTTTTGGACATGATGAAAAATAGTTCCAAGGGTGATGTCTCTTGGTAATAAAAGCTCAGATTTCCTTTGCCAGCTGATTTTCTTTTCATGCTTTTCAAAGTTTTCCAAACTCAGATCATAACTTGTGGAGAAAGATGTCTTTTGAAACTTTGATTGTTTCTCACTTAGAGGAGGAAATGTCTCTTTTTGGAGCAGTGGCATTTGGATTTTGCCTTTGATGATTTCCAGAACCTGAAGCACTGTGCTAAAGCACTTTTTGTACTTGATGAGCTTGTATACCTGTTTGTAAGAGACAAACTAGATCAAATACATTTTTGCTCTGGGTATTATGCCATAATCTTGCCTGCAATGTAAATCTAATTAGGTGACAGGTTTTGCTTGACTGTAGATGCAAGTGCTGGGTGTCTTTGAGCTTTCTTCTTTGACTGTGGGTAGAAGACAAAACAGGGGATGATGCATCAGAGCTAGAAAGTGAAACAAGGAGAGCTGGCCTTTTTGTTTCCTGTGAAGGAGGTCTTCACTGTCCCATTGCACTGCTTTTTGTTGAGGGGTAACTAAAATGTCACCATTTGCCTTGGTCAACTTATGATAAGTTATTTGAAAGATAATCTCTGTGGGTAGGGAAATTAGCACTCTTTGAAAAACAAACATCCTTTCTTCTGCTCACAGACACCGAGGCTCCTTTTGGCCACTTTCTTCTGATGGAGTTCTGAAAACAACAACCTGTTGTATCTGAAGAGAAAATACATGTCTTTGTGGTGGAGTGTAACTTGCATGTACTACTTTCCTGCCTCTTTTTTATGTTCATCCAGAAACCATGGACTGTACTTCACATTTCAACAGGAACAAAAGAACACACAGGGGTCTTTTCACTGAAGTATTTTCCTGTTTAAGACTAATTGAAGCTATGCATCTTAACACCCCTGCAGAGATGTTTGTTATGATAGCTTTGATTAAGGAGTCCCCTTTTTGATGAGCCTTGATGATGACTGAAACCTCAACTGATTCTCTTTACAAAACCAAACACTCTGTCTCCTCTTGCCTTGCACATTTCAGATCTTAGCACTGTTATAATCATCATTTACACTCAGAAACCTAGAGTCACTGTTTTACTGTCTAGTAAAAATCAAGCCTGTGCTTTTGCAATCCTTAAAGTCAATATTGGCCAGCGCCCTCTGCTTGTAGATGAAGGAGGCGCCTTAACCCTCTGCTTGTAGATGAAGGAGGTTCTTGGCCATGACAAATTACCAGTCTGTTTGACAGTGGTGTCTTTCCTATACTGTGATTTCATGCTGAAAGGAAGCTGCAAGGTCTTGATGAGTCACTCTCTGTCTTGCAGATATATCTCAGGCTCATGTTTACATTGAGAAGCAGCTGTTCTTCTAAATGTAGATTTAGGAATTTTCTCCTGAGATGAAGCTATATTTCCTGTCTTTGTAGAATCCATAAAACACTGTAAAACACCTAATAATCAGCTTGAGACTGTGGTTTATGCAGTGCTGAGACCTAGGGGTGTGTAAGTGGCATGACTTAGAGCTGTGATCAACTTGATTTGCAGAGTGGGAGGTCTTTCATGATTGGTTTGTATCAGATGGAGGTTTTTTGGCCTTTTGATGGTTGCCAAGGGTAAAATGCCTTAAAGCGCCACTTCCTAACTTAGGGGTGGTTTTTGAAACAGACTTGGATTTTCCTCCTAGAGCTGATGGGCAGACTAGTAGGGCTAAAGATAGATAGGATAGTGATAATGAGTTTTAACTTTGACATGGGCGAACTGAAAAGTAGGAGGGCGAAAAAATTTTTATGAGGGTTTTCTAGATGACAAATTGACATATGGAAATCAGCTTCTAGAAAACTCAGCTATGGATATAGTCATCACTAACATGTGAAAAATACTGATGACCCAACACGGTTGACAGGGGTAATGCCGGGGGACATGAATGCCACATTTCTGGTGTTGATTCCTAAAGCTCCGGTGCCCAAGTTATTCTCAAACTATCAGCCAATATCGCTATGTAATGTTATATACAAAGTATCTTCTAAGATCATTGCAAACAGAATTAAAGGGTTTCTCACTGATGCAATATGTAGGGAGCAATTCGGATTTCTTAAGGGGAGATCGATCCATGAGGCGGTAGCCATTGCTCACAAAGCAATGCATTCCATTCACCACAAAAAACTGGAGGCCCTTATAATGAAGATTGACATTCAAAAAGCATATGACTTTGTCGATTGGTCCTTTATCCGGCTTAATCTCCTAAAAGTGGGATTGTCAATGGAAAACATAAGATGGATAATGGCTTGTATCTTCTCGGTCGGCTTTGTTGTCATCATAAATGGGATGCCTTCTCATTTTTTCAAAGCAGAAAAGGGACTCAGACAAGGTTGCACCCTATCTCCTCTTATTTTTATTCTATGTATGGATAGTTTCAGCCATAGGCTTAAGAAAGCTAATGACTCGGATTATTTTGCAGGCATGTCTTTCTCATCTTCTATAAGCACAACCCACTCTCTATTTGTAGATGACCTATTGGTATTTGGAAGGTTGCAAAGGAAATACTAGTTCTATCTGCATTATATTCTAATTCATTTCAAAGCCATTGTTGGCTTAAGGGTGAATAAGGAAAAATCAGTGTTGATTTATGACCAAGGTGACATTCAAGAGATTGGTTTTATTGCAGGTTTTTTGGGGGTCGGAACAAAGGATTTAAAGGAAGGACTATTGTATTTAGGATTCCGTTTAAAGGCAACAACCCTCAGGAATGCAGATTGGACATGGATGACGGACAAGTTCAAGAACAGGATTCAGAAATGGACAAACAGATGGCTCTCACTGGGTGGGAGGTACACTCTGGTCCAGGCAGTGCTATCACAATTTGTGGTGTATTGGGCTCACTTGTTGTATATTCCGGAATTCATCATGGGTAAGATCAACGCCATTATGGCCCAGTTTATTTGGTCTGGTTCGATGGACAAAAGAAAATTTCATCTGGTAGCTTTGGAGGCCATATCTATACCCACAAAATTTGGAGGTTGGGGTTTGTTGAATATTAGATTTTTTAACAAGGCTTTACTGATGAAAATGTTTTGGAGAGGAATTAACGAAAAAGGAATATGGTCATCTATTGTTCAATGCAAATATGGCAGCAACTTAACAATAAAAGAAGTATACAGATCCAACATCTGGATGGTGAATCGGCTTCGATGATATGGAGAAGTTTTTTAAAAATAGCAAAGGATATGGCATACAGTCTATGCTGGAGGTTTGGAAATGGTCTAGACATTATGCTGGTAGGGGACAGGATTCAAGGAGTGGCTACATTTCCCCTAACAAACAGTCAATTGATTCATAGGTTGTCGCATAAACGCATTTTTTTTCTTTACCAAGTCATTGAGAGCTGGAGCATGGGATCTCCAACCTGGAAATCTGGGAGAAGCTTGGGCTTACAACATTCGAACGCAGTGGAGTGGGATGCGGTTGTTATGGATTTACGTATGGTTGGCCTAAATTATAGAGGCGATGGAGACAAAATCTGTTGGGATGGATAGATAAAGGAGGGAACTCTAATGGTGAAGGACATTTACAAGCACGGGATTATGTCTCATGTGAGAGATAGGGAGAGGTCATTTTTTTATCAGCTTTAGAGCTCGGGTGTTCCAACAAATATTGTGCTCTTTGGCTGGCTGTTGTGGAGAAGGAAGTTATTAACGTGGGAGGGCCTCCAACACAGGGGTTTCAATGGACCTGGATGGTGTACACTGTGCAAGTCAAACGGGGAATCGTTGTCCCATTTGTTCTTCTCTTGTCTGTTCACTGTTGAGATCTGGTATCTATTTTCCACTTCATTGGAAAACAGGGATGGCACTCGAGTGGTTTCAAGGAGGCCATTCGAGTTTGGGGAGTGAAGGCGGGGCATCTTAAAACACTGCCTTTATTTATATTCTAGGAAATTTGGGGAGCCGGAAATCACGGAATTTTTTAAGACTCAACTACATCTCTGCCTATGGTCTTCTCTTTAATTATGAGGTGGGTACATACTGGACCAAGGATCGATGGCTTTTTGCGGGACTTATCGATTAAAAGAGCTCCCCATCAAATCTCATTACCAGTTGTGTTCTTTGACGAAGCTCAACAAGGTGGTAAATGTGGCTGCGGCGCATGGATAAAATTAAACAATGAAAGAATATACCATATATGGTGGTTTGGTGGGGATGGGTCAAACAATAGGGCGGAACTATTGGCTCTGTGGAGTGGACTCTGGATGGCGAGCTAGTTGGAAATCAAGGAGGCAAATATCTATGGCGATTCAAAAGTAATAATAGATTGATTTTTGGGTAAGGCGACGATGTTTATACATGATGTTGGAGGGTGGAAGGACAGAGTAAATTATTTGATTTCTAATTTTACCTTGGTAACATGGAATCACATATATAGAGAGCTAAATACAAGGGCATATAAGCTATCCAAAAAGGGCTTGTTTTCTCCTTCAGGCTGTCTGCACATAACGAGATATTGGAATGGCAGTTCGTGCTCCTATACAATTTTGATACCGTGAAGATTTTAGGGGAAGGAGGTAAGCAAGCGAGCGCGGGATCCTGGCCATTGACAACACTGAGGCTGGAGATCCTACTTCTAGATTATGTTGACCTTTGAACAGGTAAAGTGATTGGTGTATTGAATTATGCATGTAAAGAAGCTCATTCCTAAGCAAATCTTACCAAATTATGTAGGCTAATGATGGTTGTAAAATCAAGAACATAGCTTTTAGTAGTATTAAGAATGATCAAAGCCAGCATCAATTCACGGGGTAAAGATGCCATAAACTATGCTTATGCACTGTTTGATATATCTAATATATTAACAGCCTTTTTTTTCTCTGCGAAAAAAAAAGTTGGGGGAAAAGAGAAACTTGATTTTCATTAGGAAAGTTAATTTGATAGTGGTGGTTTATTCTTAATTTTAATGTTACTTGATTTGTTTTTCCCTTGATATATTTTCTTTCATTTGATTTAGATTTTTTACTTTATTTTTAATATTAATTGTTGTTTAGTAAGTGATAGGATATAGAATTCTAACAAGATTGTTGAATTTTTTAACTTGATTTTAATGTATTAATTTAATAACATATTTTTTCGATGACGTATTATATATACAATTATAATAATTCAATTTGACTTATAATTTTAGTAAAGATGTGTAACTTAATGCTAATGATGTGTAACTTAATGCTAGGTTGAATTTTTTATTTCTTTTTCTTTTAAGCAATTTGCTCAAAATCTGTGAGGAGACTATAAGGTCACTACGTTGGATGCCATAGGATTGACTTAGTAGAGATTTTAAATATTAGTGAAGTAATGTGTTATAATGAAATATATATATATATATATATATATATATATATATTTTTTTAAGCCAGTGTTATTTTCATTTTATTTATTTTTAATCAGTAAATTATAGTTAGATAGATATTATTAGGTGGCCTCAACTTGTCCTGAGTGGGAAACCAACTTTGTTGGCCACCTGATAGCGTGGTATGCCATCCAAAAACAATAAGTTCTAAGTCTGTCCAACCAAGCTAAATACGACTGAATGTTCATACATATTCTATCATCTACTTGCATATTGGCTTGACTGACTATACATGTAAAACCAAAAGCTATCCACATATAAATAGTTACAAAAAACACTACAGCAAGAAACATCAAAAATACTAATCTGCTTCCTCAACTAAGGCAAATTCCACCAGTTTCGGGTCCTGAACAATAGTTCCCGGGAGTTCAGTCAGAGTAAGGATGCATGTGAGGTGGTATTTGATGCTTCAGAGGCACTCATCCTGCTTCTGCATCTGGAACTGGTTTTTTTCAAATTATTTTCTATAGTCTGGAAAGTCTGATATAATTTTGGCTAGGCTCATGGATATCTGTTCTAGGGCCTTTCCTATAATTACTTTCATGGACCAATAAAGAAAGAGGGTATGCTTGAGTTGCATTCCCTGGCCACGAGTTTGCCCAGGGTCTGGCACGAGGGCCCTCCAATTATTTGCTTCTATCTCCATTGAACCTGCTTGGTGGTTTAAGTCCGCCTCCCATTTTTCTATCAATTTCTTAATGTCCTCAAATGCGTTCTCATGGTATGCCTTCGTGACTTCATTAATGATGCTCACAGCGGGTCTTCGACCTCTCGGCTTTCTCGAGGGAGAACTGGGGTGCCCCTTGACCTCCTTCCCTTTTCTTTTTTTGCCTTGTCCTCTTGACGTAGAGCTCTTGGACCGAGCCATATTAGCTTTCTCACAGGCTGGTGAATTGTGCTGAGGATGAAGCTTTTCCAGAGGGATCCTAGCCCGCAGGTAAGTCAACTGTCAGACCCTGTTTCTGATTTGATTACCTTTCCAAATAGCAATAGAGGAGCGTAATTCCACATCTTGATCCTGACTATCCTTCTAACCATCACAAAAATAATTGACATAATTCAGAGATTCATGTAGGGGGTATTTCTTACGAACCCAAGACCATTTCATAACACGTAGACAAACTGAGCCTCCCTTACAGGGTTTCCAGGAGTCATGATTATTGGTGTGGGTGCACAGGCAGGGCTTCGATCAAATAACATGGGGAAGACAAAACAAATCCTTTTTTTTATTATCCCTACCCAAGTTGGAAATAATCCCCAACACAGACAGGGGTTCCTCCTCTCGAGGCTTAGCCCACCCACTAGCATTCATATCCTCGACTCCATTCCAAAAAACTTTCCAGACAGCAGACCCATTATGTCTAATAGTCCATGATATCAGTGACATACTTGAAAATGGGGGTTCACCCAGAAATTTCCCGTAGGGCCTACTTCGTGTGGAATCCATTGCATTAAAACCCAGCATAAACACAGATAGAAACGTTCCTTCCCTACCTGACTCAATCGACAAGGACTTGGGAACCCCAAACCCCCTAGAATTATCCCATTGTCTACCTTGGTTTATCAAAGGCCGAGTGCGAGCTGTAAGAATGGACACACTAAGGACTAGAAACCATAAGAAAAATGTTACATGTCATTTTGTCACCATGACACTTAACAGTCAAAATGGATCTATCACCATCCATACTCATACTCCCTTGCAATTCAAACATTCATATTCCTTGACTAAATCATGAATTTTGGGAAAAATGGCTCTTTACACTCTTAAATATGACTTGCGCACTTTCTATAGTCAATATCTGCGCATGCGTTGTAAATGCCAAGAATCCCTATGTAGTTATGCACTCTATTTTCCATTAAAAATTGTGCAAATGACTCAAAGTAAAGTAAAAAATAAAAGTAAGTTCTAAAAGCATAGTTGGGCGCATATATCCCAACTAGAAGCCTCTCAGTCATATTAGTTCAAGCGAAACCCCTCCAAAAATGGAGCTAATTCCCTTGGGTCATGGAACCCTAATCCCCTCATTTGTGGATCTCACCCATCTTTGGTGGATCTGAAACCTCCTCAGTTTCTCCCATAAATTGAGCTGAGACTTCAGGGTTAGGGGAGCTCACATATAGTAATCTTATGCTGGTAATTTTGAATTGGAGAGTTTGTTAACCAAGGAGGAATATTGGAGGCATTTGGGAGGAACCTATACGACATTAAGGCTTGGTTGTAAGATTTCTCTTTCATCCCTAATAATACATTTGGATACTTTTTCTCACTGTATTGTTTTTTTGGAATTATGAATGGTTTATGTTCATATATTCATTAAAACAATTTCATTTCCTAATCACCTTGGTCATTAGGTTAAGTTAGTTTTTAGATTATTATTATGTTGTAGATGCCTTTGATCCTTTGCAATTTTGTATTTGCAGGTTTCTTCTAAGAATTGAGGAGCTTCATCAGGACAAAGTGCAAGGTCTTCATCAAGAATTTCGTTGAAAAGGTAAGAGCATCATCCTCTTCCTCTAGTTTTATTACTCTGAAAATTTTTAGCTTAGGGAAAGATATATTCTCTTGTTAGTTTGTTTCTAGTTCTCCGTTAGGATTCTAGGGAGATCGCTCTTGTCCACATAAGGGATTTATCTGGGTAACAAATTGGCAACTCCATTGGGGAGCGCCTTAGTTCTCTAAGTTTTCTTTGGTTTAGCTTTCCCTTTTTATTGGTTTGAATGTTGTTAAATTGATGACATTTTAGATCCTTTGGATTGGATGCCTTTTTTTTTTTTTTTTTTCCTGAAATTTCTCTCCTGTGTGCGGTTTTGATTTAGCAACAAAGCGCAGTTTTATGCAATATGCATTGTAACACAATGCACATGCACGCTGAATTACACTAGTTATTTGCACACCCCCTGTAAATTTTTCAAAAAATAGATTTTCTTCTTGTTAGAGTCTGATTTCTAATTTCTAAGTGGTCATTTTTTCTTGTGTCAACCTTCAAAACCTGTTTGTGAGCTTGTTTTGTTTGCCTTAGTGTCAATTTTTGAGAGTTCATCCCTTTTACATTTTCGAGTAGGGTTTACCCTGGTTTGTTTGGTTGCTTCATTGGAAAAGGTAGATTGCCTCTCTAGATCATTGTTTTTCTGTCATTGTCCTCCAGATATACCAGATTTGTTGTTGATCTTGCTCGTTTGAGTGATTTGTTTTGCTCATTTGTAAAAGAAACCCTCCAAGATTAGTGAAGTAGGGTTTTTCTAAAAAAAAAGTAGTGTTTTGTGAAAATGCTTCTGTTTGCTAAATAAAAATTGCTTTATTTTGTTTTCAATCTGAAGTAATCATAAAAATGCACTTGTAGGCATCACTAATTAAATATTTCATTAAGAACTTTTTATTTTAGAATTTTTTTTCATAAACTTTAGAGTTTTTATAGTTTTTCATCGATTTTGAAGAATTGAAAACAATTGTTTGCAAAAAGAATTGTATGTTTTGGCTTAAAGCGAATAAAATTTTTCATTAAACGTTTTTGCAATTGAATGATCTTCAAAGTGAATTGGCTTCTTTATGAAAAACAATGTTTGGGGTTTTTTAGAAGTTTTGCACTTTCAAGTTCCAAAAACCTCTTACTTTCCCTTAACTAGGATTTCATCAAATGAAAAGATTGCATATTCATTGTTGAATGCATTAGAGTATTTTGAGATGGTCACAACATCATCAAGTTTCACTTTCATACCCTTTTGAGTAAGTAACAACCAAAATAACACAACGCTAATTAAAATTAATCTAGAAATTTTCATATTTTCTAGGGATCATTCCACCAATTTAGATCAAGTTAGCGCTTTGGGATAGGTAAGTGAGTTAACTTTTCAAAGAAAATAAACACACAATAGTATCTTGCGGTAGGGAGAAAATCCAATTGTTGCAATTTTGCTCTGGGAAGATCTTCTTGTACAATAGTTAATCACGAGGTCATATTGGACCCATATTGCACGCATTACAAATAGTAAACCTCAGATTTACCATGTCGAGGAGCTTGGGGTCACTTGGTAAGTAAACCTCAGATTTATCATGTCAAGGATATTTCAAGGGCATTAAGCTTAGTTACTTTGCCCTTACGTGTACGTCGGGCCATGGACTGTCCCCCCAGATTTGAATGTATCAGTTGGTAACCTTAGTGGCTATAATCTTAGGATTTTTCCCAAGGTGACAGTGAAGGGAAGGTCCCACTGTACATGGAACAAACATTGACTAGACTCACTTGGATTTTTTTAGGGTAATCTTCACTCAAGATGGCATAGTGGAGTTACTTGCACCAGAATGTTTCATTAAGTAAGTTGTTAAGGTAACTGGTTCCATCCTCTAGATTTCCACATTGATCTATGTGAGGTTGGATTTCATCACCAACTAGTGATTTTATTGTGGAAACAAACTGTTTTTGTGGGGTTTAACTCCTATATTTTATAGCATGTGTTCATTTGTTTGTTTTTATTTTTTAGAGACCTTAGGTGTGATTTATTGAAATTTTGTGATTTTTTGTTTTAAAATTAATCATGGCTGAATTAACGAGGCATTCGCGTAGAATGCAGGGGAAACCCTCTAAATACACGTCGAGTCAATTGGAGAAACTTAAAAATGAAAGGAAAAAATCAACAAGATCCAGTGTTCAGAACAACCAGAATCATCCATTGTGATACATCCTGATTTTGAAGTAAATAGACCTCAGGGAATTGAAACATATTTAGAACAAGATCCACTGGAAATTTCTGAAGCCATTACGGTAGAGTCTGTCACTGGTGAAGTCTTTGATACAAAATTAACGAAATCGAAAATCTCTAAACCTGAGTCTGATTTTACAGAACCCGAGTCACCTTCAAACATTATAACCCCTACTCCTGGTCCTCATTTACCCTGAGTAAAACTACTCATCACTGAGAACATTCATCCTGGCCTCATTTTCATTGAAAAAATTACTGATGGCGAAGAAGAAGAAGAAATTCCCACTCGTCAGGTTTCATTAGATTTACGGCTTGGTGAACCAAAATTTCCATTAGATTTACCTTTTCTCCTTTTCTATAGGATCCTTGGTATCTTACAACCTTTGAATTTTCACATTCATTTGGTTACGGTCATCCACGTCGAAAAATTCCATTTCACTCTTTACTCATATCTAGTATATCTAATATGTCTTTTGGAAATGTGTCTACTGATTCATCTATGTTTTCATCTTCTACAAAAAACCTATTATATGGAGGTCCTTTTGTTCCTACTAGGTACTAGTCACTTACTGGAACTTTTGTAGGAGCAGCTCCTTCCTCTCAAACTTCTATTATGTCAATTGGCTTATCAAAGTATACTGCCCAAAATTTGACTGCGGACCACATTTATATGCTTTCAGGGAATACCCCTCAAGTTAGCCCGTCAAGTGGTTACATTCCTTCTAGTGGGAAACAACCTATTCCAGGAGGACAAACTTACGTTGGAATACATCCTACGGTTGTAGGGAAACCATTACCTAGTAATTATCCAAGTTATGGTCCAATGCCTCAAACTGGTTATGGTCAACCTTATGTGTCGCAACCCTTAATAGGAACTCCTTATCGAAGAATGAACACTATATGGACTCCTTCATTTACTTAACAAACTTTGCAATCTACCCCACAAATTCCTTCCAATAACCTACTCAACCAATTGGACAATTTGGTTATACTCAAGTCCAACAAATTGTTCAAGGAATACCTCAAGTTACACTGGGGGCATCTGTGTCAAGTAGTTAGCAAGTTGGCCAGAGTACTCCTCGTACTCCCTTCCAATCTATTGTGCGAATTTCTATTCAGAAAATCAATACTCCTTAAACACCCATCCCGAGAGTTTCTCAAGTATCGATTGATACTACCCCTCAAATGTCAAATTCGACTGCCACGTAGGCTATCCCTCAGACTATAGTTTATCAAGTCGGACCTATGGTCCAATCTATACCTCAAACATCTTTAGGACAACATGGTGTAACAGCTACACAAACAAGTCAACCTTTCAAGGCCAACCATTTTAGGGACAATATCAATCCGGAAAATCGGGACCAAATCTACCTTTCCAGATTCAACCATACCCTGGTCACACATTTTATATACCTTTCAAGGGAAACCTCTTACAGGTCAAAATTTTCAAGGCCAACCATTTTAGGGACAATATAAATTCAGACAAATAGGACCAAATCTTCCTTACCAGAGTCAAGCATACCCTAGTCACACATTTCAGATACCAGCTCAACTTCAATTTGGTATGGCTAACCTTCGTTACCCTGGAGGTATGCACATTCGAACTGGTTAGGATATTCAAGGATATCTTGGATACCCTCCTCCATGTACTAGACTTGTCCCTCAAGGTTATCATTTTCACAGCAACACCTGATAAGGAGTTCATAAATTTTGCTCAAAATTTAAAGTTATAGGATTGGGTTGAAACCAGCATGGTTGCATATATCTCGTCTTCTTGATTTCGGCGTCATGAACGGTTCGAAAAACCTATGTCATATGAGGAAGATATTGCATTCTGATCGAAATGCCAATCAGGTAAAATTGCAACAGTTTGACCAGGTTTGACTAGGATGCATAGTCAGCAAAGTGGAGGTATAGTCAGAAAAAAGAGAATATTCCTTGGAATATTCCTTTCTTAGGACCAACCATAGGAGGATGAGTGTTAGGTTTTTATTAGTTATATGGGGTCAAAGAGCTAGTTAGAAGCTGCCATGTGGCCAGCCCTGAGGCTGCCACGTGGCCCTGCAACCCCATGTTAAAAGTTTTGTGAGGGTCCGTAGGAATCGACCCCCAGACCTCCCAACGGGCACACACACACCTTACCATCCGAGCTACATGATGATTCTTAACCATATTGGATGTCGGGTTTATGTTATGTTTTAATGAAATCACATTCGAGGGTTGGGAACCGTCGGCGGTTCCAACCTATCAGCGGTCCCCGGAGTATTGTCACATGGAAACATTTAAACGTTACATCCACCACTCGGTCAGCGCTAACCAACCACAAAAACCTACAGTTTCAACGTTAATCGCAGTCTCCTACTGTGAGTTCCGCCCGATGGTCATGTAACTCATAGTTTGGGGGTGCGCATGTGGCCACCACCCAACCGATAACACTTAATGCACAGTCAATTTCGGAGATAAGTTTAGGGGCGTGCCTAAATTGATGGGTATGCCATTTTTAACTCTAGTTAACTGGAGTTCTCCACTTTTAGTGGAGCTTTCCTAGGAGATACAGGGCAAAAGAGTAGGAGACTCAATTTTCGCCCATTCTGAGTGAATGAAGAGTCATTTTGACTAATTGGAGCATTCTGGAGCCATTGGTGTAGAAAAAACAACCATTAGAGAATTGTAACACATGTAATAGCAAAATTTTGAGAATAATGAAAGATGGACAAGCCATTAGGAGCTAGACCAGCAGATGTAGCCCAGGAGGGGTGAACTGTTTCATCATGCTTGCTGTGTAGAAATAATGTGGTGACTTATTTCTCTGTTTTACACTACTGATCAATGTTATTTAAGCTTTTTTTATGCTTCTAATTCACTAAAAATCATCTACAAATCATGGTCAAAATCCTTAATTCTTATGAAAACTAAAGAGGAAATTATCCAGATGTTTTTAAACTTAAAAGACACTTAGCACAACAAAACTAATACAGTCATTTTAGATCATATGGGTATCAGAGCTAGAGTTTATTCTCTGGTGTTTTTTAGTGCAAATACTTGTTTAACTATTTGCAAGTTTTAGATTCTTACAAGGCTCAAGCTCAAAAGAGGAGAAGGCAAATTGGTGGAAGCGAAAGGGTCTAAAAAGGAGCCAAAGCAAAGGAGAGCAATATTGCCATAATCTCCACCACCTATTTCACCTCCTAAAGAAGAAGAAGCTCCATTAAGCATGCCTCATGAGGAAGGAGAAATCCATGAAGAAGTTGACCCTAAGGAGGAAGAAAGAGCGTTCAGGAAAGCATTTCTTGAAATGAATGAGATGGTTAGAATCCTTTATCAAGAAATGAATGAGAGACTGAAAGGAGAAGGATCTAAACTCCAAAAGGAAGGACAAGGATCTTTAGGAGGTCAACATGACGAAGACAAGTCAAAGAAGGGAAATGGAGGAAATGGAGGAAATAGAGAGCCTTCATCTTCACCCTCATTTTCATCATCATCATCCTCTACTTCTTTTTTAGTACATCAACCACACAAGTCCAAGAGCACTGGTAAAAATAATTTTTTAAAACTTGATGTTAAGTTCGAATTCCCAATGTTTAATGGTGAAGTAAATGCAGACAAGCTATATAATTGGATTCGACAATTGGAGGTCTATTTGAGAATACAAAACCTTCAAGATGATGAAACATAAATTCAATTAGCTTCTTTGAGAATAGAAGATGCAACACTTGTTTGGTGGGAAGCCAAGAAAAAGGAGGAAAGCAAGAAACATGGTAAAATTATTTTATCATGGTCAGATTTCATTACTACTATTAAACAACAGTTTTATCCATTAGCTCATATGCAGAAAGACATCATGAACTGATAGAAATTTAGGCAATTAAAGGGAAAAAATGTGCAAGAATACACCCAATAATTTAGGAGAAAAACTCTCTTATTAGAGGTGGATTTGCAGAGCCAAGATACTTTGCTAAAGTACATAGGAGGCTTACATAGCTACCTAAAACATACTATTCTCATGTTTAACCCCACCAGTCTAGATGAAGTTTGTGTTTAGGCCACACATCTAGAAGCTAAAGGGAATAACATTTCTGAAGAGGGTAGAAAGAAACCTTTTAAGGGTAAAGCCAAGGAAAATACCTCAAAAGGTAAAAACAAAAAGAATGCATCTATTAAGAAAAAAGAAAAAGTGAATTGTAAACATTGTTCAAAAGAAGGCCATGATGAAACTTATTGTTGGAAATGTTGGGTATGTGTTATGTTCTTTCCATGATTAGCCCCACGCGGCGTACATCGCGTCGGGCGTAGGCGGGGGGGGGGTCACGAGGGGCGAGCGGTCCCCCGCCGTTGGGGGTGCGGCGGCCTGCCGGGCAGAGGCCCTTGTTTTGTGCGGGACCCACTCTGCAGGCGGATGCGCCTTGGTTTTGTGCATGAGTTTGCACATGGTTTTGGGGTACGATGGTTTTCGGCCCCTGGTATTTTGTAGATCCGGTCAAGGGAACAACGGTTATGTTCTAATCCAGGGTTAATGGATTGGGGTTTATGTATGCTTCGACATGTATATATATGTGTTGTAACAATAAAGGAATATAATGAAAAATCAAGCTGGTCATCCCGATTTGGGATCCAGGGGAAAATCTCTGTGTTTATCTATTTTATGTTTTATGCTCTCGCTATTGTTTATTTTCTGTTATAAGATTCGTGTGTAGATAATTTCTGTTCAGGGTTAAAACCTACATTTGGTATCAGAGCTGTTTTGGCTTCAAGGGGACGCCTTTGTTGTTGAGGGTTTTTTGCCAACTGGAATTCCTAAATTATGCTCCGTATGTCTAAAAATAGACATAGTCTAAAAATAGACTTTGCGCCAGAATTTGCCTGCGGGCCCACTTAGTGAAGGCGACTTCATTTCACTAGCTCCATCATCTTGCTGCATTCTCAACACTCCCTCTCAGCAAGATATGGATTATCTGCAATCCCTATCCTGCCTCTGTGGAATTCGAACTTGCTCCTGGTGAGCGCCTTCGTCAGGATGTCGGCATCCTGATCCTCCGTGGGAACATATGAAAGCATCATGATCCTCAGCTGAACACAATCTCTGATGTGATGGTACCTGATGTCGATATGTTTGGACCTATCATGAAAAACTGGATTAGCCGAGAGCTTGATGCAGCTCTGGTTATCACAGTAGATCACTGTAGGCTCCAAATGCAACCTGAGCAAACCTGCGAGGATCTTCCTCATCCAAATAGCCTCACATGCAGCCAAGCTTGCTGCCATGTACTCGGCCTCTGCTGAACTGAGTGCCACGGATCTCTTCTTCCTGCTGTACCAGGAAACTGCTGTCGACCCAATGCTGAAAACTCCTCCAGAAGTGCTCTTCCGGTCTGTTGGGCTCCCTGCCCAATCTGCATCAGTGAAACCAGAAAGCTTCACTCCATCCTCCTGTATGTACCATAGACCATATCCCGATGTGCCTCTGATATAGCGCAATACATGCTTGCCCGCCTTCCAAAAGAGCTTGGTAGGCTTAACCATAGCTTGCGAAAGCTGGTTAACTGCATAGCATATATCGGGTCGAGTATTGACCAGATACATCAACGACCCCACCAACTGTCGATAGACGGTGGCATCCACTACCTCCTCCGAAGTAGCATCTCCCTTCCTCCAACCTCCAGGAAGAGGGGTATCAACAGGCTTGCAGCCTTGCATGTTGAACCTCTCTAGAATCTCCCGGGCATACTTGCCCTGAGAAACAAACAGTCCTCCACTGCGCTGCCAAATCTTCAATCCCAGGAAATAATGAAGGATGCCCAGGTCCTTCATCTCAAACTCTCGTGCAAGATCCTCCTTGCATGAAAGTATCAACTGCTCGTCGCCAGTCAAAATCAGATCATCTACATGCAGTACGATGATCAACAGCTTCCCCTCCACCACAATCTGGTACAGGTTTGGATCCGCCTCACTCTTGGAGAATCCAAGCCCGGTGAAGTAGCTGTCTATCCGAGTGTACCAAGCACGAGGTGCTTGCTTCAGCCCGTACCGTGCTCTCTTGAGTCGGCACACATGCGACTCACTGCTGAAGATCTCAAAACCTTCAGGCTGCTCTATGTACACCTCCTCCTCAATAACTCCATTGAGGAACGCAGTCTTCACATCCATCGATAGATGACGCACCCCATCTTCTTGTGAGAGAACATATTGATCGTCAGTATGAGTACCTCCCTGCAGGTGCAAGTCTCCTCATAATTAATCCCCTCGATGCGGCGAAGCCACGGGCGACAAATCTCGCCTTGTACTTCTCCACACTCGGAATCATTTGCACAGCTACCTTGTCGATCCATCGCGAACCTACCACTGATTTCCCAACCGGTCTTGGGACAATCTCCCATGCACTGTTCCTGATGATCGAATCATATTCTTCGATCATGGCATCAACCCATGCGGGTTCCTCCATGGCTTCCTCAAAAGAGGATGGCTCCATCACAACACATTGACTCACAAGAGTCATGTATCCAGTGTACCGATCCGGTGACTGTCTCTGTCTGCGCTGTGCTGTAGGTGGTCCTACAACCTTCTCTGCATCCCGAGCCAGTCGCTCAGCTTCTGTAGTGCGCATGCGCCCTCTGATGGTTGGCGCTGCCTGGGTG